>JAQPZY010000609.1:0-30000 GCA_029931535.1 Margaritifera margaritifera | reverse complement strand
AGCATTCGATGTGGCTTGGCTTGCGTGCCTTTCGGGTTTTGAATTTTCGTCAGTGCCTTTCAAGAAAAGAATTTTTCGTCAGTGCCTTACCACAACTAGTTAGCACTCGATGTGGCTTGGCTTGCGTGCCTTTCGGGTTTTGATTTTTCGTCAGTGCCTTTCAAGAAAAGAATTTTTCGTGAGTGCCTTACCACAGCTAGTTAGCATTCGATGTGGCTTGGCTTGCGTGCCTTTCGGGTTTTGATTTTTCGTCGGTGCCTTTCAGGCTGAAATTTTTCGATATTGCCTTACCACGGCCCGTTAGCTCTCGATGTGGCTTGGCTTGTGTGCCTTTCGGGTTTTGATTATTCGTCAGTGCCTTTCAAGAAAAGAATTTTTCGTTAGTGCCTTACCACAGCTAGTTAGCACTCGATGTGGCTTGGCTTGCGTGCCTTTCGGGTTTTGATTTTCCGTCAGTGCCTTTCAGGCTGAAATTTTTCGATATTGCCTTACCACGGCCCGTTAGTGCTCGTTCTGGCATTGCTTGCGTGCCTTTCGGGTTTTGATTTTTCGTCAATGCCTTTCAAGAAAAGAATTTTTCGTCAGTGCCTTACCACAGCTAGTTAACACTCGATGTGGCTTGGCTTGCGTGCCTTTCGGGTTTTGATTTTTCGTCAGTGCCTTTCAGGCTGAAATTTTTCGATATTGCCTTACCACGGCCCGTTAGCTCTCGATGTGGCTTGGCTTGCGTGCCTTTCTGGTTTTGATTTTTCGTCAGTGCCTTTCAAGAAAAAAAAATTTTCGTCAGTGCCTTACCACAGCTAGTTAGCACCCGATGTGGCTTGGCTTGCGTGCCTTTCGGGTTTTGATTTTTCGTCAGTGCCTTTCAAGAAAAGAATTTTTTGTCAGTGCCTTACCACAGCTAGTTAACACTCGATGTGGCTTGGCTTGCGTGCCTTTCGGGTTTTGAATTTTCGTCAGTGCCTTTCAGGCTGAAATTTTTCGATCTTGACTTACCACGGCCCGTTAGCTCTCGATGTGGCTTGGCTTGCGTGCCTTTCGGGTTTTGATTTTTCGTCAGTGCCTTTCAGGCTGAAATTTTTCGATATTGCCTTACCACGGCCCGTTAGCTCTCGATGTGGCTTGGCTTGCGTGCCTTTCGGGTTTTCATTTTTCGTCAGTGCCGACCAAGAAAAGAATTTTTCGTCAGCGCCTTACCACAGCTAGTTCGCACTCGATGTGGCTTGGCTTGCGTGCCTTTCGGGTTTTCATTTTTCGTCAGTGCCGATCAAGAAAAGAATTTTTCGTCAGCGCCTCACCGCGGCCCGTTAGCACTCGATGCGGCTTGGCTTGCGTGCCTTTCGGGTTTTGATTTTTCGTCGATGCCTTTCAGGCTGAAATTTTTCGATATTGCCTTACCACGGCCCGTTAGCTCTCGATGTGGCTTGGCTTGTGTGCCTTTCGGGTTTTGATTATTCGTCAGTGCCTTTCAAGAAAAGAATTTTTCGTTAGTTCCTTACCACAGCTAGTTAGCACTCGATGTGGCTTGGCTTGCGTGCCTTTCGGGTTTTGATTTTTCGTCAGTGCCTTTCAGGCTGAAATTTTTCGATATTGCCTTACCACGGCCCGTTAGTGCTCGTTCTGGCATTGCTTGCGTGCCTTTCGGGTTTTGATTTTTCGTCAATGCCTTTCAAGAAAAGAATTTTTCGTCAGTGCCTTACCACAGCTAGTTAACACTCGATGTGGCTTGGCTTGCGTGCCTTTCGGGTTTTGTGTTTGCGTCAGTGCCTTTCAGGCTGAAATTTTTCGATATTGCCTTACCACGGCCCGTTAGCTCTCGATGTGGCTTGGCTTGCGTGCCTTTCTGGTTTTGATTTTTCGTCAGTGCCTTTCAAGAAAAAAAATTTTCGTCAGTGCCTTACCACAGCTAGTTAGCACCCGATGTGGCTTGGCTTGCGTGCCTTTCGGGTTTTGATTTTTCGTCAGTGCCTTTCAAGAAAAGAATTTTTTGTCAGTGCCTTACCACAGCTAGTTAACACTCGATGTGGCTTGGCTTGCGTGCCTTTCGGGTTTTGAATTTTCGTCAGTGCCTTTCAGGCTGAAATTTTTCGATCTTGCCTTACCACGGCCCGTTAGCTCTCGATGTGGCTTGGCTTGCGTGTCTTTCGGGTTTTGATTTTTCGTCAGTGCCTTACTAGAAAAGAATTTTTCGTCAGTGCCTTACCACAGCTAGTTAGCACTCGATGTGGCTTGGCTTGCGTGCCTTTCGGGTTTTGAATTTTCGTCAGTGCCTTTCAAGAAAAGAATTTTTCGTCAGTGCCTTACCACAGCTAGTTAGCATTCGATGTGGCTTGGCTTGCGTGCTTTTCGGGTTTTGATTTTTCGTCAGTGCCTTTCAGGCTGAAATTTTTCGATATTGCCTTACCACGGCCCGTTAGCACTCGATGTGGCTTGGCTTGCGCGCCTTTCGGGTTTTGATTATTCGTCAGTGCCTTTCAAGAAGAGAATTTTTCGTTAGTGCCTTACCACAGCTAGTTAGAACTTGATGTGGCTTGGCTTGCGTGCCTTTCGGGTTTTGATTTTTCGTCAGTGCCTTTCAGGCTGAAATTTTTCGATATTGCCTTACCACGACCCGTTAGCTCTCGATGTGGCTTGGCTTGCGTGCCTTTCGGGTTTTGATTTTTCGTCAATGCCTTTCAATAAAAGACTTTTTCGTCAGTGCCTTACCACAGCTAGTTAACACTCGATGTGGCTTGGCTTGCGTGCCTTTCGGGTTTTGATTTTTCGTCAGTGCCTTTCAGGCTGAAATTTTTCGATATTGCCTTACCACGACCCGTTAGCTCTGGATGTGGCTTGGCTTGCGTGCCTTTCGGGTTTTGATTTTTCGTCAGTGCCTTTCAGGGTGAAATTTTTCGATATTGCCTTACCACGACCCGTTAGCTCTCGATGTGGCTTGGCTTGCTTGCCTTTCTGGTTTTGATTTTTCGTCAGTGCCTTTCAAGAAAAAAAAATTTCATCAGTGCCTTACCACAGCTAGTTAGCACTCGATGTGGCTTGGCTTGCGTGCCTTTCGGGTTTTGATTTTTCGTCAGTGCCTTTCAAGAAAAGAATTTTTCGTGAGTGCCTTACCACAGCTAGTTAGCATTCGATGTGGCTTGGCTTGCGTGCCTTTCGGGTTTTGATTTTTCGTCGGTGCCTTTCAGGCTGAACTTTTTCGATATTGCCTTACCACGGCCCGTTAGCTCTCGATGTGGCTTGGCTTGTGTGCCTGTCGGGTTTTGATTATTCGTCAGTGCCTTTCAAGAAAAGAATTTTTCGTTAGTGCCTTACCACAGCTAGTTAGCACTCGATGTGGCTTGGCTTGCGTGCCTTTCGGGTTTTGATTTTTCGTCAGTGCCTTTCAGGCTGAAATTTTTCGATATTGCCTTACCACGGCCCGTTAGTGCTCGTTCTGGCATTGCTTGCGTGCCTTTCGGGTTTTGATTTTTCGTCAGTGCCTTTCAAGAAAAGAATTTTTCGTCAGTGCCTTACCACAGCTAGTTAACACTCGATGTGGCTTGGCTTGCGTGCCTTTCGGGTTTTGTGTTTGCGTCAGTGCCTTTCAGGCTGAAATTTTTCGATATTGCCTTACCACGGCCCGTTAGCTCTCGATGTGGCTTGGCTTGCGTGCCTTTCTGGTTTTGATTTTTCGTCAGTGCCTTTCAAGAAAAAAAATTTTCGTCAGTGCCTTACCACAGCTAGTTAGCACTCGATGTGGCTTGGCTTGCGTGCCTTTCGGGTTTTGATTTTCCGTCAGTGCCTTTCAGGCTGAAATTTTTCGATATTGCCTTACCACGGCCCGTTAGTGCTCGTTCTGGCATTGCTTGCGTGCCTTTCGGGTTTTGATTTTTCGTCAATGCCTTTCAAGAAAAGAATTTTTCGTCAGTGCCTTACCACAGCTAGTTAACACTCGATGTGGCTTGGCTTGCGTGCCTTTCGGGTTTTGATTTTTCGTCAGTGCCTTTCAGGCTGAAATTTTTCGATATTGCCTTACCACGACCCGTTAGCTCTCGATGTGGCTTGGCTTGCGTGCCTTTCTGGTTTTGATTTTTCGTCAGTGCCTTTCAAGAAAAAAAAATTTTCGTCAGTGCCTTACCACAGCTAGTTAGCACCCGATGTGGCTTGGCTTGCGTGCCTTTCGGGTTTTGATTTTTCGTCAGTGCCTTTCAAGAAAAGAATTTTTTGTCAGTGCCTTACCACAGCTAGTTAACACTCGATGTGGCTTGGCTTGCGTGCCTTTCGGGTTTTGAATTTTCGTCAGTGCCTTTCAGGCTGAAATTTTTCGATCTTGACTTACCACGGCCCGTTAGCTCTCGATGTGGCTTGGCTTGCGTGCCTTTCGGGTTTTGATTTTTCGTCAGTGCCTTTCAGGCTGAAATTTTTCGATATTGCCTTACCACGGCCCGTTAGCTCTCGATGTGGCTTGGCTTGCGTGCCTTTCGGGTTTTGATTTTTCGTCAGTGCCTTTCAAGAAAAGAATTTTTCGTCAGTGCCTTACCACAACTAGTTAGCACTCGATGTGGCTTGGCTTGCGTGCCTTTCGGGTTTTGATTTTTCGTCAGTGCCTTTCAAGAAAAGAATTTTTCGTGAGTGCCTTACCACAGCTAGTTAGCATTCGATGTGGCTTGGCTTGCGTGCCTTTCGGGTTTTGATTTTTCGTCGGTGCCTTTCAGGCTGAAATTTTTCGATATTGCCTTACCACGGCCCGTTAGCTCTCGATGTGGCTTGGCTTGTGTGCCTTTCGGGTTTTGATTATTCGTCAGTGCCTTTCAAGAAAAGAATTTTTCGTTAGTTCCTTACCACAGCTAGTTAGCACTCGATGTGGCTTGGCTTGCGTGCCTTTCGGGTTTTGATTTTTCGTCAGTGCCTTTCAGGCTGAAATTTTTCGATATTGCCTTACCACGGCCCGTTAGTGCTCGTTCTGGCATTGCTTGCGTGCCTTTCGGGTTTTGATTTTTCGTCAATGCCTTTCAAGAAAAGAATTTTTCGTCAGTGCCTTACCACAGCTAGTTAACACTCGATGTGGCTTGGCTTGCGTGCCTTTCGGGTTTTGTGTTTGCGTCAGTGCCTTTCAGGCTGAAATTTTTCGATATTGCCTTACCACGGCCCGTTAGCTCTCGATGTGGCTTGGCTTGCGTGCCTTTCTGGTTTTGATTTTTCGTCAGTGCCTTTCAAGAAAAAAAATTTTCGTCAGTGCCTTACCACAGCTAGTTAGCACCCGATGTGGCTTGGCTTGCGTGCCTTTCGGGTTTTGATTTTTCGTCAGTGCCTTTCAAGAAAAGAATTTTTTGTCAGTGCCTTACCACAGCTAGTTAACACTCGATGTGGCTTGGCTTGCGTGCCTTTCGGGTTTTGAATTTTCGTCAGTGCCTTTCAGGCTGAAATTTTTCGATCTTGCCTTACCACGGCCCGTTAGCTCTCGATGTGGCTTGGCTTGCGTGCCTTTCGGGTTTTGATTTTTCGTCAGTGCCTTACTAGAAAAGAATTTTTCGTCAGTGCCTTACCACAGCTAGTTAGCACTCGATGTGGCTTGGCTTGCGTGCCTTTCGGGTTTTGAATTTTCGTCAGTGCCTTTCAAGAAAAGAATTTTTCGTCAGTGCCTTACCACAGCTAGTTAGCATTCGATGTGGCTTGGCTTGCGTGCTTTTCGGGTTTTGATTTTTCGTCAGTGCCTTTCAGGCTGAAATTTTTCGATATTGCCTTACCACGGCCCGTTAGCACTCGATGTGGCTTGGCTTGCGCGCCTTTCGGGTTTTGATTATTCGTCAGTGCCTTTCAAGAAGAGAATTTTTCGTTAGTGCCTTACCACAGCTAGTTAGAACTTGATGTGGCTTGGCTTGCGTGCCTTTCGGGTTTTGATTTTTCGTCAGTGCCTTTCAGGCTGAAATTTTTCGATATTGCCTTACCACGACCCGTTAGCTCTGGATGTGGCTTGGCTTGCGTGCCTTTCGGGTTTTGATTTTTCGTCAGTGCCTTTCAGGGTGAAATTTTTCGATATTGCCTTACCACGACCCGTTAGCTCTCGATGTGGCTTGGCTTGCTTGCCTTTCTGGTTTTGATTTTTCGTCAGTGCCTTTCAAGAAAAAAAAATTTCATCAGTGCCTTACCACAGCTAGTTAGCACTCGATGTGGCTTGGCTTGCGTGCCTTTCGGGTTTTGATTTTTCGTCAGTGCCTTTCAAGAAAAGAATTTTTCGTGAGTGCCTTACCACAGCTAGTTAGCATTCGATGTGGCTTGGCTTGCGTGCCTTTCGGGTTTTGATTTTTCGTCGGTGCCTTTCAGGCTGAACTTTTTCGATATTGCCTTACCACGGCCCGTTAGCTCTCGATGTGGCTTGGCTTGTGTGCCTGTCGGGTTTTGATTATTCGTCAGTGCCTTTCAAGAAAAGAATTTTTCGTTAGTGCCTTACCACAGCTAGTTAGCACTCGATGTGGCTTGGCTTGCGTGCCTTTCGGGTTTTGATTTTTCGTCAGTGCCTTTCAGGCTGAAATTTTTCGATATTGCCTTACCACGGCCCGTTAGTGCTCGTTCTGGCATTGCTTGCGTGCCTTTCGGGTTTTGATTTTTCGTCAGTGCCTTTCAAGAAAAGAATTTTTCGTCAGTGCCTTACCACAGCTAGTTAACACTCGATGTGGCTTGGCTTGCGTGCCTTTCGGGTTTTGTGTTTGCGTCAGTGCCTTTCAGGCTGAAATTTTTCGATATTGCCTTACCACGGCCCGTTAGCTCTCGATGTGGCTTGGCTTGCGTGCCTTTCTGGTTTTGATTTTTCGTCAGTGCCTTTCAAGAAAAAAAATTTTCGTCAGTGCCTTACCACAGCTAGTTAGCACCCGATGTGGCTTGGCTTGCGTGCCTTTCGGGTTTTGATTTTTCGTCAGTGCCTTTCAAGAAAAGAATTATTTGTCAGTGCCTTACCACAGCTAGTTAACACTCGATGTGGCTTGGCTTGCGTGCCTTTCGGGTTTTGAATTTTCGTCAGTGCCTTTCAGGCTGAAATTTTTCGATCTTGCCTTACCACGGCCCGTTAGCTCTCGATGTGGCTTGGCTTGCGTGCCTTTCGGGTTTTGATTTTTCGTCAGTGCCTTTCAGGCTGAAATTTTTTGATATTGCCTTACCACGACTCGTTAGCTCTCGATGTGGCTTGGCTTGCGTGCCTTTCGGGTTTTGATTTTTCGTCAGTGCCTTTCAGGCTGAAATTTTTCGATATTGCCTTACCACGGCCCGTTAGCTCTCGATGTAGCTTGGCTTGCGTGCCTTTCTGGTCTTGATTTTTCGTCAGTGCCTTACTAGAAAAGAATTTTTCGTCAGTGCCTTACCACGGCCCGTTAGCTCTCGATGTGGCTTGGCTTGCGTGCCTTTCGGGTTTTGATTTTTCGTCAGTGCCTTTCAGGCTGAAATTTTTTGATATTGCCTTACCACGACCCGTTAGCTCTCGATGTGGATTGGCTTGCGTGCCTTTCGGGTTTTGATTTTTCGTCATTGCCTTTCAAGAAAAAAAATTTTCGTCAGTGCCTTACCACAGCTAGTTAGCACTCGATGTGGCTTGGCTTGCGTGCCTTTCGGGTTTTGATTTTTCGTCAGTGCCTTACTAGAAAAGAATTTTTCGTCAGTGCCTTACCACAGCTAGTTAGCACTCGATGTGGCTTGGCTTGCGTGCCTTTCGGGTTTTGAATTTTCGTCAGTGCCTTTCAAGAAAAGAATTTTTCGTCAGTGCCTTACCACAGCTAGTTAGCATTCGATGTGGCTTGGCTTGCGTGCTTTTCGGGTTTTGATTTTTCGTCAGTGCCTTTCAGGCTGAAATTTTTCGATATTGCCTTACCACGGCCCGTTAGCTCTCGATGTGGCTTGGCTTGCGTGCCTTTCGGGTTTTGATTATTCGTCAGTGCCTTTCAAGAAGAGAATTTTTCGTTAGTGCCTTACCACAGCTAGTTAGAACTTGATGTGGCTTGGCTTGCGTGCCTTTCGGGTTTTGATTTTTCGTCAGTGCCTTTCAGGCTGAAATTTTTCGATATTGCCTTACCACGGCCCGTTAGCTCTCGATGTGGCTTGGCTTGCGTGCCTTTCGGGTTTTGATTTCTCGTCAATGCCTTTCAATAAAAGACTTTTTCGTCAGTGCCTTACCACAGCTAGTTAACACTCGATGTGGCTTGGCTTGCGTGCCTTTCGGGTTTTGATTTTTCGTCAGTGCCTTTCAGGCTGAAATTTTTCGATATTGCCTTACCACGGCCCGTTAGCTCTGGATGTGGCTTGGCTTGCGTGCCTTTCGGGTTTTGATTTTTCGTCAGTGCCTTTCAGGGTGAAATTTTTCGATATTGCCTTACCACGACCCGTTAGCTCTCGATGTGGCTTGGCTTGCTTGCCTTTCTGGTTTTGATTTTTCGTCAGTGCCTTTCAAGAAAAAAAAATTTCATCAGTGCCTTACCACAGCTAGTTAGCACTCGATGTGGCTTGGCTTGCGTGCCTTTCGGGTTTTGATTTTTCGTCAGTGCCTTTCAAGAAAAGAATTTTTCGTGAGTGCCTTACCACAGCTAGTTAGCATTCGATGTGGCTTGGCTTGCGTGCCTTTCGGGTTTTGATTTTTCGTCGGTGCCTTTCAGGCTGAACTTTTTCGATATTGCCTTACCACGGCCCGTTAGCTCTCGATGTGGCTTGGCTTGTGTGCCTGTCGGGTTTTGATTATTCGTCAGTGCCTTTCAAGAAAAGAATTTTTCGTTAGTGCCTTACCACAGCTAGTTAGCACTCGATGTGGCTTGGCTTGCGTGCCTTTCGGGTTTTGATTTTTCGTCAGTGCCTTTCAGGCTGAAATTTTTCGATATTGCCTTACCACGGCCCGTTAGTGCTCGTTCTGGCATTGCTTGCGTGCCTTTCGGGTTTTGATTTTTCGTCAGTGCCTTTCAAGAAAAGAATTTTTCGTCAGTGCCTTACCACAGCTAGTTAACACTCGATGTGGCTTGGCTTGCGTGCCTTTCGGGTTTTGTGTTTGCGTCAGTGCCTTTCAGGCTGAAATTTTTCGATATTGCCTTACCACGGCCCGTTAGCTCTCGATGTGGCTTGGCTTGCGTGCCTTTCTGGTTTTGATTTTTCGTCAGTGCCTTTCAAGAAAAAAAATTTTCGTCAGTGCCTTACCACAGCTAGTTAGCACCCGATGTGGCTTGGCTTGCGTGCCTTTCGGGTTTTGATTTTTCGTCAGTGCCTTTCAAGAAAAGAATTATTTGTCAGTGCCTTACCACAGCTAGTTAACACTCGATGTGGCTTGGCTTGCGTGCCTTTCGGGTTTTGAATTTTCGTCAGTGCCTTTCAGGCTGAAATTTTTCGATCTTGCCTTACCACGGCCCGTTAGCTCTCGATGTGGCTTGGCTTGCGTGCCTTTCGGGTTTTGATTTTTCGTCAGTGCCTTTCAGGCTGAAATTTTTTGATATTGCCTTACCACGACTCGTTAGCTCTCGATGTGGCTTGGCTTGCGTGCCTTTCGGGTTTTGATTTTTCGTCAGTGCCTTTCAGGCTGAAATTTTTCGATATTGCCTTACCACGGCCCGTTAGCTCTCGATGTAGCTTGGCTTGCGTGCCTTTCTGGTTTTGATTTTTCGTCAGTGCCTTTCAAGAAAAAAAATTTTCGTCAGTGCCTTACCACAGCTAGTTAGCACTCGATGTGGCTTGGCTTGCGTGCCTTTCGGGTTTTGATTTTTCGTCAGTGCCTTTCAAGAAAAGAATTTTTCGTGAGTGCCTTACCACAGCTAGTTAGCATTCGATGTGGCTTGGCTTGCGTGCCTTTCGGGTTTTGATTTTTCGTCAGTGCCTTTCAGGCTGAAATTTTTCGATATTGCCTTACCACGGCCCGTTAGTGCTCGTTGTGGCATTGCTTGCGTGCCTTTCGGGTTTTGATTTTTCGTCAATGCCTTTCAAGAAAAGAATTTTTCGTCAGTGCCTTACCACAGCTAGTTAACACTCGATGTGGCTTGGCTTGCGTGTCTTTCTGGTTTTGATTTTTCGTCAGTGCCTTTCAAGAAAAAAAAATTTCGTCAGTGCCTTACCACAGCTAGTTAGCACCCGATGTGGCTTGGCTTGCGTGCCTTTCGGGTTTTGATTTTTCGTCAGTGCCTTTCAAGAAAAGAATTTTTTGTCAGTGCCTTACCACAGCTGGTTAACACTCGATGTGGCTTGGCTTGCGTGCCTTTCGGGTTTTGATTTTTCGTCAGTGCCTTTCAGGCTGAAATTTTTCGATCTTGCCTTACCACGGCCCGTTAGCTCTCGATGTGGCTTGGCTTGCGTGCCTTTCGGGTTTTGATTTTTCGTCAGTGCCTTTCAGGCTGAAATTTTTCGATATTGCCTTACCACGACCCGTTTGCTCTCGATGTGGATTGGCTTGCGTGCCTTTCGGGTTTTGATTTTTCGTCATTGCCTTTCAAGAAAAAAAATTTTCGTCAGTGCCTTACCACAGCTAGTTAGCACTCGATGTGGCTTGGCTTGCGTGCCTTTCGGGTTTTGATTTTTCGTCAGTGCCTTACTAGAAAAGAATTTTTCGTCAGTGCCTTACCACAGCTAGTTAGCACTCGATGTGGCTTGGCTTGCGTGCCTTTCGGGTTTTGAATTTTCGTCAGTGCCTTTCAAGAAAAGAATTTTTCGTCAGTGCCTTACCACAGCTAGTTAGCATTCGATGTGGCTTGGCTTGCGTGCTTTTCGGGTTTTGATTTTTCGTCAGTGCCTTTCAGGCTGAAATTTTTCGATATTGCCTTACCACGGCCCGTTAGCTCTCGATGTGGCTTGGCTTGCGTGCCTTTCGGGTTTTGATTATTCGTCAGTGCCTTTCAAGAAGAGAATTTTTCGTTAGTGCCTTACCACAGCTAGTTAGAACTTGATGTGGCTTGGCTTGCGTGCCTTTCGGGTTTTGATTTTTCGTCAGTGCCTTTCAGGCTGAAATTTTTCGATATTGCCTTACCACGGCCCGTTAGCTCTCGATGTGGCTTGGCTTGCGTGCCTTTCGGGTTTTGATTTCTCGTCAATGCCTTTCAATAAAAGACTTTTTCGTCAGTGCCTTACCACAGCTAGTTAACACTCGATGTGGCTTGGCTTGCGTGCCTTTCGGGTTTTGATTTTTCGTCAGTGCCTTTCAGGCTGAAATTTTTCGATATTGCCTTACCACGGCCCGTTAGCTCTGGATGTGGCTTGGCTTGCGTGCCTTTCGGGTTTTGATTTTTCGTCAGTGCCTTTCAGGGTGAAATTTTTCGATATTGCCTTACCACGACCCGTTAGCTCTCGATGTGGCTTGGCTTGCTTGCCTTTCTGGTTTTGATTTTTCGTCAGTGCCTTTCAAGAAAAAAAAATTTCATCAGTGCCTTACCACAGCTAGTTAGCACTCGATGTGGCTTGGCTTGCGTGCCTTTCGGGTTTTGATTTTTCGTCAGTGCCTTTCAAGAAAAGAATTTTTCGTGAGTGCCTTACCACAGCTAGTTAGCATTCGATGTGGCTTGGTTTGCGTGCCTTTCGGGTTTTGATTTTTCGTCGGTGCCTTTCAGGCTGAACTTTTTCGATATTGCCTTACCACGGCCCGTTAGCTCTCGATGTGGCTTGGCTTGTGTGCCTTTCGGGTTTTGATTATTCGTCAGTGCCTTTCAAGAAAAGAATTTTTCGTTAGTGCCTTACCACAGCTAGTTAGCACTCGATGTGGCTTGGCTTGCGTGCCTTTCGGGTTTTGATTTTTCGTCAGTGCCTTTCAGGTTGAAATTTTTCGATATTGCCTTACCACGGCCCGTTAGTGCTCGTTCTGGCATTGCTTGCGTGCCTTTCGGGTTTTGATTTTTCGTCAATGCCTTTCAAGAAAAGAATTTTTCGTCAGTGCCTTACCACAGCTAGTTAACACTCGATGTGGCTTGGCTTGCGTGCCTTTCGGGTTTTGTGTTTGCGTCAGTGCCTTTCAGGCTGAAATTTTTCGATATTGCCTTACCACGGCCCGTTAGCTCTCGATGTGGCTTGTCTTGCGTGCCTTTCTGGTTTTGATTTTTCGTCAGTGCCTTTCAAGAAAAAAAATTTTCGTCAGTGCTTTACCACAGCTAGTTAGCACCCGATGTGGCTTGGCTTGCGTGCCTTTCGGGTTTTGATTTTTCGTCAGTGCCTTTCAAGAAAAGAATTTTTTGTCAGTGCCTTACCACAGCTAGTTAACACTCGATGTGGCTTGGCTTGCGTGCCTTTCGGGTTTTGAATTTTCGTCAGTGCCTTTCAGGCTGAAATTATTCGATCTTGCCTTACCACGGCCCGTTAGCTCTCGATGTGGCTTGGCTTGCATGCTTTTCGGGTTTTGATTTTTCGTCAGTGCCTTTCAGGCTGAAATTTTTTGATATTGCCTTACCACGACTCGTTAGCTCTCGATGTGGCTTGGCTTGCGTGCCTTTCGGGTTTTGATTTTTCGTCAGTGCCTTTCAAGAAAAGAATTTTTCGTGAGTGCCTTACCACAGCTAGTTAACACTCGATGTGGCTTGGCTTGCGTGCCTTTCGGGTTTTGATTTTTCGTCAGTGCCTTTCAGGCTGAAAATTTTCGATATTGCCTTACCACGACCCGTTAGCTCTCGATGTGGCTTGGCTTGTGTGCCTTTCGGGTTTTGATTATTCGTCAGTGCCTTTCAAGAAAAGAATTTTTCGTTAGTGCCTTACCACAGCTAGTTAGCACTCGATGTGGCTTGGCTTGCCTGCCTTTCGGGTTTTGATTATTCGTCAGTGCCTTTCAAGAAAAGAATTTTTCGTTAGTGCCTTACCACAGCTAGTTAGCACTCGATGTGGCTTGGCTTGCGTGCCTTTCGGGTTTTGATTTTTCGTCAGTGCCTTTCAGGTTGAAATTTTTCGATATTGCCTTACCACGCCCGTTAGTGCTCGTTCTGGCATTGCTTGCGTGCCTTTCGGGTTTTGATTTTTCGTCAATGCCTTTCAAGAAAAGAATTTTTCGTCAGTGCCTTACCACAGCTAGTTAACACTCGATGTGGCTTGGCTTGCGTGCCTTTCGGGTTTTGTGTTTGCGTCAGTGCCTTTCAGGCTGAAATTTTTCGATATTGCCTTACCACGGCCCGTTAGCTCTCGATGTGGCTTGGCTTGCGTGCCTTTCTGGTTTTGATTTTTCGTCAGTGCCTTTCAAGAAAAAAAATTTTCGTCAGTGCCTTACCACAGCTAGTTAGCACCCGATGTGGCTTGGCTTGCGTGCCTTTCGGGTTTTGATTTTTCGTCAGTGCCTTTCAAGAAAAGAATTTTTTGTCAGTGCCTTACCACAGCTAGTTAACACTCGATGTGGCTTGGCTTGCGTGCCTTTCGGGTTTTGAATTTTCGTCAGTGCCTTTCAGGCTGAAATTATTCGATCTTGCCTTACCACGGCCCGTTAGCTCTCGATGTGGCTTGGCTTGCATGCTTTTCGGGTTTTGATTTTTCGTCAGTACCTTTCAGGCTGAAATTTTTTGATATTGCCTTACCACGACTCGTTAGCTCTCGATGTGGCTTGGCTTGCGTGCCTTTCGGGTTTTGATTTTTCGTCAGTGCCTTTCAAGAAAAAAAATTTTCGTCAGTGCCTTACCACAGCTAGTTAGCACTTGATGTGGCTTGGCTTGCGTGCCTTTCGGGTTTTGTTTTTTGGTCAGTGCCTTTCTAGAAAAGAATTTTTCGTGAGTGCCTTTCCACAGCTAGTTACCACTCGATGTGGCTTGGCTTGCGTGCCTTTCGGGTTTTGATTTTTCGTCAGTGCCTTTCAAGAAAAGAATTTTTCGTGAGTGCCTTACCACAGCTAGTTAACACTCGATGTGGCTTGGCTTGCGTGCCTTTCGGGTTTTGATTTTTCGTCAGTGCCTTTCAGGCTGAAAATTTTCGATATTGCCTTACCACGACCCGTTAGCTCTCGATGTGGCTTGGCTTGTGTGCCTTTCGGGTTTTGATTATTCGTCAGTGCCTTTCAAGAAAAGAATTTTTCGTTAGTGCCTTACCACAGCTAGTTAGCACTCGATGTGGCTTGGCTTGCCTGCCTTTCGGGTTTTGATTTTTCGTCAGTGCCTTTCAGGCTGAAATTTTTCGATATTGCCTTACCACGGCCCGTTAGTGCTCGTTGTGGCATTGCTTGCGTGCCTTTCGGGTTTTGATTTTTCGTCAATGCCTTTCAAGAAAAGAATTTTTCGTCAGTGACTTACCACAGCTAGTTAACACTCGATGTGGCTTGGCTTGCGTGCCTTTCGGGTTTTGTGTTTGCGTCAGTGCCTTTCAGGCTGAAATTTTTCGATATTGCCTTACCACGGCCCGTTAGCTCTCGATGTAGCTTGGCTTGCGTGCCTTTCGGGTTTTGATTTTTCGTCAGTGCCTTTCAAGAAAAAAAATTTTCGTCAGTGCCTTACCACAGCTAGTTAGCACTCGATGTGGCTTGGCTTGCGTGCCTTTCGGGTTTTGATTTTTCGTCAGTGCCTTTCAAGAAAAGAATTTTTCGTGAGTGCCTTACCACAGCTAGTTAGCATTCGATGTGGCTTGGCTTGCGTGCCTTTCGGGTTTTGATTTTTCGTCAGTGCCTTTCAGGCTGAAATTTTTCGATATTGCCTTACCACGGCCCGTTAGCTCTCGATGTGGCTTGGCTTGTGTGCCTTTCGGGTTTTGATTATTCGTCAGTGCCTTTCAAGAAAAGAATTTTTCGTTAGTGCCTTACCACAGCTAGTTAGCACTCGATGTGGCTTGGCTTGCGTGCTTTTCGGGTTTTGATTTTTCGTCAGTGCCTTTCAGGCTGAAATTTTTCGATATTGCCAAACCACGGCCCGTTAGTGCTCGTTGTGGCATTGCTTGCGTGCCTTTCGGGTTTTGATTTTTCGTCAATGCCTTTCAAGAAAAGAATTTTTCGTCAGTGCCTTACCACAGCTAGTTAACACTCGATGTGGCTTGGCTTGCGTGCTTTCGGGTTTTGTGTTTGCGTCAGTGCCTTTCAGGCTGAAATTTTTCGATATTGCCTTAAAACGGCCCGTTAGCTCTCGATGTAGCTTGGCTTGCGTGCCTTTCTGGTTTTGATTTTTCGTCAGTGCCTTTCAAGAAAAAAAATTTTCGTCAGTGCCTTACCACAGCTAGTTAGCACTTGATGTGGCTTGGCTTGCGTGCCTTTCGGGTTTTGTTTTTTCGTCAGTGCCTTTCTAGAAAAGAATTTTTCGTCAGTGCCTTACCACAGCTAGTTAACACTCGATGTGGCTTGGCTTGCGTGCCTTTCGGGTTTTGATTTTTCGTCAGTGCCTTTCAGGCTGAAATTTTTCGATATTGCCTTACCACGGCCCGTTAGCTCTCGATGTAGCTTGGCTTGCGTGCCTTTCTGGTTTTGATTTTTCGTCAGTGCCTTTCAAGAAAAAAAATTTTCCTCAGTGCCTTACAACAGCTAGTTAGCACTCGATGTGGCTTGGCTTGCGTGCCTTTCGGGTTTTGATTTTTCGTCAGTGCCTTTCAAGAAAAGAATTTTTTGTCAGTGCCTTACCACAGTTAGTTAAAACTCGATGTGGCTTGGCTTGCGTGCCTTTCGGGTTTTGAATTTTCGTCAGTGCCTTTCAGGCTGAAATTTTTCGATCTTGCCTTACCACGGCCCGTTAGCTCTCGATGTGGCTTGGCTTGCGTGCCTTTCGGGTTTTGATTTTTCGTCAGTGCCTTTCAGGCTGAAATTTTTCGAAAATTCCTTACCACGACCCGTTAGCTCTCGATGTGGATTGGCTTGCGTGCCTTTCGGGTTTTGATTTTTCGTCATTGCTTTTCAAGAAAAAAAATTTTCGTCAGTGCCTTACCACAGCTAGTTAGCACTCGATGTGGCTTGGCTTGCGTGCCTTTCGGGTTTTGATTTTTCGTCAGTGCCTTTCTAGAAAAGAATTTTTCGTCAGTGCCTTACCACAGCTAGTTAGCATTCGATGTGGCTTGGCTTGCGTGCTTTTCGGGTTTTGATTTTTCGTCATTGCCTTTCAGGCTGAAATTTTTTGATATTGCCTTACCACGGCCCGTTAGCTCTCGATGTGGCTTGGCTTGCGTGCCTTTCGGGTTTTGATTATTCGTCAGTGCCTTTCAAGAAGAGAATTTTTCGTTAGTGCCTTACCACAGCTAGTTAGCACTTGATGTGGCTTGGCTTGCGTGCCTTTCGGGTTTTGAATTTTCGTCAGTGCCTTTCAAGAAAAGAATTTTTCGTCAGTGCCTTACCACAGCTAGTTAGCATTCGATGTGGCTTGGCTTGCGTGCTTTTCGGGTTTTGATTTTTCGTCATTGCCTTTCAGGCTGAAATTTTTTGATATTGCCTTACCACGGCCCGTTAGCTCTCGATGTGGCTTGGCTTGCGTGCCTTTCGGGTTTTGATTATTCGTCAGTGCCTTTCAAGAAGAGAATTTTTCGTTAGTGCCTTACCACAGCTAGTTAGCACTTGATGTGGCTTGGCTTGCGTGCCTTTCGGGTTTTGATTTTTCGTCAGTGCCTTTCAGGCTGAAATTTTTCGATATTGCCTTACCACGGCCCGTTAGCTCTCGATGTGGCTTGGCTTGCGTGCCTTTCGGGTTTTGATTTTTCGTCAATGCCTTTCAATAAAAGACTTTTTCGTCAGTGCCTTACCACAGCTAGTTAACACTCGATGTGGCTTGGCTTGCGTGCCTTTCGGGTTTTGATTTTTCGTCAGTGCCTTTCAGGCTGAAATTTTTCGATATTGCCTTACCACGGCCCGTTAGCTCTCGATGTGGCTTGGCTTGCGTGCCTTTCGGGTTTTGATTTTTCGTCAGTGCCTTTCAGAGTGAAATTTTTCGATATTGCCTTACCACGACCCGTTAGCTCTCGATGTGGCTTGGCTTGCTTGCCTTTCTGGTTTTGATTTTTCGTCAGTGCCTTTCAAGAAAAAAAAATTTCATCAGTGCCTTACCACAGCTAGTTAGCACTCGATGTGGCTTGGCTTGCGTGCCTTTCGGGTTTTGATTTTTCGTCAGTGCCTTTCAAGAAAAGAATTTTTCGTCAGTGAATTACCACAGCTAGTTACCACTCGATGTGGCTTGGCTTGCGTGCCTTTCGGGTTTTGATTTTTCGTCAGTGCCTTTCAGGCTGAAATTTTACGATATTGCCTTACCACGGCCCGTTAGCTCTCGATGTGGCTTGGCTTGCGTGCCTTTCGGGTTTTGATTTTTCGTCGGTGCCTTACAGGCTGAAATTTTTCGATATTGCCTTACCACGGCCCGTTAGCTCTCGATGTGGCTTGGCTTGCGTGCCTTTCGGGTTTTGATTTTGCGTCTGTGCCTTTCAGGCTGAAATTTTTCGATATTGCCTTACCACGGCCCGTTAGCTCTCGATGTGGCTTGGCTTGCGTGCCTTTCTGGTTTTGATTATTCGTCAGTGCCTTTCAAGAAAAAAAATTTTCGTCAGTGCCTTACCACAGCTAGTTAGCACCCGATGTGGCTTGGCTTGCGTGCCTTTCGGGTTTTGATTTTTCGTCAGTGCCTTTCAAGAAAAGAATTTTTTGTCAGTGCCTTACCACAGCTAGTTAACACTCGATGTGGCTTGGCTTGCGTGCCTTTCGGGTTTTGAATTTTCGTCAGTGCCTTTCAGGCTGAAATTTCTCGATCTTGCCTTACCACGGCCCGTTAGCTCTCGATGTGGCTTGGCTTGCGTGCCTTTCGGGTTTTGATTTTTCGTCAGTGCCTTTCAGGCTGAAATTTTTTGATATTGCCTTACCACGACTCGTTAGCTCTCGATGTGGCTTGGCTTGCGTGCCTTTCGGGTTTTGATTTTTCGTCAGTGCCTTTCAAGAAAAAAAATTTTCGTCAGTGCCTTACCACAGCTAGTTAGCACTTGATGTGGCTTGCCTTGCGTGCCTTTCGGGTTTTGTTTTTTCGTCAGTGCCTTTCTAGAAAAGAATTTTTCGTCAGTGCCTTACCACAGCTAGTTACCACTCGATGTGGCTTGGCTTGCGTGCCTTTCTGGTTTTGATTTTTCGTCAGTGCCTTTCAAGAAAAGAATTTTTCGTGAGTGCCTTACCACAGCTAGTTAACACTCGATGTGGCTTGGCTTGCGTGCCTTTCGGGTTTTGATTTTTCGTCAGTGCCTTTCAGGCTGAAATTTTTCGATATTGCCTTACCACGGCCCGTTAGCTCTCGATGTGGCTTGGCTTGTGTGCCTTTCGGGTTTTGATTATTCGTCAGTGCCTTTCAAGAAAAGAATTTTTCGTTAGTGCCTTACCACAGCTAGTTAGCACTCGATGTGGCTTGGCTTGCGTGCCTTTCGGGTTTTGATTTTTCGTCAGTGCCTTTCAGGCTGAAATTTTTCGATATTGCCTTACCACGGCCCGTTAGTGCTCGTTGTGGCATTGCTTGCGTGCCTTTCGGGTTTTGATTTTTCGTCAATGCCTTTCAAGAAAAGAATTTTTCGTCAGTGCCTTACCACAGATAGTTAACACTCGATGTGGCTTGGCTTGCGTGCGTTTCGGGTTTTGATTTTTCGTCAGTGCCTTTCAGGCTGAAATTTTTCGATATTGCCTTACCACGGCCCGTTAGTTCTCGATGTAGCTTGGCTTGCGTGCCTTTCTGGTTTTGATTTTTCGTCAGTGCCTTTCAAGAAAAAAAATTTTCGTCAGTGCCTTACCACAGCTAGTTAGCACTCGATGTGGCTTGGCTTGTGTGCCTTTCGGGTTTTGATTTTTCGTCAGTGCCTTACAAGAAAAGAATTTTTCGTCAGTGCCTTACCACAGCTAGTTAGCATTCGATGTGGCTTGGCTTGCGTGCCTTTCGGGTTTTGATTTTTCGTCAATGCCTTTCAGGCTGAAATTTTTCGATATTGCCTTACCACGGCCCGTTAGCTCTCGATGTGGCTTGGCTTGTGTGCCTTTCGGGTTTTGATTATTCGTCAGTGCCTTTCAAGAAAAGAATTTTTCGTTAGTGCCTTACCACAGCTAGTTAGCACTCGATGTGGCTTGGCTTGCGTGCCTTTCGGGTTTTGATTTTTCGTCAGTGCCTTTCAGGCTGAAATTTTTCGATATTGCCTTACCACGGCCCGTTAGTGCTCGTTGTGGCTTTGCTTGCGTGCCTTTTGGGTTTTGATTTTTTGTCAATGCCTTTCAAGAAAATAATTTTTCGTCAGTGCCTTACCACAGCTAGTTAACACTCGATGTGGCTTGGCTTGCGTGCCTTTCGGGTTTTGATTTTTCGTCAGTGCCTTTCAGGCTGAAATTTTTCGATATTGCCTTTCCACGGCCCGTTAGCTCTCGATGTGGCTTGGCTTGCGTGCCTTTCTGGTTTTGATTTTTCGTCAGTGCCTTTCAAGAAAAAAAAATTTCGTCAGTGCCTTACCACAGCTAGTTAGCACCCGATGTGGCTTGGCTTGCGTGCCTTTCTGGTTTTGATTTTTCGTCAGTGCCTTTCAAGAAAAGAATTTTTTGTCAGTGCCTTACCACAGCTAGTTAACGATCGATGTGGCTTGGCTTGCGTGCCTTTCGGGTTTTGAATTTTCGTCAGTGCCTTTCAGGCTTAAATTTTTCGATCTTGCCTTACCACGGCCCGTTAGCTCTCGATGTGGCTTGGCTTGCGTGCCTTTCGGGTTTTGATTTTTCGTCAGTGCCTTTCAGGCTGAAATTTTTCGATATTGCCTTACCACGACCCGTTAGCTCTCGATGTGGCTTGGCTTGCGTGCCTTTCGGGTTTTGATTTTTCGTCAGTGCCTTTCAGGCTGAAATTTTTCGATATTGCCTTACCACGGCCCGTTAGCTCTCGATGTGGCTTGGCTTGTGTGCCTTTCGGGTTTTGATTATTCGTCAGTGCCTTTCAAGAAGAGAATTTTTCGTTAGTGCCTTACCACAGCTAGTTAGCACTTGATGTGGCTTGGCTTGCGTGCCTTTCGGGTTTTGATTTTTCGTCAGTGCCTTTCAGGCTGAAATTTTTCGATATTGCCTTACCACGGCCCGTTAGCTCTCGATGTGGCTTGGCTTGCGTGCCTTTCGGGTTTTGATTTTTCGTCAATGCCTTTCAATAAAAGACTTTTTCGTCAGTGCCTTACCACAGCTAGTTAACACTCGATGTGGCTTGGCTTGCGTGCCTGTCGGGTTTGATTTTTCGTCAGTGCCTTTCAGGCTGAAATTTTTCGATATTGCCTTACCACGGCCCGTTAGCTCTCGATGTGGCTTGGCTTGCGTGCCTTTCGGGTTTTGATTTTTCGTCAGTGCCTTTCAGGGTGAAATTTTTCGATATTGCCTTACCACGACCCGTTAGCTCTCGATGTGGCTTGGCTTGCTTGCCTTTCTGGTTTTGATTTTTCGTCAGTGCCTTTCAAGAAAAAAAAATTTCATCAGTGCCTTACCACAGCTAGTTAGCACTCGATGTGGCTTGGCTTGCGTGCCTTTCGGGTTTTGATTTTTCGTCAGTGCCTTTCAAGAAAAGAATTTTTCGTCAGTGAATTACCACAGCTAGTTACCACTCAATGTGGCTTGGCTTGCGTGCCTTTCGGGTTTTGATTTTTCGTCAGTGCCTTTCAGGATGAAATTTTACGATATTGCCTTACCACGGCCCGTTAGCTCTCGATGTGGCTTGGCTTGCGTGCCTTTCGGGTTTTGATTTTTCGTCAGTGCCTTACAGGCTGAAATTTTTCGATATTGCCTTACCACGGCCCGTTAGCACTCGATGTGGCTTGGCTTGCGTGCCTTTCGGGTTTTCATTTTTCGTCAGTGCCGACCAAGAAAAGAATTTTTCGTCAGTGCCTTACCACGGCCCGTTAGCACTCGATGTGGCTTGGCTTGCGTGCCTTTCGGGTTTTCATTTTTCGTCAGTGCCGACCAAGAAAAGAATTTTTCGTCAGCGCCTTACCACAGCTAGTTCGCACTCGATGTGGCTTGGCTTGCGTGCCTTTCGGGTTTTCATTTTTCGTCAGTGCCGATCAAGAAAAGAATTTTTCGTCAGTGCCTTACCACAGCTAGTTCGCACTCGATGTGGCTTGGCTTGCGTGCCTTTCGGGTTTTCATTTTTCGTCAGTGCCGATCAAGAAAAGAATTTTTCGTCAGTGCCTTACCACGGCCCGTTAGCTCTCGATGTGGCTTGGCTTGCGTGCCTTTCGGGTTTTCATTTTTCGTCAGTGCCGATCAAGAAAAGAATTTTTCGTCAGTGCCTTACCACGGCCCGTTAGCTCTCGATGTGGCTTGGCTTGCGTGCCTTTCGGGTTTTCATTTTTCGTCAGTGCCGATCAAGAAAAGAATTTTTCGTCAGTGCCTTACCACGGCCCGTTAGCTCTCGATGTGGCTTGGCTTGCGTGCCTTTCGGGTTTTCATTTTTCGTCAGTGCCGACCAAGAAAAGAATTTTTCGTCAGCGCCTTACCACAGCTAGTTCGCACTCGATGTGGCTTGGCTTGCGTGCCTTTCGGGTTTTCATTTTTCGTCAGTGCCGATCAAGAAAAGAATTTTTCGTCAGCGCCTCACCGCGGCCCGTTAGCACTCGATGCGGCTTGGCTTTCGGGGTTTTATTTTTCGTCAGTGCCTTTCGCTTTTCCCAGGACTACAGGCCGCACAGCGCAAACTGCCCTAGTCCTGTCAGAATTTGGATTTTCACAAATTTGATTTTTCCAAATTTTATTTTTACCCCTATATATAGTCCTGTAAACCAGATGAGGGTAGTTGGTCAGAATCGCTCATACCCTTGTGGTTTCGAAAAAAGTGTCTGCTTTCATTCTCGTGCAACTTTTCCGAAGAATGACCGTCTTTCGCTTGGCAAGCTCGGGGATTTGCTTGCACCGAGATTTTTGTCCCAAAAATTTTTCTCCCCTATATATAGTCCTGTAAACCAGATGAGGGTAGTTGGTCAGACTCGCCTACATCTTTGTGGTTTCCCAAAAAATGACTTCCACGTAGCTTCATCATTTTTGATCAAGTTTTGAACACAAAGTGGTCACTCGAACCCCAGTTTTGATCAAAACGAACCATTTTGATCAAAACGAACCATTTTGATCAAAACGAACCATTTTTATTTCCCTTACCAAAGTGACTTTTCTGCCAGCGAACTCTGCCTGACCGCGGCTGCATCAGCACCCAAGACACTGACAGCACTCGATGCAGCTTGGCTTCCCCTTCAAAATGAGGGGTCGATCGTCTCTCTACCTGCAGGCATTCGGTCGCTATGAGCTGCCTGCCTTTCGCTTGCCGTCTCGCATAGCAAGCATAGGGGTTTTGCTTGTACCGTTCAGCTTCAAGCAAAAATTTTTTCTCCCCTATATATAGTCCTGTAAACCAGATGAGGGTAGTTGGTCAGACTCGCCTACATCTTTGTGGTTTCCCAAAAAATGACCGCCACGTAGCTTCATCACTTTCGCTTGCGACTTTCCCTTACCAAGCTTACTTTTGTGCCAATCAGCCCTGATTTTCTTCGACTTGCCTTTTCACTACGGTGAAATCACTTTCATTGCCGTGCAACGTTTCCGAAGACAGCTGCCTGCCTGTCTTTCGCTTGCCGTCTCGCTTAGCAAGCTCAGGGGTTTTGCTTGTACCGTTGAGCTCAAGCAACATTTTTTTTCTCCCCTATATATAGTCCGTAAACCAGATGAGGGTAGTTGGTCACTTTAGGCGTTTCAGCGTTGATCACTTTTGCCAAAAAGTGGCATTTTGATGCAAAAAGTGGCATTTTGATGCAAAAAGTGGCATTTTGATGCAAAACTTGGCATTTTGATGCAAAACGTGGCATTTTGATGCAAAAAGTGGCATTTTGATGCAAAACTTGGCATTTTGATGCAAAACGTGGCATTTTGATGCAAAAAGTGGCATTTTGATGCAAAAAGTGGCATTTTGATGCAAAACGTGGCATTGTGATGGAAAAAGTGGCATTTTGATGCAAAAAGTGGCATTTTGATGCAAAAAGTGGTATTTTGAGGTCGGTAGCACGTTTTTCACTTACCAAAGTGACTTTTCTGCCAGCGAACTCTGCCTGACCGCGGCTGAATCAGCACCCACGACACTGACAGCACTCGATGCGGCTTGGCTTCCCCTTCAAAATGAGGGTTCGATCGTCTCTCTACCTTCAGGCATGCGGTCGCTACGAGCTTTTCTAGTCCCAGGCCAACGTACCAAAGGACAGCTGCCTGCCTTTCGCTTGCCGTCTCGCATAGCAAGCATAGGGGTTTTGCTTGTACCGTTCAGCTTCAAGCAAAAATTTTTTCTCCCCTATATATAGTCCTGTAAACCAGATGAGGGTAGTTGGTCACTTTAGGCGTTTCAGCGTTGATCACTTTTGCCACTTTTGGCATTTTTTGCCACTTTTGGCATTTTGAGGTCGGTAGTTGATAGCACGATCGAAGGATGTTAGGGTTAGGGTTAGTCACTTTTGCCACCGAGTGGCATTTTTGAGGTCGGTAGTTGATAGCACGATCGAAGGACGTTAGGGTTAGGGTTAGGGTTAGGGTTAGCGGAGATAACTTTTGCCAAAAAGTGGCATTTTGAGGTCGGTAGTTGATAGCACGATCGAACTACGTTCGGGTTAGGGTTAGGGTTAGTGTTAGGGTTGGTACTTTCTAGGCTGAAAAATTTTCAAAGTCCATAGGACAAATGACCGCAATACCGCAACTTCTGTCTGTGACTTTTTCGTCAGAAATTTTCGCAGCTAGGCAGGGACCCTGGGTAGCTGCATGTGGGGCTGGACTCTGCCTGTCATTGCCGACCATGGGATTTGGCCTGAAGCTCATCTTGGCGGCGGCAGCGTCCAAAATCGCTTTTCACCAGGGAATGAGGCAGGGGCATACCAGGCCCCTGACTTGCATATCAGTAGATGCGGCTTGTCAAGACGAAACGAAGGACACCTCGATCAGGAAGATAGCTCGAGCCGTTTGTGACAAAGTTGGTAAAATGACATTTCCCATATTAGGGTTAGGATTTGCCAAAACTAGGAATTTTTGCCACAGTCTTGCTACAACGTGGCATTTTTGCCACAGTTTTGCCAAAACTAGTCATTTTTGCCACAGTTTTGCCACAACGTGGCATTTTTGCCACAGTTTTGCCAAAACTAGTCATTTTTGCCACAGTTTTGCCACAACGTGGCATTTTTTCCACAGTTTTGCCAAAACTAGTCATTTTTGCCACAGTTTGGCCAAAACGAGGCATTTTTGCCACAGTTTTGCCAAAACTAGTCATTTAGGCCAGTTTTGACAAAACTTGGCATTTTTGCCACAGTTTTCCCACAACGTGGCATTTTTGCCACAGTTTTCCCAAAACTTGGCATTTTTGCCACAGTTTTGCCACAACGTGGCATTTTTGCCACAGTT
Organism: Margaritifera margaritifera; assembly: GCA_029931535.1. Lineage (NCBI taxonomy): Eukaryota > Metazoa > Mollusca > Bivalvia > Unionida > Margaritiferidae > Margaritifera > Margaritifera margaritifera. The sequence continues at coordinate 5,768 of JAQPZY010000609.1, read as the reverse complement.
TTCCCAAAACTAGTCATTTTTGCCACAGTTTTGCCAAAACTTGGCATTTTTGCCACAGTTTTGCCACAACGTGGCATTTTTGCCACAGTTTTGCCAAAGCGTGGCATTTTTCCACAGTTTTGCCAAAACTAGTCATTTTTGCCACAGTTTTGCCAAAACTTCGCGTTGTTAACACAGTTTTGCCAAAACGTGGCATTTTTGCCACAGTTTTGCCAAAACTAGTCATTTTTGCCACAGTTTTGCCAAAACGTGGCATTTTTGCCACAGTTTTGCCACAACGTGGCATTTTTGCCACAGTTTTCCCAAAACTAGTCATTTTTGACACAGTTTTGCCAAAACTTGGCATTTTTGCCACAGTTTTGCCAAAACTAGTCATTTTTGACACAGTTTTGCCACAACGTGGCATTTTTGCCACAGTTTTGCCAAAACTATTCGTTTTTGCCACAGTTTTGCCAAAACGTGGCATTTTTGCCACAGTTTTGCCAAAACTAGTCATTTTTACCACAGTTTTGCCAAAACTTGGCATTTTTGCCACAGTTTTGCCAAAACGAAGCATTTTTGCCACAGTTTTGCCAAAACTAGTCATTTTTGCCACAGTTTTGCCAAAACTAGTCATTTAGGCCAGTTTTGCCAAAACTAGTCATTTTTGACACAGTTTTGCCACAACGTGGCATTTTTGCCACAGTTTTGCCAAAACTATTCGTTTTTGCCACAGTTTTGCCAAAACGTGGCATTTTTGCCACAGTTTTGCCAAAACTAGTCATTTTTACCACAGTTTTGCCAAAACTTGGCATTTTTGCCACAGTTTTCCCACAACGTGGCATTTCTGCCACAATTTTGGCAAAGAGTGGAATTTTTCCACAGTTTTGCCAAAACGTGGCATTTTTGCCACAGTTTTGCCAAAACTTCGCGTTGTTAACACAGTTTTGCCAAAACGTGGCATTTTTGCCACAGTTTTGCCAAAACTAGTCTTTTTTGACACAGTTTTGCCACAACTTGTCATTTTTGCCACAGTTTTGCCAAAACTAGTCATTTAGGCCAGTGTTGCCACAACGTGGCATTTTTGACACAGTTTTGCCAAAACTATTCGTTTTTGCCACAGTTTTGCCAAAACTTGGCATTTTTGCCACAGTTTTGCCAAAACTTGGCATTTTTGCCACAGTTTTGCCACAACGTGGCATTTTTGCCACAGTTTTGCCAAAACTAGTCATTTTTGCCACAGTTTTGCCAAAACATGGCATTTTTGCCACAGTTTTGCCACAACTTGTCATTTTTGCCACAGTTTTGCCAAAACTAGTCATTTAGGCCAGTTTTGACAAAACTTGGCATTTTTGCCACAGTTTTCCCACAACGTGGCATTTTTGCCACAGTTTTGCCACAACGTGGCATTTTTGCCACAGTTTTCCCAAAACTAGTCATTTTTGCCACAGTTTTGCCAAAACTTGGCATTTTTGCCACAGTTTTGCCAAAACTAGTCATTTTTGCCACAGTTTTGCCACAACGTGGCATTTTTGCCACAGTTTTGCCAAAACTAGTCATTTTTGCCACAGTTTTGCCAAAACTAGTCATTTTTGCCACAGTTTTGCCAAAACTTGGCATTTTTGCCACAGTTTTGCCACAACGTGGCATTTTTGCCACAGTTTTGCCAAAACTAGTCATTTTTGCCACAGTTTTGCCAAAACATGGCATTTTTGCCACAGTTTTGCCAAAACTAGTCATTTTTGCCACAGTTTTGCCAAAACTAGTCATTTAGGCCAGTTTTGCCAAAACTAGTCATTTTTGACACAGTTTTGCCACAACGTGGCATTTTTGCCACAGTTTTGCCAAAACTATTCGTTTTTGCCACAGTTTTGCCAAAACGTGGCATTTTTGCCACAGTTTTGCCAAAACTAGTCATTTTTGCCACAGTTTTGCCAAAACATGGCATTTTTGCCACAGTTTTGCCACAACTTGTCATTTTTGCCACAGTTTTGCCAAAACTAGTCATTTAGGCCAGTTTTGACAAAACTTGGCATTTTTGCCACAGTTTTCCCACAACGTGGCATTTTTGCCACAGTTTTGCCACAACGTGGCATTTTTGCCACAGTTTTGCAAAAACTAGTCATTTTTGCCACAGTTTTGCCAAAACATGGCATTTTTGCCACAGTTTTGACACAACTTGTCATTTTTGCGACAATTTTGCCAAAACTAGTCATTTAGGCCAGTTTTGACAAAACTTGGCATTTTTGCCACAGTTTTGCCACAACGTGGCATTTTTGCCACAGTTTTCCCAAAACTAGTCATTTTTGCCACAGTTTTGCCAAAACTTGGCATTTTTGCCACAGTTTTGCCAAAACTTGGCATTTTTGACACAGTTTTGCCAAAACAAGTCATTTTTGCCACAGTTTTCCCACAACGTGGCATTTCTGCCACAGTTTTGCCAAAACGTGGCATTTTTCCACAGTTTTGCCAAAACTAGTCATTTTTGCCACAGTTTTGCCAAAACTTCGCGTTGTTAACACAGTTTTGCCAAAACGTGGCATTTTTGCCACAGTTTTGCCAAAACTAGTCATTTTTGCCACAGTTTTGCCAAAACGTGGCATTTTTGCCACAGTTTTGCCACAACGTGGCATTTTCGCCACAGTTTTCCCAAAACTAGTCATTTTTGACACCGTTTTGCCAAAACTTGGCATTTTTGCCACAGTTTTGCGAACACTAGTCATTTTTGCCACATTTTTGCAAAACTATTCATTTTTGCCACAGTTTTGCCACAACGTGGCATTTTTGCCACAGTTTTGCCAAAACTATTCGTTTTTGCCACAGTTTTGCCAAAACGTGGCATTTTTGCCACAGTTTTCCCAAAACTAGTCATTTTTGCCACAGTTTTGCCAAAACTTGGCATTTTTGCCACAGTTTTGCCACAACGTGGCATTTTTGCCACAGTTTTGCCAAAACTATTCATTTTTGCCACAGTTTTGCCAAAACATGGCATTTTTGCCACAGTTTTGCCACAACTTGTCATTTTTGCCACAGTTTTGCCAAAACTAGTCATTTAGGCCAGTGTTGCCACAACGTGGCATTTTTGACACAGTTTTGCCAAAACTATTCGTTTTTGCCACAGTTTTGCCAAAACTTGGCATTTTTGCCACAGTTTTGCCAAAACTTGGCATTTTTGACACAGTTTTGCCAAAACTAGTCATTTTTGCCACAGTTTTCCCACAACGTGGCATTTCTGCCACAGTTTTGCCAAAACGTGGCATTTTTCCACAGTTTTGCCAAAACTAGTCATTTTTGCCACAGTTTTGCCAAAACTTCGCGTTGTTAACACAGTTTTGCCAAAACGTGGCATTTTTGCCACAGTTTTGCCAAAACTAGTCATTTTTTTTTGCCACAGTTTTGTCAAAACGTGGCATTTTTGCCACAGTTTTGCCACAACGTGGCATTTTCGCCAGAGTTTTCCCAAAACTAGTCATTTTTGACACAGTTTTGCCTGAAACATGGCATTTTTGCCACAGTTTTGCCACAACTTGTCATTTTTGCCACAGTTTTGCCAAAACTAGTCATTTAGGCCAGTTTTGACAAAACTTGGCATTTTTGCCACAGTTTTGCCACAACGTGGCATTTTTGCCACAGTTTTCCCAAAACTTGGCATTTTTGCCACAGTTTTGCCACAACGTGGCATTTTTGCCACAGTTTTGCCAAAACTAGTCATTTTTGCCACAGTTTTGCCAAAACGTGGCATTTTTGCCACAGTTTTGCCACAACGTGGCATTTTTGCCACAGTTTTCCCAAAACTAGTCATTTTTGACACAGTTTTGCCAAAACTTGGCATTTTTGCCACAGTTTTGCGAACACTAGTCATTTTTGCCACAGTTTTGCCAAAACTAGTCATTTTTGACACAGTTTTGCCACAACGTGGCATTTTTGCCACAGTTTTGCCACAACTTGTCTTTTTTGCCACAGTTTTGCCAAAACTAGTCATTTTTGCCACAGTTTTGCCAAAACATGGCATTTTTGCCACAGTTTTGCCACAACTTGTCATTTTTGCCACAGTTTTGCCAAAACTAGTCATTTAGGCCAGTTTTGACAAAACTTGGCATTTTTGCCACAGTTTTCCCACAACGTGGCATTTTTGCCACAGTTTTGCCACAACGTGGCATTTTTGCCACAGTTTTGCCAAAACTAGTCATTTTTGACACAGTTTTGCCAAAACATGGCATTTTTGCCACAGTTTTGCCACAACTTGTCATTTTTGCCACAGTCTTGCCAAAACAAGTCATTTTTGCCACAGTTTTCCCACAACGTGGCATTTCTGCCACAGTTTTGGCAAAGAGTGGTATTTTTCCACAGTTTTGCCAAAACTAGTCATTTTTGCCACAGTTTTGCCAAAACTTCGCGTTGTTAACACAGTTTTGCCAAAACGTGGCATTTTTGCCACAGTTTTGCCAAAACTAGTCATTTTTGCCACAGTTTTGCCAAAACGTGGCATTTTTGCCACAGTTTTGCCACAACGTGGCATTTTTGCCACAGTTTTCCCAAAACTAGTCATTTTTGACACGGTTTTGCCACAACTTGGCATTTTTGCCACAGTTTTGCCAAAACTAGTCATTTTTGACACAGTTTTGCCACAACGTGGCATTTTTGCCACAGTTTTGACAAAACTATTCGTTTTTGCCACAGTTTTGCCAAAACTAGTCATTTTTGCCACAGTTTTGCCAAAACTTGGCATTTTTGCCACAGTTTTGCCACAACGTGGCATTTTTGCCACAGTTTTGCCAAAACTAGTCATTTTTGCCACAGTTTTGCCAAAACATGGCATTTTTGCCACAGTTTTGCCAAAACTAGTCATTTTTGCCACAGTTTTGCCAAAACTAGTCATTTAGGCCAGTTTTGCCAAAACTAGTCATTTTTGACACAGTTTTGCCACAACGTGGCATTTTTGCCACAGTTTTGCCAAAACTATTCGTTTTTGCCACAGTTTTGCCAAAACGTGGCATTTTTGCCACAGTTTTGCCAAAACTAGTCATTTTTGCCACAGTTTATCCAAAACATGGCATTTTTGCCACAGTTTTGCCACAACTTGTCATTTTTGCCACAGTTTTGCCAAAACTAGTCATTTAGGCCAGTTTTGCCAAAACGTGGCATTTTTGCCACAGTTTTGCCAAAACTAGTCATTTTTGCCACAGTTTTGCCAAAACTTGGCATTTTTGCCACAGTTTTGCCAAAACGTGGCATTTTTGCCACAGTTTTGCCAAAACTAGTCATTTTTGCCACAGTTTTGCCACAACGTGGCATTTTTGCCACAGTTTTGCCAAAACGTGGCATTTTTCCACAGTTTTGCCAAAACTAGTCATTTTTGCCACAGTTTTGCCAAAACTTCGCGTTGTTAACACAGTTTTGCCAAAACGTGGCATTTTTGCCACAGTTTTGCCAAAACTAGTCATTTTTTTTTGCCACAGTTTTGTCAAAACGTGGCATTTTTGCCACAGTTTTGCCACAACGTGGCATTTTCGCCAGAGTTTTCCCAAAACTAGTCATTTTTGACACAGTTTTGCCTGAAACATGGCATTTTTGACACAGTTTTGCCACAACTTGTCATTTTTGCCACAGTTTTGCCAAAACTAGTCATTTAGGCCAGTTTTGACAAAACTTGGCATTTTTGACACAGTTTTGCCACAACATGGCATTTTTGCCACAGTTTTCACAAAACTTGGCATTTTTGCTACAGTTTTGCCACAACGTGGCATTTTTGCCACAGTTTTGCCAAAACTAGTCATTTTTGCCACAGT
>JAQPZY010000490.1:0-196625 GCA_029931535.1 Margaritifera margaritifera | reverse complement strand
TGAGCATCAGATGAAATTAATCTTAAACCTTTTTCTTTTCTGTTCGTTTTTCTATTGCATAATACAGAGAAAATAAGATCGAATAAGTTTAGATCATTAACTCTTCTTAGCAAAGTCACCCCCGTCCTCTCTCTCTCTCCTCATAAAATATGGAATTCCAAATCACTACTGAACAAGTTATCGTAAACTGAAGTCTGGAAAAGTTTGCAAGTGGTAAGAAACAGAAACACGCTCAAGTAACCTAAAGGCTCTAACAGTCACAAACAGGAAACTGCATTCTTTTAAATCTGCGTAATAATAATTAAAAAAGTATATTTATTTTTTATATTTTCGCCGTAGGAAAATGAGCCAAATAATAGGATACACGTGGAAATTAAAATCTCTGAACATCTCAGATTTTTAAGAATTTTCCATATTATTTTTTTTCATTTCGGTAATAAGCCAAGTTCAGATTAATTACTAACAATTACATCAAACTATCCGGTCTTAATGACGGGACCATAAAAGCGGCCTATAAAGTACAGACGCCGCTAAGTCAGATGGCTTCGTGTAATAAAAATAAACACGGTTCCCAAGCTGAGAACCTTACATCAACCTTTGATGCAAACCCCTTGTTAATATTTTAACGACAGTGTTCACAATGTCCACTGCCATGATTTCAGTAGAACAACCCGCTGAAGTCAAGTCTTTAATAGGAAGAGTAACAATTGAATTTTCACAACTGTGGGGGGTGGGGGGGGAATGCAATGAAAACAATATGTTCTTTCACTGATTTTTGTAACAGACGTTAATACGTTCAATATTTCACTTAAAATAAATAAATACTGTGATGAAGCAAACCAAAAATATCCCGGTCGAAAAAAAAACAACCATATAAACCATCCGAAAATATTAAATTGGTCAGTCCCTTACAGCACACCATGCAGCTCATAATATTCAGCCTTCTTGTGACTCATACTAATTTACTGGCTTAAAGTACCTCGAAGGCACGCGGTTTTGCATTTCAGTGTAAAAATTCAGTGTTTTAGGTTTGTTGATTTTGTGGGGGGGGGGGAGGTAAGCAAGAAGCGAAATGTCTATTTGGATTTTTTAAAAATTGTCCATATCTCAGAGAATTACTTACCTTTGGAACAAAATGATAACTTTATATCTGCTTTAGAGGCACAGCAATGTGTACTTCTCGTCAAGTCAGTGCATAAGTTTGTTCATATTTTATTTGAAAATAAATTAAAATCATAAACTTATTTGCAAAAAGAAAAAGTCGATCAACCTTTTATAAACCGTAATGTGTATTGAATATAATAGACTTTTGAAATTATTTTTTTATTGTCCAAATATATTATAGAAATAAAAACGACTGATTCTTCAGATGGTATCCAGTTGTAAATCACCTCTTGACATCTCAGTAGCTTATCCATTAGGTGGTCTTCATTGCATTGGCTGTTTCAGATGTCAATCTCAGTAATGTCGACTAGCCCCTCCACGGTGGAAGTATATAATCGGCATGCCTGTCCGACAACGCGGTGGTGATTTGTAGGTAATTTATGGTCCAATTTAATGCCTACAACGCGGAGTGCACTTCGTCGGAGCTAGAGTGGAGGGGATTAAGTACCCCACCGCGATGCGTGGGGTTCCGAAAAATCACGTGAGCTGTACTGTACGTTAGATATATTCACACCTTCATGGAGATCATAAGATTTACACAAAATGCAATGGCCAATGGAGTTAAGTAATTAATTTCTCTTCTTGTATTCACTGACTTTTATTATTTTTTATTTTTTCATCTGTGGCAAGGTATAGTTCCTTCTGTCCAGATTTGTTACTGCAGCACAAACTTGTGTTTCATCTTGTTCATGTACATATCATTCTGGTCTTCATCGTTTTATTATGATGCATTTTCCATGTCATATTTCAACTGACCACATGCATGGAGCATTGCTGTATACATTTATTTTTAAGTTTCCCTATCATGGCACTCTGAAGGATCTTTACTTAGGATCCTGCATCATTGTGGGGATTACCTCCACATGTGGGCCAGTTACAGTAGCCCAAGTCTTGAATAATGCCCCCATTTCAGGAAATAGTTTCTTGAGCTAAAACAGTATTAACAATAATGTATCTTGATGCTCATAATTCAAATTCACATGCTGCTGAACTGCCCACAGAAGGCTGGTAAGACCATCTGTTCACAAGAAGTAGCCATATCAAGATTGTTAGGATGGCCATCAAGGCAGCCATTTTGGATGTAAAATCAGCATCATTTTCATATATGAATAACAATAGACTGCAAGAAAGAGGTGGTGGGTGTTTTTCTTTTCTTAAATGTTGGTATGACCATCCATTTAGAAGAAGTACAGTTATGAGATTTTTCATATTTTGTGAGGTCTCATTGGCATCATTTTCATTTTGGACCAGCTACATATGTTAAAAAGCATTTAAGTCAGACCCCATGGTTATATGACCATCCCTTCGAGAGGATTAATGATAACATTTTCAAAATAGTCACTATTATTCAGCCCATCTTTATTTACAACCAACCTGATATCATAAGAAGTTTCTCAGTGAAAACCCTAAGTCTATTGGACCATCTGTTCAGAAGAAGTAATTATATGACGCTTTTTAATATCACTCCAGTTTTATGGTGGCCATATTTTAGGATTTCATTGTCACCATTTTCATTCTGAACCAACTAGACATCATAAGAAGTCTTTAATTGAAGACCCCACCATATTAATATGAACATCCATTCAGAATGAGTGTTGATAAAAAAATTTCAAGATTAGGCATCACAATGGCACCATTTTCATTAAGTACCGATTGGACTCATTTGAAATCATTTAGTTATAACTCTATATTGAAAAGATGACAGAGTAGTGACAAAAAGATTTTCAAGATATGGATGCCTAAAGGATACTATTTTCATTTATGACCAATAAGACCTTAGGATGAATGTGTTTGTAATGTTTCATGGCAATATTCCCAATGGTTTAGGAGGAGTATATAATGGATGCCGGACATCAGACATCCAATGAAAGGTCATTACATAAACTCTTCTGGTCTATGACCAGTAGAGCTAAAAAGTTGTAATGCAAATTACTCCAAGAAAGACAAAACAAGAAATTCAGGGCACTGCAATCAGATGCAAGATCACCTCATTAATATGTGTTGATCTTGCTTATAATTGTACTCATCTGAGATCTTGAGGATTTAAATCTATTTATCAAATTTAATCAAAATCAGATCAGAAATACAGTCTCCAGTGTGTTGACAAGCTCAGCCAATCAGAAGCAACATCATGTTCATGAGATCTTGATAATTTAAATGTATTTATTAAGTTTAATCAAAATAAGATCGACACAGGGGTATTAGACCAAGGGGTAATTGACTGGAGGGTAATTTACCAGGGGGTAATTGACCCAGTATATTTGACCAGGGGGTAGTTGTCCTAGAATCATGCCAGGACACTACCTATCATGTTTGATCTGATCTGATATGGTCAGGAAGTTTTGGACAGAAAGTCGTTCCATGCAAAGTTTCTTTTCATATATTAGTAATAATAGTCATACTTGATCTGAAATGAGTATCATTGGTAAGTTGTCCCACCTTGTTGCTATGGAAGCCACACTTTTGCTAAGGGAACCACTCCAAACACAGCTCTGGAACAGCATATCCTAAGGAACATTCCTACCACATTTAATCATAATTGACTAGGCCATGCTGAAAAAGTCAAAAACAGATTTTCTAATTAGTTGCTATAGAAGCCACACTATTGCTAGGGGTTACAACCCAGACAAATTCGGCTAAAGCATGTCCTATGAATTATTCCTACCAAGTTTGATCAAAATTGGCTCAACTGTTCTGGAGAACAATAAAAAAATGTTTTTTTCCTCATCTGTTTGTTATGGAAACAACACTGTTGCTAGCAGAATAATCCCAACATAATTCTGTTAAAAAGTGTAATGTGAAAAATTCATACCAAGTTTGACCAACTATTCTGGAAAAACCTAAAATAGGTATTCCACCTAGTTGCAATGGAAGCCAAACTGCTGCTAGGAAGTCACCCTGAAAACAAATCTTGAAGGACATGTTATTCAAATTGTTCCTACCAAGTTGTTGCTATGGATTCTACACCACCGATAGGGAATCCACCCTGGACACAATTTGTACAAAGCATGTCCCAAAACAGATTCCCACCAATTTTTATCAATATTGCCTCAGCTGTTCTAGAGAAGCTGAAAATGGGTTTTCCATATGATTGATTTGGAAACCACACAGTTGCTGGGGGAGATGCCCCAGACAGAGACGTAACAGAGAATGTCCTACCAGGTTTGATCAAAATTGGCTCAACCATTCTATACAATAAACTGAAAAAAGGTTTTCCATATTGTTGCTATCAAAACCATAATGTTGCAAATACAGCCACTCTAAATATAATTCTAGTATAGTACATCCTTAAGGAATATGCCTGCAAAGTTTCATCCAAATTGGCACAGCAGTGTTTGAGAAGCAACAAATAACAAATGTGTACAGATGGTTGCATGGCAGATGCAGGGCCATGCCACAAGCTCACAAGACCTTTGTCCTGCTGAGCTAAACCTTATAAAAGTTCAGCTAATGCTGACAAGTGTGGACACTGTGGAAAAGCATGCCAATTACCTCATTGGTTTATTTAAAACATACTGAAAAGTAAATGTATCATAAACTTTATTATTTACTGTTAAATGAAAATTTAGAATTAATGAGAAATAACTTAGACTTTAAATGATACCTTCTTCCCAAAGTTTCTTTGAAAATTCCTGGACTTTCCTATTGCATTCATCAATATCTTTTTCCAGTTGCAACTGCATCTTTTGGTCAGCCTCCCCACCCTCAAATACCAGCTTGGCAGCCCAATCATTTAAATCTCTTTGTAAAACCTCACAGCTTGTTGGGCCCAGGGACTGAAACTTTGTAGATATTAACAGTTATGTATTAATCATTGAAGCAATATTTAAACTGAAATCAACAATTAAATTTATACTATATTGCAGATACAAGCAAAACTATGATGCACAAAAACATTCAAAGTACAAAATGACAATTAAATTCATCCCAAATCTCTCCTTCAATAACTTGCCAGCAATGGGGTCCATAAACATTGACTGCAATGTAAGTGATGGCACAAGATAGCAAGGGAAATGCATTCTGGTTAACACTGAAAAAAGGGGGGGGGGATTACAAATGCTTTCAACATTCATTTATACATTAGAGATTATCAATCACATATTTCGTACCCAAATAAATGAAAAATGGATTATTACCTATCAATTTCATGTTAGATCTTAAGTCCAATAAAGTTAGTAAATTGATGACAGATACATAATATAAATCAAGTTGACATGCAGTACTCACAAAATCATGCATAAGTAAATTTTGAGTTGCCTCCCTCTCAGTATCAAACCACGTGTATATTGCATGAGCAATACAAATGATATAAAGATTCATAGTTAGAATTACACCCATAAACCACCAGAGCCAATCCATCAATATGTTTCCACTGGTCAATTCCTCAAGATAGTGATTTTAAATGTCACCTCTTCATCATTAATGCCACAAGGTGCAGTCACTGAGTACAACTCTGTGTCACCTATACTAATATACAGTAGTTGCACCATCCTGGAACACTACATATAGATAAAAAGAAAATTAAAAAAAATGAAAACAAAAGGAAAACAAATAAATATGTACTTTTTATTAAAACTAGCAAGCTATTTTCAAGTGTATAACTGCTGAGTTTGAAGAAAAATAAACAGAATATCAAAAGTCAACAAGAGTCCCTAGATGGGACTGATGTTCTACTGGGCAAAAAGAATTTGCAGAAAATCAAGATAAGACCATTTCTTCCTTTTAACAATGTCTACCATTTCGAATGCTGAAAACATGTGGTTTCCCATCATTTCATTCATGCAGCAAGATGGTGGCCAGGTAAACAATGTGATTATTCATTCATTTAGGATTTATTCATTTTTCCTCTAAGTACTTAAATGCTTTTGGTAAATCCTCATTGTGATTGATGCTGTTAAAAATTGTACTATTTTTAAAAAATACTTACCAGAGTTCTGTTTACAAAATAATTGTGTATATCAACAATGTCAAGATCTGTACAAAATTTTCAAAAGGATTCCAGTCTATTTTAGATCTCCTGGATTCACCCATGAGGATATTTCAGATGGGAAGTAATTTTCATACAGAAAGAATCCCATATTTTATCCACCTCAAGAAAATCAAAACTGTATTGCTATCCTAGTCGGAACAACGTCATCACTGAAAGCAATGAATGAACCTAGGATACAATATCCAACTCTACACGCTACTCATATCAACATGGGTATGTGTCCAAAATCACTACTTCACATGAAAATAAAGTTAAATGTACTGTATTCCAATCAAAAAACACCATTTTATTTCAGGGCAGTGGATGCTTGGCTTGGACTTAAAATGGATTGTTTTAACTGTGTTAAGACATAAACAATAGATCTAACACCAGCAACCTCTACTCATGTCAGTGCTTTTCAATTATCAAAGCCATAAAAACAAACTCCCTTGCCAAGTAGACACAAGCTACACATGACCATATTGATCTATCACCACTTGTCAATCATGCTAAGCAATTAACCAATCAGCGAGTGTATTTAGACACACCTAAAGGCTTTGTTTATATCTGCCATTTTCCTCCGACAAGCTGATTGTCGCAATAATGAATTGGTTATCATAAATATTTACACATTTTTCAACATTTTATAAAGTTTTTGATTGATAATAGTAAAATGGGGGCTTTGCAATTCTGACAGTCGATATCCACAATGTCTAAATGGAGGAGTTAGATTTATTTGTTTCCTGAAACCTAGATGAAACTTGGAAGGATAAAGGATTGTGTTCACCTGCATGATCAGCTGAATGTGGACACAACTGATGGCAATTACCACGTTTGTTTGCACAAAAGTATGTCCTGTCGATATTTTGAAGAAAATAAAAATAAGAAGAAAATAGAAATGGAAAAAATATGTAAGAATGAACATGTCTAGAATATGGGCTTTGTTGTTTGTGTGTGTGTTTCTTCTATGGGAATCACTAGACCCGAGATTGCATCATTTTAACGGTTGAACGTTTACATTTTATTGTTGGTTTGTCAACCAAAAAAATGCATAATCATCATCTTTTAGACACTTGAAAGACTTTTTACTTTCAGTCACTGAGCTGAAGGAGGGGTGGGTATGACAATTTTATTAATCATAAAGAAATACAAAAACAATGGCTTCAGATATTCATCTTCCGATATATTTAGCATGTTTACATCAACATACATCACTAATCAAAATTCTATCTCATGAACAGAGTAGAACTTTAAGATTGTTATGTAGAACAGTATACTTCTAAACAGTAACTATTTACGCTTTTGCAATATATTTTTAATTCATTAAATCTAAGGAAATATAAACAAAAGTCAGTTAAAATTAATAAAGATATAACTGTATACTCAATACAATAGCATCTTTTGAAGTGAATTTCATTTTACATATGTTCTCAAGCCGCTTTAAAATTGATAAGGTCAATTACTTAACACGGCCCTCTCTCTAGCCCTGGTAGACCCAGATACACTTCATCAAATTGCAGAAGACAATGCCACTAATCAAGATAATACAAATCCAAGTACAGACAGGCACAAGTCACATAGTGCCTAAATATATAACACTTCTAACACCTTGTCTAAAAGCTCAGGTAGAGCTAGATATATTTCACAAAAGTGTAGAAGACAATGAAACTAATCATGATGAGACTTCTTTCAAACACAATGCAAGTCACAGTTCACAGTGCCATGGAAAATTATGTTCTAAGTGACTTGATAGCTATGATCAGGGATCTTAATCTATATGTGCATGTGTATGTATGTATATGTTTTACATATATAGTTTCAAGGCAATCCTGAAAATAGTTTACGAGGAGTAGCGATAACAAACTTGTGCTAATGGATGGACAGACATTGGACAACGGATGACAGATCAGCACCATTTTCATTTAGGACCAAGTATATATGATAAGGAGTCTTTAAGTTAAAACCTGATGTTGATATGCCCATTCATTCAGTAGAAGCAGTGATAACAAGATTTTCAAGATGGCTGTTAAGGCTGTAATATTGAATGTCAGAACTGCATGATTTTCATTTAGGACCAACTAGAAATCATACTAAATCTTCTAGCGAAAACCGCATGTTGATATGACCATTGATTCCAGTGGAATAGCGATAACAAGATTTTCAAGACGTCAAATCTGCCCCATTCTAATTTAGGACCAACTAGACATCATAAGAAGTCTTTTAGTGAAAACCCCACGTCAACATAACTATCTGTTCAGGAGGAGTAGTGATAATAATATTTTCAAGATGGCTGCCATGGTGGCCATATTGAACTTCAGATTGGCACCATTTTCATTTAGGACCAAGTAGACATCATAAGAAGTCTTTCAGTGAAAACCCCATGTTGATATGACCATCAATTCAGGAGTAGTAGTGATAGCAAAATTTTCAAGATGGCTGCCATGGTGGTCATATTGGCTGTCAGATTGGCACCATTTTCATTCAGGACAAAGTAGACATTATAAAAGGTCTTTTAGTTAAAGCCCCATGTTCATATGACCATCGATTCAGGAGGAGTAGCAATAAAAAGATTTTCAAGATTGCTGCTGTGGTGGCCATATTGGACGTGAGATCTGTACCATTTTCATTTAGAACCAACTAGGCATCATAAGAAGTCTTTTAGTGAAAACCCCATGTTGATATGACAATCCATTCAGGAGGACTAGCGATAAGATTTTCAAGATGGCGACTGTGGCAGCTATATTAGATGTCCAAGTAGCACCATTTTCATCTAGGACCAACTAGACCATGGGATGCATGTGTGTAAAATTTCATGGCAATCCTCCAAGTAGCAAAAATAAACTTGTGCTAACGGACGGATGGACAGATGAATGATGGACAACAGATCCCTATCCCATCAACTCTTCTGGTCCATGACCAGTAGAGCTAAAAACTGATGTCTATGATGTGTGACTTTAACATTAAAAAGTTGATCTATACCCAGGTATTTCTGCAATGTTGGCAATTTTTATGTATTGTAATTGGCTGGTGACAATTAATCTGTTAATTATCTAGTGTCATTGTGTCAACCAAGAGAGCACAGTTATGCACCATCAGCACCAACTTAGTAATGAGTTGGGGATACTGGACTAAAATGTGTACAACAAATATACAGTGAGGAGCTAAATTACTGACAAACCAAGTTTCAGTGAAGGGACAGGACCTGAATGTGATTCTTTGATAGAAATTTCACATGTACTTCCAGTGTCAAGTGTGGAGTGTGAGCACAGATTTTTGCACCAGAATTTATCAAAACAAAGCTGTGGTGTAGGCTTATTGTGGACACTCTTGATGAATGTATGAAAATAAATCTTTGTTGTTGTTGTTAAAAAAGATTTTGTTCCAATGACAGCAGTCAGGAATCGGAAGGGAAATCGAAACAGACATCTGTACCAACAAAACAAAGAGAATGTTTTTTTTTTTTACAAACTGATGAACTTTAAGTGAATTTACCAAATGTGGCAATGCTATGATTGGTGACATGAATACTGTGTAAATACCTTTTGCTTAAAAAAAAAAAAAAAAATTGCTGCTACAACCTGATGAGACCTATGTAGGGATCAAAATAATATTTTAATGAATATATATTACAAACAGCAGATTCATGTGTGTCTCTAAAGTCCATCAAAACGTTCAGTTGAACTCAAGAAAATATAAGGGTTGCATATATATATATATATATATACAGTACAGCTCACGTGATTTTTTGGAACCCCACGCTTCGTGGTGGGTGACTTAATCCCCTCCACTTTCGCTCCGTGATAACGCTCTGCGGTGGAGGCATAAATACCTACAAATCACCACCGTGTCTTGGCAGGCATGCCGATGTCAACTCAGCCATGGAGGGGACTGGTTGACATTAATGAAGACCACCTATGGAAAGACTGAGATGTTAAGAGTGATTTACAACCGGATACCACTGGAAGAATCTGTCGTCTTTATTTTGATCATATTTGGACAATAAAAAAATAATTTCAAAATCTTGTGATAATCATTACACATTCCATATTTATAAAAGGTCGATCGACTTCTTTTGCAATACAGTTTGATGATTTTAATTTATTTCAAAGAAATATGAACAAACTTACGCACTGACTTGACGATAAGTACACTTGGCAGAGCTTCTTCTCAAGCAGCATAAATTAATCATTTTGTTCCTAATGAAAGTAATTCTCTCGAGATAAGGGCAATTAAAATCCAAAATGACAACCGCTTCTCTGATTAAAAACCGCCTCCCGCGCCCCCCCCCCCAACCTAAAACACTTGAATATACTCTGAAAAGCAAACCGCGTGCTTAGTCCAATAAGCAGTACTAGCACAGTCACGAGGCAGAATATTATGACTCGAGCATGTGTACTGTTAAGGACCTGACCATTTAATATATGGGGATTATAATGTTTTTTTTTTTTTTTTCGACCCCCCCCCCCCCACCCCCCACCCCCCCCACCCCCCCCCCCCCCCCCCCCCCCCGAAACCCGGGGAACCGGGATATTTTATGTTCTTTCATCGACAATATTTTATTTATTTTCAGTGAAATATGGAATGGATTAAAGTCTTTTTATACTACAAAAATCAGAGAAAGGACAATTGTATTCATGCATTTACCCCCTCCGCACCCCCTTAGAAAATTCAATTGTCTCTCCCTAAAAAAACACTTGACTTCAGCCAGTGGATGTTCTACAGAAAATCAAGGCAGTGACCAATGGGAACACTGTTGTAAAATATTAACAAGGGTTTGCATCAAAGGATGATGTAAGTTTCAGCTACCCGAAACACATGTGTTTTTATCACACGAAGTTCATCTGACCTTGGTGCATTGTACATTACCGCCGCAATTATTGGTCCCGCCATTAACAACGGATAATGATAATTGTTAGTAATTATATCTGAAATCGGCTTTATTACCGAAATGAAAAATAATATGGAAAATTCTAAAATCTGAGATGTTTAGAGATTTTAATTTCCAACAAGTTTAGAGCATTTTGCATGGATGTATTGTCTCCACATGTATCCTATTATTTGCTCATTTTTCTACGGTGAAAATATAAAAACAAATATACTCTTATAATTATTTTTATGCAGATATTAAAGTATGCAGTTTCCTGTTTGTGACTGTTAGAGCCTTTGGTTATTGAGCGTGTTTCTGTATGTGGTATATTGCTTTACAGCTAGAGAGCTCTAGTTACTGTGGCCCAGTGGATAAAGTGTGCGACTCACACACACACACACTTGGGTGTCGGCGGGGGTGGGGGGTGGGGGTGGGTGGGAATGTTGCCCCCGTCCCCACCCTGATTTAAAAAAAAAAAAATAGATATATCCCTTTTACTTCAGCTACCCCCTCCCCCCCCCACCCCGAGGAAAATTCCTGCGGATGCCCATGCAAACTCACATGACTTTAGAGCACATGCTCGGGAGTTCCCATGCAGTGGTGGGAAAATTTCTTTCTTTTTTGCTTCATACCGCTATAATGTCTAGCATGTTATTACTTTTTTACCACTACCGAACGTTTCCAGATTTCAGTTTGTGTACGTCTAGATGTATAATCAGTCAGATTTTAATATTTTAATTCTGACGATTGACTAAAAATGTCGACATGACAAGCAGCGAAAAAGAAAAATTTTGGTTAACATTAATAAGCATTTTAGCGTTATTTTTGAAACTTACATTAGTGAAAAACTCTTCAAAACACAAGCAGAATCACGAAAAACTTTAATGGCAGGAACATCTTTTTGGCTTAGTGTGAATGATCAGGCCACTAATTGAAGAAAGCTAGCCAATCATGGAATACTTAAACTGTTACTGAAGCATGTACAAAAAAAAAAAAGTTTCTAATAGTAAGTGCAACTGATTACAATGACTTGCGCAGTAGTGCTTTGGAATCCATATTTTATGTGAGAGAGAGAGAGAGAGAGAGGGGAGGGGAACTTTACTAAGAAGAGTTAATGATCTAAAATTATTCATCTTATTTTTCTGTATTATGCATAGTATGCAATAAAAAAACGAACAGAAAAGGAAAAAGTTAGACATTAATTTCATCTGATGTGCAAGTTTGTCAAATCAAAGGCAAAGAAAACAAACCCACAGAAATGCTGCTGTTGTACTTTTAGGTTAACAGTTAGCACATGAAATTAACACGTCAATATCAAAGAAAACAAGCAGTGTTGATGGTTTCTCTTGTGCTAGGTTACTGCACGTGTCAACTATATGTATCTAGGATGACCTTTTGCGACCATTTGTGATTTTAAAAAAAACCCCGCTACTTTGGTAATTAATGCAAAATAGTACAGTTTAAAATAAAAAAACGATGTGAAATCTTAATAATGCTTTATTTAAGCGACTGGATGTCAGAAAAAATCATACAATATGTGAATGAGTACTCATGCATGGAGTAACCATCGGAACTTGTGCAATTTTGTTTCACTTCAGTCAGGTATGACTGCAGATTTGTTATTAATTTGTTCGATGTTTATCGTTCTTTTCATTGCAGGTAGTACAATATCACTGACTTTCATATGATCATTAAAATTTTGTATTGCGTTTACTGAAAAAGAAATAAGGATATGAATGCATGTTTTGATTCCGCTAACATAGTATTGAAGAAATTTTTTTCAGATTCATTGCACAAAATGTAGTATTAATACAGATTGCGGGGCATTGTCATTACGTTATCATCATCTAAAATTTAATTTGGCACTATGTATCATACATTATCTTCGTTAGAACAAAGAAATATTTATAATTAACTGAATGACTAAGTTTTTTTTCTCAGTATCAAAAAGTTAGCAAACTGCTCCCCAGAGGGATAACGATGTAGATAAATCAGTGCCCCCCCAGCCCCCCCCGCCCACCCCTCGTCTCTGTCTCAACCTCTGCTTGCATGGGTGATAAACAGTAAACCATGCCCATATTATCGAGACTACGTCCACTCCGCGGTGGTGATCGGATGCGACTCCGCAAGAAAGCGTGGTGTGTAGGGCTATTCTCCACGAGACGCCGCGGCAACTCCATCAGAACGTGTGGAGTGATTGTGAAGGGTTTTTTCTTAATCCTCTCCACTCTCTCTCTACCCCCACCGCGAAGCGTGGGGTTCCGAAAAATCACGTGAGCTGTACTGTATATATATATATATATATATATATATATATATTTAAAGTCATTATTATTATTATTATTGTTATTATTATTATTATTATTATTAAAGTGACAGTGAGTATTCAGTTTTATTTATATTAGATTATCATATACCTGCTAACCTTCAGTGCTATGTTTTCTTTTGGAGACTCATAAAGTGTGTTTTGTGGTTTCTAGGTAGATCGGTGTGTGTGACCCAAAAATGCAACTTTGTACAATTGAGATAAAGTTATCTACTCATATAAGCTTATACAAAATGACCGAAAATTCAAATCTGAATAAAATAAATAAGATACAAAGTTTTCTTTGAAGCATTTAATACACTTTCAAATAAAAATAGTTGGTACGCTTAGCATTATCTGCAGACTTTCCTGCTGTCAAAAGTTCAATCAAGGGTTTGAAAGTGATGAAGTATCATTATTGTTCATCTCAGCATTGAAAATGATCTTTCTGTATCAGTATTTCTGTGAGAGAATGTCAAACATGCAAAGACCACACTAGTTAGAATGTCAGATCTTGGTTTTCCTGACTGTATAGTTGCCCATTTCTACTCAGAACTGGCTCAGGTACCATATATATTCGGTTATAAGTCAAGTCCAACTGCAAACTGCACAGACCCAGATATGCCATTGCAATAATGCACAGGCAGATCTGAGCCTATGCAGTTTGTTTGGAGTAATCAGTATTACAAATAATGTATACCCTGATCTATAAGTGCATTATGTGATGGCAGATCAGGGTCTATGATGTTTGTAGTTGGACACGATTTACAAGTGAATACATATGATAAGCTGTGGCACTGTATGATGGTCAAGAAAACATTGATCTATTGTTTTTATTAGCAGGTAAAATCATGACTATCTTTGTTACCTGTCTAAGATCCCAAGTCTTGATGAATTCTATGATCGACATCACGATATTCTCAGTCAGCTTTCTGTCATAGGCCTTGACTAAGCTCTTCAGACGCTCCAGGCAAGTTTTTAACCTCAGAAAAAATTCACAGTCTTATGATGCAAATATATTGAAGCCAGTAAATGATATAATGTCATGAATATACAAAAATGCATTAAGATCATTTAAACAGATCATCTTATCACATTACTCTGAGCCTTGATGATGGCAAAAAAGTATTAGGCATATTTTCTATACATGCATTAGCCTCACCTCGACTTTTTGCACATTGTACAGACAATTATCTCAAAGTAATTTGAAGAGTACAAATTATAAAAATGTTTCATAAACTATAAAAAGAATATAGATGAGATGGCTTCCTCAAGAGCCTCAATGTACAAGTACACACTGGTCAGTCTTAAGATATTCTTGTACAGCTACTGGTAATACATTAAAACCAAGGCTTTACAAGGTCAGTGGTTCTGCAATCCCCTTTATTTAATCATATCACTTGAATGTATACCCTGTGATGCATGTAGACTTGGTAAGGGTTAGATGGTTAGTTAATTTGTCATCAGAATTAAGAAGGTTAGTGCTATAAGAAAGCCCTCTAAATCAGAAAAAACGTTTACTAAACTATAAACCCACTTAGAATTCAAGTCATGGTTTGTACAGCCCCAGAGAGTTGTTTGTCAAGGACTATTCAAGTAGTTTTCAAGGACTTCCATGTTTTCAAGATGTATTTTCTTTTACCAAAACTAAACTTTCTCCATATGTTACTTTATTTATCACTGCACTTATATGTACAAAGGTATAAGAAAAAACATGTAACTAATTAGCATGCCACTACAGCAAAGTGATCCTATTGAATCTGGTAATTACATGTGTTATTTGAACCATCCAATTTTATCCCATTGTGATTATTTATTTATTCATTATTTCTGGAAAAAGAGTGAATAACAAAAATTCTGAATATAAAAAAGTGACATATTGTATTTAGTTTTAACATTCTGAACTTTAAATTGAATAAGTTTTGGGCAAAATTCAAGGAGCTTTTCAAAACATTGAAGCAATTTTCAAGGATAAAACCAACGTTTTAAAAATTCAAGGAGTTTTCAAGGCAAACTCTCAAATTCAAAGATTTGTCAAAGTTGTATGAATGGTGTGCTTAATTCTAGAACAATCACTGATATACACCTAGAAACAATGTACATCATGCTATCTGACACTAAGGTTGAAATCAACTCTCAAAGTGATCAATAGGTGCAGATGTTGGATTGTACATGACTGTGATTGGGTATCATCAATATAAAGATACATGATAAATGTGGTTAAAATCCAATATTCCTTACTACAGTTATGGTGTAGAAACCAAATGTGAAGGGGAAATCAGGAGCCACAATTTTTGTAAATGATAATGTGAAATGCTGGAAATTAAATTCATTCAAGGTCTCATCTGTATCAAGCTGCATGCCAAAAATGGTTGAAATCCAACAAGTGTGGTAGAGTAATGCTGCAGAAACCAAAGTCAGGAGGGTGGCCAATCAGTGGGCATGACTCCTATAAATGATGTTGTTGAATGCTGGAAACAGAACTCCTTCAAGGCTTCATCCATATAAAGCCCCATACCAAACTTGGTTGAAAACCAACCAGCCTTGGTAAAAGTTATGCGGTGAGAACCAAAGTCAGGAAGACAGGCAATCAGGGGGCATAACTCTTGTACATTTCATGGAATGTTGGAAATAGATTTATTCAAGGTAACATCAATATAAAATCCCATACAAAATTTGGCAGAAAAGAAACAAACTTTCATCAAGTTGTGCTGTGGAAACCAGAGTCAGGAGGATGGACAATCATGGAGTATATTCTCGTTCATAAGATGTTTTGGAAAGATGGAAATTGAATTCATTCCAAGTCTTATCAACATAAAGCCCCCATACCAAGCTTGGTTGAAGTACACCAATCCTTTGGAAAGTAAAGTTGTGGAAATGTAAGTTCAATGGACTGGTAATGAGGGGTCATAACTCATCTAAATGATCACAGAGAAAGCGCAAAATGAAACTCTTTACAAATCTCATCAATAAAAAGCTGCAAACCAAATTGGGTTAGAATCCAATAATGTCCAATATTTGCAGATTTTGTCTACTTTTATATTTTTTGTTTTGACAGGTTATTTTTTTAAAAATTTTAAAGTGTTTGCTTTTAGGGCAACTGATGAAAACTTAAATTGGAATTATTTTCAACACTGATGCAATTTGTGTCAGTAAGCAATAAAACTTCTGAATGTAAAAATGTGCAGAACTTAAGTACATGTACATTGCTATATGTAACATTATTGATAGTTTTTCCAACTGAAGCAATACATTTGGGTCAGCCATTGAGACATCTGTCTTTGAATTAACTAGTACAGGAACTTTCTGTGATGTCACCATTAAGAGCATTCATTAGGAGCTCTTAAGAACACATAAGCCTGAGACTCTTCATGGATAAGAGACATAACACTGAGAAATCTGATTGGTTGAGAAATAAAACTTGCCTTCTAAAGATGTTTTCTTTCTTCTGATTGTACTGGTATTGTGCAGTCAATATACAAACACTTATGTGAAAGAAGTGTTTAAGAAACAGATACAGCAACACAAGTCCCTTTCTCTGATGTCCAAAAAGAAACCATTTCTAATATTCTTGAGAAACTCCAATATAATGAATTTGGTAAGAAAACTATTTCACAAGATCCCTGCCTAATTTGGACCATTGTTCATTATGAACAAAGTAGATACCGGTACCAGATGAAGTCTTTCAGTGAAAACCCAATTATACTATAACTATTCTTACAGAAGAAGTAGCTATAGTAAGATTTTCAAGATGGCCACCACAGCAGCCATGTTGGATGTCAGGTCAGCATCATTTTCATTTAGAAGCAACTAGACGTCAAAAGACGTCTTTTAGTGTTATCTATGTCACTACAGTTATCCATTTAGGAGAAGTAGTCATAACAAGGCCACTATGCCAACCATATTTTCTAACAGATCAGCATAATTTTCATTTAAAATCAACTTGACATGATAAAAAGTCCATGCAGCTATGACCATCCATATCAGAGAAGCAGTGATAAGAAAATTTAATGGACATATTGGAGGTCAGATCAGCATTAGTGTCATTTAATACCAAGTAGACACCATAAATCTTTTAGTGAATACCCCATGTCAATATGAGCATTCACTCAGGATGAGTAGTGATAGCAAAATTTTCAAGATGGCCACCATGATGGCTATATTGGATGTCCAAAGGGCACAGTTTTCATCTAAAATGAACTAGACATCTTAAATATTGTAGTGAAAACTCCATGTTAATATGACCATCCATTCAAAAAGAGTAGAGATACAGTAAGACATTGATTTTTCAGATTATTCACTTGTGTGGACTACTATCGTGTCCCCTGAAATTTTTACTTATCATAATGTACATGTGTCTATAAATGAAACTAAGTTGCTGATAACAACACCAGCATAGAACAGAAAGTGGTACAGAAATCAGGAACAAACACACTTGAATATAATCTCATACAATTAAAATTATAATGGCATTATGAATAAATAAATTATCTTTTTAAAGTAAAAATAAATGGAATTAGAAGAGAGGAAGGGAGAGAGTGTGACACAAAGAGAGAAAATTTACTCTTACACCTAATTGTTACTAAGTGAGTGCAGTTAAAAAAATATGTAATTTGTCTTACAGAAACAAATCAAGCATGAGTAAAGACTCATAACAGTCTGATCAAAGGCATTCTGTTGCCCAGGCCTACATAATTAACTGTCAATCAACAATCAATGATGACTTTTAACACATAATACAATTTAAACACCTACTGGCACTTGTGTGATTAGAAACCATATTGGTTGGCTTTAGCTTGATCAAAGTTCCTTGACACTTGTGTTCACATGACCAAACATAAAATGACCATCACACCTATGATTTCATTTCATCATGGATAGTCCAAGTAGACTGTCATATTGGACCCATTTAATCCAGATACTTTCATTCATATTTCTTCTTTTGAGCAAAGTTCGATTATCCGGATGACTGATTATCCAGATGAAGTCTGTCACCAGATGAATGTGGATAACTAATGTTTTAGCATACCAAGACTTTTAAGATGGATGTCATTGTGGCCATATTTGATATCTGGGCACACCCTTTTCATATTGACATTATAGGAAGTCTTTTAGTGAAAACCCCAATACTGATATGATGTTCCATTCTGCAGGAGTTGAGATAAGCTGGCCATATTGAATGTCAGATGAGCATGATTTTTACTTAAAATCAAAACCTATGACAATATGACCATCCATTCAGAAGTAGTGATAACAAGATTTTCAAGATGGCCACAATATTGGATGCAAGACCAGAAACCTTTTCAATTAGAACCAACAAGAGATCAAGTTAAGTCTTTCAGTGAAAACCCTATGTCCATTCAAGAGGACTAGCAAATACAAGATTTTCAAGATGGCCACTGTGTCATCCATATTGGATGTCAGATTGGGACCATTTTCATTTCAGACCGAATAGACACCATAATAAGTCTTTTAGTGAAAACCCCATGTTGATACGATCATCAATTTAGGAATGCAATGAAATTCTAAATATCACATATATCTGTTTTACACAACAGACAGGCTACTGATATTTTGTAAAAAATATGTAAATATTCACTCATATGTGCGAAGACAGCTGATCTCATCTCATTCTTAGGTGAGCTAAAAACACCTTAAAAATTAACATTTATTTTGCTCCCAAGAGTTTTCATTTCAGTCTTCTGAGGTTTTACTGTCCTAATGAGTGTCTTGTGCAATGTTTTATTAGTACAAGATTCTTGTTTATTTTTTCACTTGCATATCCTAATTTATAAACTTTTCCTGACATACAGATTTTGTTACTTACCTTTTTACATAAACTTTTATTTTGCAAATCTCTGTCAGTTGAGTTTGCTCTGTAACATCATATTTACTAGGGTCTTATGTGACAATAATAAGCCCATCCTTTTAAAAAAGTTATTAGGCAGGCCCATGCCTTTATCATTGGAGAAATACCATCTCCTCTATGGTTCAGAGTCATTCAATTGACAGCTTTGACAATTGAAAAATAACTGTACAACCTTCCCACATAATTTAAGTTCTTTACATTTCTTTGACATTTTCAGGATTAAAACTCATATAGCATAAAAATGAGCATGATTTTACATTCAAATAAAAACCTCCAAAAAAAAAGAGAACATTCACCCAATAAGTCAACTTCATAACTTGACTAAATAGTTTGTCAAGGGAAGTGTCTGTTAGGAACAATTTAAAATTACTCAGATGATATTATTATCGAATACTGCATATATTTTCCATGTTATTCAAGAATATTTTCCAGGCTAATCACTTTTCAGAATGACTACACTAGATATGGTGGAAAAAAAATCTGGTATCTTAATTTTACAGACAGCTTCTTACAGAGGGCCAAAGTGGGATTTTTTTAGACCCTTTCAATTCAACTTTGGTCAAAATTGAGGTTTTAATTACCTGTTAAATACAGGCTCAAGTAAACAATGAATTTTTTGGTGCAGGAGTCTGCATGAAACTCATTAGTGACAGAAAAGAATCTAATAAATATCAGGAAGTAGTCAAAGATAATTTTAGTTAACAATGTTTAAATTTCCTGAAAAATCTGCAAAATGTAACTTCTGCAACAAGTCTGCAAAAATAAAATAATTCTGTAATTTACAAAAAATGCACAAGTGTGGACAGCCAACTGTTGCTCCTAGATTTTTTCTTAAGACCTGGAAATCTAACACATTTTTTCAAGGTTTTTATGAATACTGTAACCCTGGTTTTCAATTAAAATGTGTATGAAAAACAGCATTTAATTCGCTAATTAAAAACACACTGCAGTATATTTCTTGGATTAAAAGAAACTTACCTATCAGCATGGGCTCTAGCCTCAAAGTTTGGGGGTGGAATCATCAGACAAATGGATGGAACTGTATCCTGTTGTCCACAAGAGTTTCTCACCTAAAAAGTATCTAAAACTATCACTCATCATAACTTTAAAGTTCAAAAATATTGTGTTAAAAAAATTACAGCTTAGATCACTTCAATCATAATCAAATCTTTTAGAGAATGATGTAAACAAGAGTGCCTTGAAAGGACTGATGCTTTCCTGGCTGGAAAGAATTTCCAGGAATTCAAGATAAGACTATTTCTTCCTTTTAACTGCTAACCATTGAAACCATCTCATATTAGCTGCTGTGGTGGACATACTGGATGTCACATTGGCGCCATTTTCAGTTAGGACCAAGCAGACATCATTGGTGCAAACCCCATGTCAATATGACCATCCATTCAGGGGAGTAGTGACAGCAAGATTTTCAAGCCGTAGTTACTTCCAGTATTTAGAATATCATCCTTCTTTGACTTGGATGAGACTAAAAGGGCATCAAGGCAGAGAAGGAGGAGTGAAATTTGGCAATAATAGCATAATTAAAATTAGTTTTACCTGCTATTATTGTATTGCTGACTTTACCAGCTTGGTGGGAGGCTGAGCAAATGGGATCAATGAAAATCAACAACTGCAGTTAAAGGGGGGCAGATGGGATCAATCATTTTACAACTGCATCAATTACAGAATATCCTCCAATTAGTGTCATAAACTTGGAAGTTGATTGCCTTCTAGCCTGGGAGATGCAGTTGGCAACCTTGCTTGAAAACTGATCTTGGCAGATAGATTGTTTGATATGAGCCAGGTATGAAGGTGGAGAATCCATGGATTGTTGTGCAGGAAGGACCCTCTTTGCTGCAACAGCAGATCCCTCCTCAGTAGTATTTCTCTTGGGGTGTCTACCAACAGGTTGAGATCACTGAACCATGAATGGTGGTGCCACAGGGATGCTATCAGGATGAGTCATGATGCTGAGGTCCTGACTCAGTGAAAAACATGATGGATTATTCTGAAAGATGGAAATGGCATAGGCATACAATCAATCCCACATCATCCACTTAAAGCATCCACCACCCAAGCCCTCTGGTCTGGAACTGGAGAGACATAACATGCAAACAAGTCTACTATTCCCCCTCCCCTTAAAAAAGTGTAACTGCTATCAACTGGTGCAAAAACTATTATGTGAGGAACACATGTTCCAGTCTGGATATTCCTCTTACCTGGAATGTGAGGGACCCTGAGAGTGATCTTCCCTGAAGCTCTCCAATAGTGGAGGTTGCAGGTTTCCAAGCAAAGAGAAGGGGCGCAAGTGCCCTCTTGTTTTCTATGGTATGTCATCACTAAAACCTTCTCCATGGCAATCACTAACACCTTCTCCATGGCAATCATGATGCAGTGATGTCATATGAGATTGATGCACCCTTGTAGTGCAAGGAAAAAAGCCAGCTTTTCTAATTTGTTCATATAAAGGAAAGATTCTTCCAACAACCACAAGCCCTACAGAACTACCCCCTTGGGCTCTAGGTAAGCACTCTAGCCAGAAATTGAGGGGTTGGTGAAAAGAAAGGAGTGAGGTTCCAGGGCATGTATCAAAACTCTGGTCAGAAACTTGTCCTGATTGTTCTACCTACTCATATGGTACAAAATATGGAACCCAAGAGGATCTGAGCTGACAGAGGGTCCCTGTGAGGTTTCCACTTTGCTAGCAACTGGAATTGGAGATGCCACATATAAAATCTTCCTAGGAAATAAGGTTGCTGCTGCATTCAGAGTTCTCAGGTGAGAGAGATAGAGGAGAGTAAACAATGAAGCGTATCAAACATTCTTGTAATGAGAGACAGTATATGTAAGATCCTGTTGGGGAGAACACAAACTATCCTTTGACAGGTGAGGAAATTCATCCCCATGTTAACAAATTTGTGACATGGGATCATATCTAACTTATCTTGGTTGGAGAATAGTCCTAGACAAGTCACTCTGTTCCAAAAGAGTGACAGGTCCCTCACATGGGCACGTCTGAGAACATTGTACCACAACCAGTCATAACAATACTGGATGATGGGGACCCCTAATGACCTAAAGTGAACTGCTCTTACACCCATCACCCTGGTAAGGGCACTGGGAATGAATGCCAGGCCAAAAGAAGAGCCTGAATATTGAAAGGCTTCCTGGCCAAGAGAAAGCTGTAGGAATTTCCTGTGGATGGGAGGATGGGAATGTGAAGGTAGATAGCCTGAAAGTCTATGGAAACAGCCCTGTTGTTCAACCTTATGGTGTTCCTGACTTGACTAAGGCAGACATCTTCATTTTGAAGTGCTTTTCTTGAAGAAACTTGTTTAATGGAAGAATCGATAACACTGGTCTACAGCCAAAATGCTTCCGCAATAAATGTTGTCAAAATTTACTAATTCTGGGTCACTGAGAATGAAAATGATGCTTAAAATTGTTGATTGGCTCTAGTTTTAAAGATATTATACTGGGTCAGTATATACGACCCATGACTTGGGAATGGCGGAGGATAAGTGAGTTATACAGGGAAGGGATCTCATTTAAACCAGAAATGACTAAAATACATCTTTGACTGGATCTATGAATAAATCTATGACTGGGTTTAGACAGTACTTGCTTTTTAGGCAAAACAGTGAATGATGCAATCTGAAGCTGGTATTGCATCATACATGATATGAATTGCATCATGTTATTCCTAAAAGTCATGGATGATGCAATCATAACTAAGCTTACATCACTCTGCTGAAGAAATTGCCCTATATCAGCTCTACAAATCATACAGTGTCGTGCTCTCTTTTTTGTCAGTGTTTGATTTTGCAAAGGGACACATTTCTGTTTAGCCAAAGTGAGCATAGATGCCTCATACTTGTGTGAACAATGCAGATAACTTCTGCTATGTTTGTGGTTAAGTGACTTTTGCATCACAAAAGCGCAGTATAACCACTATGGTTAAGAAAGCCTATCACCTTTATTTTGGCTGCAAAATTGGAGATCAGGACAAGATGTGGGCCCCACACATATGCTGCAACACTTGTGCAACAAATCTTTGCCAGTGGTTGAACAGGAAAAGGAAATCTATGCCTTTTGCAGTGCCAATGATTTGGAGAGAGCCAACAGATCATATCAGCAATTGTTACTTCTGCACGGTGCTTCCAGTTGGGAAAGGTGTGTCAAAGAAGAAAAAGTGGACTGTGCATTATCCAAGCATTCCGTCAGCTATACGCCCAGTACCTCACGGAGAAGGACTGCCGGTTCCTGATGCACCAGAATATTTCTCACTTGAGTCAGATGAGGAAGAGGAAGAGGATGAAACTTCTAGTTCTGAACCATCAATGTCATATGACCCATATTTTCTCCTATCCTCCTCCTCTGAACCACACCTCACAACACAAGGTGACTCAGGGAATAATTAGTTGCATCCACCTGTCTAAGAAGGCCAGTTTTCTCACTTTCCATAGATGGCTGCTTAAGACATATTTAACTGTAATTCAAAGGACTGAAATTACATGTTTTTTCTTACCTTAAAAGCTATTATCCTACAAAGGGTGATCTCAGTGTGTATAAGATCATGTTATATACAAAGTTTAGTTTTAACAGAGTTTCATGAATTTCATAATGAACTTTTCATGCTTTGTCTGCCAAGAAAGATTAGGGTTACTCTCCCCTAACTTCTCTCACTATTTGTAAACCCTTTTTAATGAGGTATACTAAATCATTCCTGACATTGGTCGCCAGTTTTGATGATGATACCCTAATAATGATAACATATTTCAATACTATTTGAAACTTGTGTTCTGTATACATTGATTAACCATACTGACCAGGGTTTTCCAAACAAAACAAAATTCTTGACTAGTTCATCAAAAAGATACTCTCAACTGCTATGTGTGACCACCTGTCATTTACAACCAAAATCATCATGCAAGGATCGATTATATTTTATAACTGCAGAGTTGGGAGTGACTGCCTGCTGAACATGACAAGTGACCACAATTTTAAGGCAAAAATATGCATTTCAACACTGCTATGAATGACTGCATCACAAAAACATATATAAACACCACTGACCTTTATTTAAACCTTGATAGCCACAATTGCTAAGATGAGTCTGCATGCAGAGTGCAGATTGTTCCAAAACCAAGATGTGAACAAAATGTGGAAAGAAAGCGGTCTGGTTACCAGTTTCATTAGATTTATAAGGTAAAAATAGTATACTGAAGACCATAAAACAGATCTGTGTACTTGTCACACAACCTCTGTAGTGCCATAGTAATCAAAATCCCTATTACAACTGACCATTCGGTCTTTATAGGATTAGCAACCATAGATGCACATAGTCACTTCAAAGGTTTATATTGTTTGTTTATCTGTTGTAAAAACCCACAAAATGCCAATAATGTCATACTGAGAGGTCTTCTCACCTGATTTCACTGTAGCATGATGGGTAATGCCTTATATCATGCCTTATGTCATTTGTCGGTGGAGTTACAATATGTAATGGTCTGGATGAACAAGGTCTTTGTCTTTTTCTCCTATTAAGTTATTTACTTTTTCCTGATTAGGTGATTCAATGGTTATTGTTAAGGTCAGAGATCTTGTTACCTGTTCACCTTACTGCATTTGTGACATCCTTTTGTTTAACGAGTTGATCCAAATGTAGAATTGTGGGTATTTTTCCTTCTTGAATTTTGACCTTGAAAACTGGCCCTCCTGCACAGACCTGCTATGAGCAACACCTGTCTTGAGCAACCACTTCTTTTATCAGAAAGGGCAGTCTCTCAAGATAGGTTTTACTGTATTATGCAAACAACATTTTTCTTCTTTCAGTCACAGTGACCTTCACTTTGAACCTTTTAACCCCAAAATCAACTGGCTTCTTTCCAATCCCATGTATAAGACATGCACAAAGTTTGCTCCAGGCGTATACTGTAGACCTGAAGTTATGAAGTTATCATACAGAAAAGGGAAAGTTAACGGACAGACAGGGTCATAGCATAATACACTCCACCAAAATGGCAGACATATAAAAAATAGATGTCAGTGACTATGGGAATAAATAGTGATTGGATAGAAGTGGCACTGTAGAGTTAAAACAATGCATATATTTGAATGAATAATTCGCTATATTAGTGTTAATGCAATTTAATTGATTTTGTGATTGACTTTTTGCACTGAAAATAGCTCAAATGACTCTATTAGTTTTGGTCATTGTGGAAAAAGATACTCAGTACATGTTTCATTATGAGACCCATAAACATTCAAAGATAGAATCTTAGGTGGGTGTTTAATGCTTGTCTATAACTTTGTGGAATATATGAGTAGTAATAATACAAGTTTCAAGATGGCAGCTACCACGGTCATGTTTCAGGTCAGACTGGCAGCACTTAAATTCTTCGGGGACTACAGCTGCTATGCATCTGTTCTCTTTGGGCATTCACTTCATTCCATTCAATTTTATTCACCCAAGAATCTAATGTCAGCACTTTATTGCATCTTCAAACTAAAACCATTGAGTGAAGTCCACACGGTTGCCACTGGCATTCCCAACTTACATTGGACAGCTCAGTCTTCGCTGGGCTCCTTCAGTGTCCACTTAAGAAACTTTACTCAAGGGTTATCCATAACATTCTGTCATGGAGTTTCACAGCCCAGCTGTGACCTTTGTATAACCCTGTTGTGCCGATGCAGTTACTGCTGAATCCACTCAATGACAGAATGAACCAAAATTCATCAGTAGCAGCAGACAGTCCCTCTAGGCAAATATACATGTTTATAAATAAAAAGTTAATTGGATCTGGTTTTTGTTGTGTATAACTAAGTGTGTTTTAATGAAGATCCCATGTAGATATGGCCATTCAGGAGGATTAGTAATAACATTTTATTAAGAAAAAGATAAGATGAAGAACATAGCATGTAAAGCTCATCAGTTGTAAAGGACAAATACCAATGCTAAAGTCCAAACAAGAAGGAACAACAACTGAATTTGTGTAAATAAAGGTGTCAACATTCCAACGCAGAAGTGGTGATTGCATAATATGTGCTTTTTTCCATGAAATAAATATCTTTCACTTTATTATGGGTGTGTTAACTCACCAGCCATCGGATTTTCTTACTATTGTCCAGAAGAGAGCATTCCTCCTGCAACTGTAGAGGTATCTGTCAGTAGAAAACAAATTAAAACAATCATAAAGGCTTGATACAACATTTTGTGACATACCGTACTAAAATGATCCTCTCATTCCTTCAAAAAGTATACATGACAGTTAGCCCATGTTATAAAGCAATATGGGATAAATATACTGGTAACTCAAGTCTGTGAACTAAATGACACTGGATTAATAGAATCCATTATATGCAATGATGTCGGATAGGAAAATCCCACCAAAGGGTCAGAATTTGTGGGCAGGAAAAAGACTTTGTTGAGTTCCTGCCCACAAATTCTGATCCCAAGGTTGGGATTTTTCCATCCCACATCAACATATATGATGGAAATTTCTCGCTAGGAAATAGAGTTGGATAAAAAAAGACGGTGTATCATCTGTATAAGTACAGTTTTACAAATACGGAGAATTTTCAACAACAAAAAAATTATATCACGTGAAAGTGCACAAATAGTTTAGTTTAAAATAAAGATTAGACAAGGATAATTACTGTTTTCAGGGCTGGCAACATTTGTCTGTTCAATACTACAAATGCTAGAAATGTTGTGGACATTCATAATGTCATCATACCTCTTAACTTACTTGACTGTTGTGGTGGGTTTTTCATGTTCATATTGGGGATTTTATGATTGAAAAAGGGGTCACTGCATGCAGTCTAAGTCAATTAAAAGGGGTAAGTACCACCCAATTACAAACGTTCACCATTTTTTCTATAAAGACTCATCAGGCATTGTTTTGTGCTAATTGATTTTTTAAAAATTTAATTTTGTTGAAAAAGACATGCTATAAGCATTCAAAGCTGGGTTCTCCTGACATGACGTTACTTTCAATTCATTGATGTCATGCATTTTTATTATTTACTTTCTGCACTCTCTGTTTAAAAACTCATCCTTTCATTTACAATTGAAAGCAGTTGTAAAAGTAGCATTTTCTTTCTCTTTTTTGTTGATATATGACTACGTTGTGGTATGAATGCATGTATGAGGGGTACTTGAAAAGCTCTGAATATTTTGTTATAACTTTTTGGTCACCTGCAAATATATGTGTGACATAATATAGGTAAATAACAGTGATGTGAAAATGTCGAAGGAGAAGCAATTATGCTACTAAGCAAAGAGCATACTGTAAAATCCAGGCACTCCTAAGGTACTCTCAGACTGATATCAAGGCAGACTTGGATAAAGTTTACGGATGTAATTTTTGTCATATCCTACAATTTTGAGGCGGTTTAATTGTTTTAAAGATGGTTGTAAATCCATGGAAGATGACCCATGTTCTGAAAGACCGGTATCTGCAAATGGTGAGCGGGGAAGTGGCTGCTGTGAAGCGGGGGCAATTGAGGAAGATGCTCAATACACAACAGAAGATATTTCTATTATCATCAATGTTAATTTATCAGCTGTTTGTAATATATTAAAGAATCATTTGAAGCTCAGAAAGGTTTGTGCAAGATAGGTCCCACATTTGAACAGCTAAGAAAAAAACAGATTTAGGTTGAAATCACCAAACAGCTACTCAACAAATATGAACAGAATGACCAGGGATATTCAAATGAGATTGTCAGGTGATGAAACATGAGATTTCCTTTTTTAAACCTAACCTGAGAGAACAAAATTATCTTTGGATAGGAGAAAACGAGCAGAGACCACAAATTGCTCAACATAGTCGGAATGTAAAGAGAGTTTTATGTGCATTATTTGTTTTATGTAAAAGCCTCCAAAGTGTTGCCAAAAGTTATAGAACACTACCAAACCACTGGTCTGTGCACTGGTACCTGAGGTTTCCATCTGCTCCATGAGAAAGCACTGGCACATATATCCATCATCTTTACAGACTTCCCGAAGGAGCACATCATCCAAACTCTGACACATCCTCCATACAGCCCTGATTTAGCTCCAGGTTATTTTTGCCTGAATCCCATGATCAAAGATTCACTGAGGGTTAGACGATTTAAAAACTGCCATGTGGGTAGAAGTGCAGTTTTGAAGTGCATTAACAACATGCCACAAAGTGAATACAAAATGGTATTTAATAATTGGGCAATCAGACCAAGAAAGTGTGTATAGGTTCATGATGGGTACTTTGAATGGATGCACTGACATACTGTTCACTAATAAAGAACTTTGTTGTACAGCACACTAATATGTAGAAGTTTTTACATACCCCTCATATGTCTGGCTTTAATTGTCAGTTTTCGTATTCAAACACTACTTGTGCACTTTTTAGCCTTTATAAGACTTTTTTTTATTGATTAGTTTATTTATTTACTTTATCTTATACTATATTAGATTAAAGATCACTGGCATTAAAAAGTTCTCCAATTCACAATTCAGCAACAACAAGAGCAGCCCCCAAAAATCTTGATCGATTTACCAATAAACATTGAAAGGGCTTATTAATAAAGGTCTTTATTGTATAAAATATATTTTTAGTCTACATATGATGCACTATCATTACCTCCTCCCCCACCCCCCTTTCAGCAGGTAAATATTAACCACAATCTTAAAGCTTGAGTATTTTCATTTGAATTTTGTCATATGAGATGAAATGAAAAATTCAATTTTGATATGTTTTAAAATCTTTTGAATGTGTGTATGTGTGTGTGTGTCATAGAGAGAAAAAGAGAGAACTGCTAGTTACAGAATTGACAAGGAGTAAACATGGTAATATGATAACTTAGTAACAGACACACTATACACAAAGAATTGATAACTGAAGCTATAACAGTAACTGCACATCTTCATTGAATCTCTGCATGTATATAGGATACCGCAAACATGTGATAACATCATTCCTAACTGCTCCCGTTACCTCATACTGGAGTTATAAGTAAAGCATTTTTCATATTGCACATGAAAAAAATATATTCAATGCCAACATAGCAGATCTATGAAGTTTATTGCATATAAAACAGTTTTACTATGAGAAATGAAAATTAAGGTTTACAGGAGGAAAGGAAAAGGAAAAAAAATCAAGAAAATCATCATTTTCTTTTCATAAGGAAGAAAAGAAAACCATACAATCTATTAAATCTGATATATATTGGCAAAAAATGACTCAGAAAGAAAGAAAAAAATATATACATATATGTATATGGAAAATAAACCCACAAATGCTGTTGTGGGACTCAAATACCCACTGTGAAGAACACATTCCATAAAATGAAACACCTCTACACTCATGACCACTATTACCAGTAACAACTATGCTATAACTGTTCCCCATACCCACAGTAAGTGTACAACTATAATACAGCAATAATTTGGTCTTTTCATCTACTTTTTATGTACAATTAGTTCAATTGATAAAATGTTAAATTTTCCATGATATCTGACAACCAATTTATACAAAAACTCATATCTATTTTGAAGATGAGCACGTGGGAATGATGTCATATTAAAAAAAAAATTATCATCAATTGCAATTCTAAGTTTTCAAATGCTGATAAATTTTTGCCACTCTGCATTCTATTTCTATTTTATGTAGTCTAATTCGTTTAATTTTATTTCATTTTTAAACAAAATGCCCAAAGTATTGTAAAAAAAATGATTTATTTCATAATATAATACTTTCATATTTTTTTCTGTGATATATTCATTTTTCAGATCAGTGTTCCAAATTGCTAAAAGCATAACTTCCCAGCTACTTCCTCTGCATCATGCTTCCTGGTTTTCCAGAAAGGACATCACTTCAAAAGCAGCCATGATTCATTCTACTTGATAAAATGTGCAATGAGACCTCTTTATTTATATCTTACTTAAGGCATCAATAAGCTGTAAAAAAAACAATTCCTGGAATAGGATATTCCTTCGAATGTGACGATTATTTAACTGTAGAAGTGTTTGAGAATACACACCTCCTCCCCCACCCTCCCCATCCACCTTTATGTTAGGATGCATTTTAGGGAATTCATGTTTTTCCAACACAATTGTGTTGAGGGGTTTGATAGTTCCAAATTGTGTCTTTTATGTGAAATGTTGTGACTTGCCAGGTATGTCTCAAAAGCACAAGAACATTATCCATAGTGTCAATGAGTGCACTCGTGTGTGATAGGCGTATCCCACATGTTTTTCTCACAAGGGCAAACTATCATAAGAATGAATGAAAATGTCATCATTCTTATCATATCATTAACATTTGCAATAATTCTGGCTACCTCGGGGCCCCGGGTGGCTGAGTGGTCTAAGACACTCGCCTTTATAGATCACTGATATCGCACCTCTGTCCTCATGGGTTCAAGTCTCGGGCTTGGCTAATGTGGGTATGTGAGAAAGCTTGCCAGCAGCTTCCTGTGGGTTGGTGGTTCTTCTCGGGGTTTTCACGGGTTCTTCCCCCACGAAATATACTGGCCACCATGTATATCCTATCATGTGCTGAAAAATGGCGCTAAACCCATAACAACCAACCAACCATCTGGTTACCTCAGTGTTAAAAAAGGTAAGAAGCAACAAATTCTTGTTTACACCAAATTTTGTGTTGTACACTAAACATTTTACTTTCTTTCTAATGAAGTAAGAAGTTCATATGCACTGTATTTGTATTGTTGTATTCATAACAATGATCTCCCATCTTGCTTTCAACCGCTATTTCCACACAGAAACAGAAAAATAATTAATATGCATTTGGAAGGTTATCCTGCATGTTAGAATCTGTGGGCAGGAATTTCTTAAAGCCTTGTTTCTGGCTAGAAATGTATACCCTCTGAAGGGATGTCCCTATCTCAGACCACTGTATTTATTCTGTTAATCTTATTCTTTGTGAATTATCCTGACTAAGATTTACTTAGCATGCTGCAAAGACAAACTAGGACTTAAAACTAGAAATGTGTCCATGGATCACAATTCCCCACAACAGTTTCTGCAAAACTGACCTAAACTCAAAACTTCACTGAATATGGATGCATGGACTGATAGATGATGCTATTAGCCTGACCACATTTATTGTGGAGAATGACAATTTCATTGCTGTTACAGGTATAGAAACCTCAAAGCTCATATATTATTCTGATACACTGACTTTCTACAGTTAGTCACAGTAGTTATGGGTATTTAATTTAGAAAAGACAAATAAGAAAAACGTATTTATTTTAAGTAGAGTAAAATCAAAATAATCAAAATACATCAGAGTGAGATGAAAACCACTTGAATGATCAGGCAATTATTCAAAAATTGTTGTAGAACCACAGTAGTTCCAATTTTCATTTATAACCAACTATCAGATATTAAAGGAGTTGTCTGAAAGGCACCATTTTCATTTATGACAAACAATAAGAAGTCTCATTTAGTGAAAACCCCCATGTTGATATGACCAACCATTCATGAATAGTGATAAGAAGATTTTCATGGTGGTGGCTATATTGGATGAAAGATTGGCACCATCTGTTCAGGATAAGTAGTGATAAGATTTTCAAAATGGCCACCATGGTATTATTTTCATTTAGGAACATTGTAAAAAGTCTTTTAGTGAAAACACCTTGTTGATATTGCCCATCCATTCAGGAGGAGAAGCATTAACAAGATTTTCTTATTAAAATTCCAAGCACCAGCATTTTCATTTATGACCAACTAGACCTGTGTGCAAAGTTTCACTGCATTTCTCAGAGTAGTTTAGGACCAGAAACATTTATGTGATGGTCCTCTATCTGATGTCTGTTAGCAGTTGTTTGTCATCACTAACAAATAACTGCTAACAGATGCCAGAAACAGGATCATCACATAAGGTTTTCTGGTCTTCGACCAGCTGAGCTAATTTAAATAGGAGATGATGACTGCTAATTGCAGTACAAATATTACCATTAGTTGTCTTCAATCAAAACCATGACAGTCACACCCAACTGACAGCACATTAATGTGAACTCCTGTGTAACAATGTCTACACTGAAAACCTCATGAGAAGCACCTGTAACAAGATTTTCAAAATGGCAATCATGGTGGCTATATTAGAGGTCTGATTGGCACCAGTTTCACTGAGGACTAACAAAACATTATAGGAAGTCTTTAAGTGAAAACCTCACGTCAATACAACTATCAGTTCACGAAAAGTACAAAACACAAAATTGTTCAAATAAGCACCACAGCAGTCACACTGAAAGTCCAGTTATCACCAATGTCATATAGGACCAACTAGATTCAATAAAACCTGTCCTGAGAGACCACCTTTTCTGCCAACAGAAGTGGTCTCAAGATAGGTGGTCTCTCATGACAGGTCATAACACTAAATAATCAATCAATCCATATATTTAGAATTCTCATCTTGCAACACAGGTGGTCTCTTATAGCAGTGGTTTTTCAAGACAGGTTTTACTGGATAATAAGAACTTTTTAGTAAAAACCACGTCAATACAACCATCCATTCAGAAAAGTAGTGATAACAAGACTTTCAAGATTCTTGGATGTCTGATCAGCAGCAGTTTCATTTAGGATCAAGACATCACAAGAAGTCTATTAGTGAAAACCCTGTGCTGATATGACCATCCATTCTGGAGGAACAATGAAAAGATTTTCAAGATGGTCACCATGGTGGCCATATTGGATGTCCGATGGGTACAATTTTTATTGAGGACCAATTAGACTTTGGGATGAATGTGTGTGTAAAGTTTTATGGCAAGTCTCTCAACCTATATATATCCGAAAGGAATTTTCCACTCAAAAAATTGCAGGAGACCCTGACGTCATTGAGACCTTATGAGCTGTAAATGTGAGATATGCTTGTGTTAAGCACCATTTTAGAGGCAAAGAAACAGAAAAAAGTACTGATGTTTCTGTGTTAGTATCAACATAAGAGACTGACCTTGTATGTTAAATGTATACAATGGTATAAGTTAATGAGATCCTTAAGTAACCCTATTACATTACAAGAGTACCAAGAACAGCATGTTATATGGCTGCCCTGTGTTTAATAGTCCTCTATGTAAATCACTGACATTTCTTCTGCATAAACAACTGTCTTCCTTCAGTCACAGTTACCTTGACCTTTGAGATTTTAGCCCTTATAAAATATAGGCTTCTCCCTTACCACAAATGCAAGCCATCCATAGAGTTTGGTTCAGATCTGTTATGTAGAACTAATGTTATTGGGTGGAAACCATTTTTCTTTTTTTCAGTCAAAGTGACTTTGACCTAAAAATCAAGACCCTTCTTCCATATCCTATATACAAGCCATCAAGAAAGTTTGCTCCAGTTATGTGATGTGGAACTAATGTTATTATGTGGATGCCATTTTTATTCTTTCAGCCAGTGACCTTGATCTTTGACCTTTTTGACCCTGAAATCAATAGGGTTCATCCTTAACCCAAGAGCAATCCAGCCACAAATATTGGTAACTGTGGATGGTGGAGAAATCAAGTTAATGTGCAGAAACTATTTTTTCTTCTTTCAGTCACAATGACCTTCACCTTTGACCTTGGTCTCAAAACTGAGAGGTTTCTTCCTTACACAAAGTATAAGCCATCCAAAAAGTTGGTAAATGTAGATGGCGAAGAACTTGAGTTACTGTGCAAAACCCATGTCTTCTTTCAGTCACAATGACCTTTACCTTTGACCTTTAAACACTGAAATCAATAGTGTTCTTCCTCACCCAAGTGCAAGCCATCCAAACAGTCTGGTAGATGGTGATGAACTCAAAATATTGTACACAAATCATTTGTCTTCTATCAGTAACAGTGACCTTGACCTTTTATCTTTAACACCAAAATCAATAATGTTTTTCCTTACCCCAAGTACAAGCCATTCACAAAGTTTGGTAACTGTAGATGGTGAACAATTTGACTTATTGTGTCAAAACTAAATTGATAACAGAGAGGAGGACAACATCATAACACAATTGGGGTCCCAGGTGGCCGAATGGTCTAAAGCGCTCACCTTTACAGATCACTCACACATCTCACCCCTATCCACATGAGTTTGAGTCTCAGCTCAACCAATGTGGGCATGTGAGAAACCTTGCCAGTAGCTTCCCATGGATCAGTGGTTCTTTCCGGGGTCTTCCCGGGTTCTTCCTCCACCAAATATACTGACTGCCATGTATAGCATGTCACTTGCTGAAAAATGGTGTTAAACCACACAAAAACAAAAGAAACAAACATAACACAATATGCTCCACATTATGGCAGGCAAATACAAAATTACTCCAAAATAAAGATATGCAAACAGTTGTGAAGGTGAAGTATGTGTTATTTGTATAAACTTGTTTTAAAACAACAGAGGTATTAGGTGTAGTTTATTGTCTTAATGTTTCTAAACAAAATTTGAAATGTGAAAACTATTTATCTTCAAGTTACAACAGTTTACATTCTCATAAAACCACAAATGCACATGAAACCACACAACTGTATTCTCTGTATGAAAAGATTTTGTACAAACACAGTTCTTCCTCATTCCACTGAGATTCTGTTCCAGACTTACAGTTTCCAAAGTATTGACATGTTATGCTTGAAGTTGTAAACTCAAATATTACATTATTTTATAAAACAAAGAAATATGTTCCTATGGAAACAAGGATTCTATTATAATGCTTATATTTTGCCACTTTTTGACTATTGCATCACTATTAGGGGAAATTGTTCCTAACACAATATTGACAGACTTTCAAAACTACAAAAAAAAGCAGCATGAATTATACTTGGAAAACCATTTGATACACCAAGCAAGCCTCTCTTCCATGAATTGAAATGGCTGGATTTATCTAGAAGGATCGATTACCAAATAAGCATTTTAGTGTACAAGTCTCTTTAAGGAATTGTTCCACAATATCTTCAGGAATTATTTGTAACAAACTCATCTAAATATGGATTAAGATCTATTCATGATGGGAATCTTCGACTTCCCAAGCCAAAATTAGAAACCTTCAAAAAGTCTCTGCAATATTCAGGTGCTTTCATATGAAACAGTATTCCTCTAAACATCAGAAAGAGTGATAATCTAAAGTTATTAAAAGAAAAGTGTTTATCTTATATGTTTACTAACATCTGATTACTGTCATACTACACAGACACTTTATATTATGTTGTAAATATCGTCAACACATATAAACTTTCAAAGAACAGTGGTCATGACTGTTGATGTAATGGCAATTGAAAGCATTATAATTGTGTACTTAAGAGAACTTGTGTAATGATACAAAAGATGAACAAGTAAAAAAATAAAGTCCATTCTTATCCCAAACATTACACAAGATGAACAAAAACTAATAAAATAGTCCTCTATTCAATTTAGATCTAGAATCTATTTTTCTTTTTATAAATAATGAGATTAATTGTTTTACATTTTTTACAACCACAGCTTTTCTTACTCACGAGGAGATGAATTTTACAAAAAACAATTACAACAACAGCATTTTTTAACTCAAAAACCAGACCACAGAATCTGTACATGTAGCTTAGTCGTCTATCACTGCAAAACATCCTGACTTCAACCACTTCATGTTTTAGAATGTAAAGGTGTTGCAATTTATGTTCATCTTAATTAAGGTGAAGTGAATGCATAAGTGATGATCAAAATCAGGAAGTGTTTGCCTGCTTGTGTGCATTATAATTACTGCAGAATGTCATCTAATGAAAGACAGCAGTCATGTCATGAAAGATAGAAATATTCTCCATCGCTGTTCTACACTGGAAAACATGGTCATACACATATAAGAACATGAAAAATGCAGCGCACTTACTTGAGGTGATAGGATAAGAAGAGTCAAATATAATCACACAAAAGCAGTAGAACTATTTCCATGGCTTGCCATAGCAAATTTACATGCATTTTATTCTACATCCTCTCCCCTGACTTTAACCCAATGGTCAGAACACAAAATCCATTATGTGTATTGTGTTCTCCAGCTATGACCGTACTGTTTTAAGTTTGATAAAAATTTTAACAAAAATAAAAAATTACTTTGGGCTTTTGAGCCCCCCCCCCCCCGAAACCCTTAGGAGTCGCCTGAGAAACACTCCACTTCTGGAGATGGTTATCACATGGGCAACCTATGTACCAAGTTTAGTAAATATTTACCAAGCAGTTTAAGAACAAATAGTTATGCACAACAGATGGATGGATGGAGGA
The DNA here is from genome assembly GCA_029931535.1 of Margaritifera margaritifera. Classification (NCBI taxonomy): domain Eukaryota; kingdom Metazoa; phylum Mollusca; class Bivalvia; order Unionida; family Margaritiferidae; genus Margaritifera; species Margaritifera margaritifera. The sequence goes on along the minus strand of JAQPZY010000490.1, from coordinate 160,236 downwards.
TATCACAATATTCCCTGCTAAAGCATGGCCTAAGGGGATTACGTGTATAAAATTTGGTTGAAATCTGTCCACAAGAACTCAGAATATTATAAAAGCAAAACACAAAGCTAAATGTGTAGTCTTCATGAATTTGACCTTGACCTTTGAGCTATTGGGCCAAAAATTAGAAGGTTTTTCCTTGGGCTGAAACAATTACATACATAAACTTTTGTGTGGATGCTAAGTATAAACCTTAAATCTATTCATAGTCATGCTGACCTTGACTTTAAAATTAATGACCTCCAAATCAACAGATTTGTTCATTTGGCTAAGAAGAACACATAACCAGTTTTGTTTTTGTTTCTTTTATAATCCAAATCCATCTACTGGAACTTAAGCCATTGTGTGGAAGTGATATGCAAAGACAAAATCCATTTTTAGTAACAGTGACTTTGACCTTCAACCTATTGACCCTTAAGTCAATATAATTCCTGCTGTGACTGGAAGGAACTTACATACCAAATTTTGCTGAAATTCAACTAGAATTTCAGTTATTGTGCAGACGAAATGGCCCAATTACTTTGTTTCTAATTTCTCTATGATAGGCATTGTAACTATAGAGTATGGTCATTCTTAATTTTGTATTTGTAAATTTATTTGCTTTCTGACTTTTCAAGACCCTTTATATCATTTAATTTTATGAAACAAAAAAGTGTTCAATGGAAAAATAATGTAAAGGTACTATGTATATACTCACATTGGGATGCTCATAAGTACAAAGACTGTAGACCTTCACTGGAGAAGTGACCTGATGGTTCCGTTGTTTTAATGGAATTATATCATTACTGGTCTTAGCAAGAAATGCAACTTTCCCTTCATATTCAACAAGTGCATTCTGCAAATCTTGACATTCTATCTTCGTCTGTTCAAGCTTTTCAAATGGTAAGCTTTCATGCTTTATAAAGTTGCTGACACACTCTGTCTTCCAAACTATCCACTGCTCACATGACCGCACTTCCTGAAAGAACTGGAAGCAGAATAATTGAAATTTTGAAAATCTTCTTCTCAATCCTACCTTCAAAGGTGAAGACAAAAGAATTATTCGTATTGACCTGCATGTGACCATAAATATGATTAGATGTTAAGACCTTTTGAAATTGCACATAAATGTATACAGAATTTTCAAACCCACACTAAAAAAAAAATTACTTAGTAATTTCTTTTTACTTGATTTAAGTAAAAGTTTTACTACTTGATACTAGCTTTTACTTGCCAATTACTTGCTTTTAGCTGGTATTACTTACTTCAACAGATATTACTTAATTCAGTAAAATAAATTACTTAAAGCTTATTACTGAGTAATCAAATTACTTAATTTCCAAGCATGAATTACTTGAAAAAAGATAGTCTACTTGAAGCAGTAAAAGAAAATTACTTAGTAATTTTTTGTACTTGATTTTAGTAAAAGTTTTACAACCTGATTACTTGTTTTGACTTAATACTTACTCATTTTTACATGGCTACTTTGAACAAATATAACTTAATTCAATAAAATGAATGATAGGAGACTATTAATAAGTAATCAAATTACTTAATTTTCTTGCATGAATTATATGATTTATTTGAAAATGACAGATCACTTGAAGGAACAAATAAAGATATCAGATTTAACTACTCAGGAATTAATGATTAAATTATTACAACAATACAAATAATTACATGCCTCAAATAGCTTAAACAGCATTATTAGCTTGTGGCTCTAGCTGTATGATATATATATATATATATATATATATATATATATATATATATATATATATATATATATATATATATATATATATATAGCAAAGGCTTATATCGGCAGGCTGTCACTTTCAGCATGGTATATCCCTTACAGAAATGCAGTATGCATTGAAAGTGCAGTACATACTGTACTTATGCTGGCCAAATACTGCATCTATGCTGCAATACTGCAGTGCATGTGCAGCATAAACACTTACATGTACCTATGTTCATTTCCAGCATGGACTACTATCATGATGAATATGCATAATGCAGGAATGCTAAATTGATTTAAAAATATCACAACAATTGTGTTTTCCAGGAAGAATTGCTGTCATGCTGAATTTGCAAGCTGCAGTCATACTGAACTGACTTTTATAATTTCACAACAATTCAGTGTCCCAGAATGTACTGCTATAATGCTGAAAGTACATACTACATCATCCTAAATTTACATGCATATGCATGCCATGGAAAAATTAAGCAATACTGCATTTATGCAGCAGTTATGCTGTAAAAACTTTGTAATTTTAATCTGGAAGAAACAAAATTTGCAACATGCTGTAGTTAAGCTGTTTTCACTTTGATGTAAAATTTGAAATTTGCTACAATTGAAAAGTATGTTTTAACCAATAGTCGTTCATTTTTATAAAAATGCATAGTATAGTTCAATATAAATTACTAGCTTTTATAAATAAAAATTGATGTATTTGTAAACCACATATGTCTCTCCTTCAGAACTATCAAATTCTATGTCGTTCATATGCTATACCCCTACAGAAATATATCTTCAGGCAGATGCATAAACAAAATTATCACAGTCTTATCTTGTGACATCATGAGATATCCTGGTGAAATAGTCTTCAGTTTCATGTCTTTAAATTAATCATGATATATCCTGAACTCACAATTACAATATTTCATCAGTAGGTATCAAGATATGAACATTCCTTCAATCAAATGTGGTAATCTCTCATGATTTTCTCAGGACTTTTTTTTCTGCAAGTTTCCTGACCTGATGGATATGTGAGGATTTGCCGATTTTTAGCATGCAAGAAACATTAAAAGCTGGAATTTTCTGCATTCAGGACTTTTTTCTTACTGTTCCCTTCTAAAGTGTTTCAAATTCTGTCATCCCCCATCTGTTAATAAGCCATTTAGGTCTGTTAAACAAAAATACAAATAAAAATGTATTTAAATAGCTTACGTGTTGCTAAGAAATAAATGCAACATGAATAGGCTAACCTGTGCACATAAAAAACTGAGTTAGGTAATTATATATAACTAAATTTGTGTAAAGTATAAATTTTTACTCATATTCTGAATACTTTAAATGAAACATGAAGATTATCTCTTAATTTCCAGTAATTTCATCTTGTTATACTCAATATTATTACTAGATTTATGCTACATTTTTTAATCTGGTGCATATCAAAACTTTTAACTTTTAACTATAAATAATAATAATAATAATAATAAACTCCATTATTCATAGATTAAAGAAAAGTAAATGAATGTTTTATTTCCTGTATTATACATTTTGAATACAATAACAATGCTTAAATAATAAGTATTTCTTTTCAAAAAAAGGGTATAAAATAAATCATTATTTATAAAATTCCATTCTTCTGAATCATTTCTTTTGATTCTTATCACAGACATGTTATACCTGTCACTGTTGTTGTTAATGTAAGTGTTGTTGTTGTGAATAGTGGGAAATATTATTATTATTATAAGCTTATCAATCTCATTCTCGTTTTTTCTAAGGAATTTTCTTCTTTTCACATATCAAATTCTACAAATGCCCTCATGCAGTGAACTTTAGCTGAGGCAAGTTCAGAGGTTGTGTGTACATGTAGGTATGCTCTTAATGTTTATATTTGTTTTCATTTTTAAAAGAATTTTTGCTCATTGATTGGGAAATTTCATTGCAAGTAATACCAGTACATGTGCAGAAAAAAGAAAAATGGCACTGATTCTATTTCTAAGGTCTTAAGGAATAAAGTAAGTAATTTCATAGCCTTTTTATAAAGATCTAAAGTACTTAACATTTGACAGATATGATGTCGCAGTCCTTTCAAATTGGATGATAGAACTAAAATTTAGGATCTCTTTAAAGGATAGTCATGAATAACACTTAATAGATACATGTATGTTTCTAAGACTTGCTAAGTGATTTTGGGATGTTAAACTAAATTAAATGCTTACGTTGTTTTGCCAAATGTAAATAGTCAAATTTTTTGTCCAGGTTACATAGTACATGTTGCTGTACTCTATTTCTGTTGATGGTATCCTGAACTATATAAGAAGCAGGGGGGAATGCAGGATTTTACTCTGGGAGGATTTGTTGAGAAGAGGTTGTTCAGTATACTTCAAATGGTTAACATTCTTGTTTTTCACCTAAAAGTGTATGATTTTAACAAATGGGGGACAGTGAACGTAACCATCTGACAAAATCTCCCCCCAGTGGATTTCTATACTGAAGTGTTGAAAGCCATAAGGAAAAAAAATTGAAGATTTTCCCTCATACTGGATAAAATGGCGGTGAGAGATTCCTTAGACTGAAGAGCTTGTCTTTCTGTGAATCACTCTGAATTTCTGGAACCTTTCCTTAATTCATTTGATATGATCCAGATCATACACTCACCAAATCTCCTTTATTTGCTCTGTGTGCAACAATTTTGCAAGGAAAGCAGTATGCTTCATTTAGAAAAGACAGAATGTAACAGCTAATGAAATGTTTTGTGTACGAAGTGATATTACAAAAGAAATTGAACAGCATATCAGTACATCATGGTACTCTATTGAGGTTTCATTTTAACAAACTTTTTAATGTTATGATAGAAACTACTGATGTATTGCACAACTATATGAAAGTATGTTTAAATTTGATAAATACTGTTTCAAGCAACTATGATAAATATGGTTTCAAACAATCATGAATTTGTATTCATTCCTTCCACTTTGTTTCCTTTAATTTATTCATAGATTTTAGAGGTCCCCAGTAATTAATAGTGAGCAAAGCTTGAGCATGTATAATGAGTTCTCTAGAAAGTGTGCATATGTAAAAACAAGATAGGATAAAGGTACACCCTTAGCAGTTGGAAAACAGTGGCACTGGAAGTGCATATAGTCTCTGCCATTATCTTCCCGTGTTTTGCAAATGCTCCATTATAACAAAAAATAAAGACAAACAAGTGTTTGTAATGTTAATCATAGATTATTTTCTTACTCATATAACTTATTCACTGTTAAATATATCTGCTACTATGTTGGAAACCTTTTTTTTTTGTTGTTTTTTTTTGCAGTATTGATGTCCAGCAATTGGTTGCAGCATGATAGTGTATTGGTAGAAAACTGGTACTGCCACCATGCTGGTTACCTATTCTGTTACAGTGAGACAAGTTGATTCCAGCATAAACGAAGCATAATTTAAATGATTGCATAGTGCATGTCTTTTAATAATGTCAGGCAATAAGTATACAGTTTCTTGCCTAGAATTGTATATAAAAAATGCAACACTGAATAATAAATCAACTTTGTGATGGCATAAACCTATATAATTGTTTTAAAGATTGTCAGGCATTCTAAAGTTTATCTAAACATTTGTCTCTAAGATCTAGGTACATGTAATTTTTACAAACATAACAATGCATGATATTCATCCTCAACTAGTACAAAGATATTTCTCTGAAGCAATAACACCCTCATATCTACTGTACCTATCTCTGTATTAAATGTATCACTAGACATTTAAATCTAGAAAGGTCCTATATACACGAATACATGTATGAAACAAGGTTCAAAATCAGCCATAGTTTGCTAGCTCCAGCCTAGTCAATTTCCTGTCTGACTAGTACTTTTCATAGTTTCAATAGTCCGATGGCAAGTATATCTCGATATATGTCTGACATTGATTTGTGGGAAGGCCTATTGATAATTCAGCAGGACTATTAAATGTCTAAGTCTATTTGTTCTTCTGGCTACAAAGAAATTTATGTTGAATTCTAGGCCTGTGAAAAGGTTATCAATGTTCCAATTTCTGGCAGATCATTCTCTTTTCCAATTACTATTTAACATTGTTAACATGTATGTTTTTGCCCATGGTATACATTTCAATTTGCCATAAGAGCAGACTCTGTTGAATCTACACATGATCATACTGGGATAAGTAAAACATTAACTTTCTTAAACTGGGAATTATTTACTCATTACAAAATTTGTCAATTGACATGAAAATGCATACTTTTACCCATGTACTAAACATTACTTAACTCTGTGTATAATTAAAATTACTTAGTATAATATTTACTAAGTAATATTTTTTTAATTATTAAAATTATTACTAAGTAATAATATGTGACTTAATTCTGTGTTTGATTAAAATTACTTAGTAAAATTATTACTAAGTAATATTTTTATTACTTTAATTATTTAAGTAATAATATTTTACTATGTAAAATTATTACTAAGGAATAATATTTTAACTAGTAAAATTATTACTAAGCAATATGTTAATTAGTAAAATTATTACAAAGTAATATTTTACTTAGTAAAATAATTACTAAGTAATATTTAATAAAATAATTACTAAGTAAAATTAGTAAAATAATTACTAAGTAAAATATTTACTTGTCGTCTTTTACTTGCAATTAATTAAATTTCTTTTACTTATCATTACTTGCAATTACTAGTAACTACTCATGCATTTGACAAACTTTTTTACTTAAATTTTATTCATTTTGAGTAAGAGAAATACTTTTTTAAAGTAATTGCTAGTAATTTATTCTTTTGAGTGCACTGTCTAAAATGCCACAAAGGCTATAAATATGCACAGAAATTTCATATATATATATATATATATATATATATATATATATATATATATACCAGTAATGCTGACCTTTGATCCTGAATATAAAGGTAAAATCAATAATGGCAAAACACTATACACATGTACCTATTTTTTAGCACATCAGGCAGCAGTTTTTCAGCCAGCTGCTTCTTACAATCATTCTTGAATTAGAATCAAAAATAGTAAATTGTCGAACACCATCTAATGGCAGCATTGGCTGGATATAGCATGATAATTCCTGCCGTTATGAAATGGAAACCCCGAGAGCAGGAACAAGGAATATTTAGTTTTCCAATAAGAACCACAGAGCATTACCAATTACACTGCTAAATTCTTAGAAGTAATCCCGAGAATTGTTAAAATTCATTGCATAATTAATTCCTGTTGTGGGTGGTGGTGAAGAGCCTATAATTTACCTAAGAATGTATTGTTCAGGAAAAAAAAACATTTATCAAGTTTCCCCATGGGAGACCTCACTAGTATAGTTTAGACTATTATACTTGTGAAGAAATATTATGCAAAAGAGTCTACAGCAACTAATGACTCCATTTCTGGACAGATTTACCAGTAATTGTTAAAGCCATTGGAAATAGATCAGTTTCTAAATTCAGTGATCAAAAGCAGCAATCCTATCTATGTAAATCTTGTTGATGTAAGCAAATTAGTTTCTAAAGTTATATATTTTGCACCTATCAGGCATGGAACTTTATCATCTCTATGACAGAAATGATGAAACATAATTATTGTGTCCCCCCAAAAAATGGTATATTTTGATATTATTATTATCCTATCCTATATAGAAACTTAAGATTCCAAGCAATTGCCACAACAAAAACATTTGGAATATAAGTTTTAGTGATAGATTAATTTCCTGTTTTAGTAATTGCAATGTTTTGTGATTTTAGTAGCATCTTTTTATATATCGTTGGTGACATTTCTGTGTATGTGATGAGAAAATATTCATGATATCTCTACTTAACATCTCTACTGTAACTGAAGAATAAGGTCCGATTTTTTTTTTTTTTAAATGTGTGTTTATGGTTGGCTGACCATCCCTGTTTGTCATTGCTGACCCTAGCACTTTTTCCCCCATGGTAAAAAAAAAAAGAAAAAAATTGAAGAAAAAAAAAAAATTCACATTGCTGAAATTGATTTGTGCATTTAATTGAGCTGGTTTTACCCAGTACTTCGAAGCACTTGAAATATTATTTGACTTATATACCATATATACTCACATATAACCTGAATAATTTAGGAAAAAAATAAAAGCCTGGAACAAGGGGGGGGGGGGGGGGCGGCTTTTTTTGCTTTCTTGTTGACTACTGGTACAATATTGTTGTTAGCCAGGAAACCATGGTACAGGAGGACCTGGAGGTTTAGGTTAGACAAAAACGGATAGTGTTTTATGGGTTGGATTATCAGCGGGTCATGCACTTTTTAATGTTTTTACCTATTCAGTTTGGGAGGTCGGTTTATACGTCAACGGACTTATACGCGAGTATATACGGTATAATACCATAAGGTAAATACCCTCTTCTATCATTTAGCCACAAGAAGTAATTAAAGTGAAACAGGCATTAGATTTTCAATCCAAATGTGGAAGGTGGAAGGTTTGCTGACTTTGTTAGAGTATCTTTCTGGCCAGCTGCCTCTTGCAACAGATTTAAACTGGAACTGGAAATAGTTTATTTGTTGTGTGCCATCTAGTGACAGTTCATACCAGATAATGTATAATCTCCATGCCATGGTCATTTTAGAAAACCCCATAGATCATGAATATTATTTTTCCTATAAGAATCACAAAGCATGACTAATAAATGGACACTGGCAGGGTATGCTCTCTGGTTGAGGTTCACCTATCAGGAGGCATGCATGAGTAAGGTATAAATGATCTGCCATTGAAAATAGGCAACTGTGTTCACCTACCGACTTACATGCAGATGACACCACTCTATCAGATTTCAAACAGCTAAAATCAGACCCAGAGGTCTCCCTTCAGACAGCCTTACTTAGAATTGATTCCTGGTGTAAGGAAAATGGCATGAAAGTAAACACGGACAAGACTAAAGTATTAATGATTACTACCCAACAAAAAAGAGCAAAATTGGAAAATAACAATTTGAATCTTAAAAGTTGAATGAAATTGGTCTACAAATGGTTACAATGACAAAATCCTTGGGGTGATGGTTGACAAGAATTTGCAATGGAATGAACATATTCAAGTCATATGTCATAAAGTCAATTCATGTCTCTGGTTATTAAGCAAGATAAGGCCATATCTATCAACTAAACATAGGTTAATATATTACAAAAACTATATACAACCATACCTAGACTACTGTAATGTTATATGGGGAAATACGTCTGACAAGAATATTTGCAAATTATTCCGCTTGCAAAAAAGAGCTTGCAAACTCATCCTAGATAATGCTGAAAACATCCCAAATGCAATGAATGATATTAAAATGTTAACAGTAAGTGAACGAATATTTTTGAGAAAGTCTAGACTTATGCACAAAGTTTCAAACAATATGGCCCCATTATATCTCAAGGAACTATTTCATGCTAGAAAACAAGGCAACACTCCAAATTTAAGATCAGTTTCAGCTAACCACCTTTGCATTCCAAAACAAAATAAAGAACTCTTTAAGAAAAGTTTTAACTTTTCAGGTTACTAATTTGGAATCAAATCCCAAAGGAAATTAGAGAAAGTACAAATATAAATGCATTTAATTATAATCTAATTCAATGGATGAAAAGTGGAACCTGTTAGATTTGTTAAATACATTAACACTTAAAGTATAAATTCTCAAACCTTCCATTTTGTTGTCTCACTATTTTTGTACTGTATATACACAATGTACCTAGTTGGAGCATGTTCTTACAAAACTTTCTGTTTATAATGTCCACATATACATGTAGCTTATTATCAATGCTTTATTATTATTATTTTTATTATTATTATGCAACTATGTACATGTACTCTGTATGTAAATATGCATATAATAGAGGGGCAACTAATTAAATAAAGTCGTTATTATTATTATTATTATTGTGTGTATCCGATAATACCATCTCATCTCTGCAATTTGTTCTTTACAAAGGATGCCATTTTCCAATTGTGGGTTTAATGTTCTGAAACTTGTTTTTGGAGTTTTCATTCCACAATTTTGCCAAGTATGAAAAACATGCTGATTGATATATTATTTTAAGTCAGTATATAGCATCTGCCATTCAGAAATGGGTGACTGTAGGGTAGCATAGGCTGCTTTATCTGCCCTTTCATTACCCTCAATACCAATAGAACTAAGTAGCACATAGCAAAGAGTATCCAGAGCATATACATTATATAAACAGAATGTAATCGATGCTTACATAGCTCACCTCTACTTTCACTAGTCTCCAGTAACCACTGTAAACATTATCACGCAAAAAATAAATTCAGACAAAAGTGATCTTGGCCTCTTTTCCAAATAAAGATTTTGTTGCAATCTCTTATCTTTATATTTTGAACATGTAATCATTTTTAAATTTGTAATGAGAACTTTTACTTTGCGCTATATGGCCAGTATATTATGAAGCCATCAACCAACCTACCTACTATGACAGGGCATAAAAGACAAAAAAAGAACAAAATAAAACAGCCTTTTCTATCATATCAAAGCTGAAGTAATAGGTTGATAATAAACATAATAATGCTATTTTTGTATTAATGTTTTTATAATCACTGTTCTTAAAATCTACTTGAAAAGCTACTATTATTGTCTACCCCAAGAAGTCAGATTTTACTGGGTGAAAGTCAGAGGCTTTGAGTAACCCTGGAGTGACAGCCAGCAGTACTTAGCATCAATAATTACATGTACCTTGATTATCACAGGTGAGGCCTCACATGAAAAGCATGCAGCATGCAGTTCACTCACCGAATTCCTATACTCATTCACATGTACCATCAATCCACAATTAACCTACTGATGGTGACATATCACAATATACAATGTATAGTCATTAATATGGAAAGTTTACTACTGAATAAACATATTTATTCCTACTTCCAACTGTATTGGTCACAAAGGGCCTTCTGAATAGGGTAGGATGTATACAGGTCTAGCATGAATGAATCAATGTGATCATAAATACAAATACTTAACTCGTGTTAGTAAAGTATAAACTGTTGGTCACAGTGACCTTTGGTTTTAAGGGCACTGTAGTAACAGAGATGTATACAAAATTATCAAGTTTCATAACTGGAACATACACAGCATCCAAGAAATGAACTTTTAGCACAAAATTTGACCAAAGTCACGGAGAATGAAATATAGGTCACAGAGACTTCTTTTGGTAAAAGGGATATAGATCTTATCAAGATGCTTGGTTTGGTTTGGTTTCGTGGGTTTAATGCCATTTTTCAGCACATGATACATACCTGCCATAACATGACGTGTCGCTCTAAAAACACAATTTTTTACTCCCAAACCCCCTGACACAGTCGTGATCCAAAAAACATGATTTTTGGTAATCTTGAAAAAAAAAAACAGAAAAACCACCAGCACCTCAATATATGCCCGTAACATGTAGCATGTATCAATGGTAAACAGTCCTGCTTAGAGCTCATGTAAAACTACCCATGAATGAGAATGTTTAAGCCATCTTTATTAAAGATTACTGGCAAGTTTGTGACAATGGCAACATTTCATTACAGTAAGATTTTACTCCATATATAAAAAGCAAAACATGATTATTTCAGTAGTCGGAATAGTGTTCAAGTGTGATTCATTTTTTAAGGCAAAACGTCAAAATGCTTTAACATTATGGTCGGCTGTATTACCCGTAAGGCCTCCATTAAGCTTGTAAACCATCATGGTCAAACTGCATTGGATACAGTTCTGACAATGCTAACATTATGGTCGACAAGAACATCTCAGTTCTGACCAGGATTCGCTCAGAGAATCCAGCAGGGAAGTGCAGGGAAGTTTGAAGAACAGTACCATCCACTCTATAATGAGTGCAAAGATGAACACAAATAACACTTGTGTTACCTTCAAACCGCCCTATTCAACTATTGAGAGCAGCAAAGACTGCATCTAATTAAGCCTATATTTTGCCATCCAATGGATTTTAAAGACAGAAACTTGGTGTATATTTTTATTTAATGTCAGTGTGGTTGTGATTTTGTGAGTATTTGCACATGTGTGTGGTGATGATATTTGACAAATCTAAGTCCAGCAGCTATTTTTTTTATATGTGTATTAAATACTTTAAAGAAAACAGACAAGTTATTTTCTTTATTCGGATTTGAATTTCCAGTCATTTTCTATTGGCTTATATGAAAAGATAGCTTATCCTCAATTGGATATCACTTTTTGGGGGTCAGGCCATTCGACACCTCTTGGGACCTCAAAACACATGTTTTGAGTCTCCAACCCCCCCCCCCCCAACACTGTCTGGAAATATGGCAGATATGATGATAGACTATACATGATGGCCAGTATATTTAGTGGAGGAAGAACCTGGGAAAACCATGGGAAGAACCACTGACTCACGGGAAGCTGCTGGTGTTTTCACGTACCCACATTGGCCGAGCGGAGACTTGAACCCATGCGGACAGAAGTGAGGTATCAGTGATCTGTATAGGCAATCGCCTTAGACCACTTGGCCACCCAGTGCCCCTTTTCAAGATACATCCCCTCACCAAGTTTTATGATTCTAGGTAGAATAGTATGCATATAACATGCCAAAAACTAATAATGTTGCAATTGTCACAAACTTGCCAATAATCTTTAATCACTACTGATCCTTTGTTTAGTCAAATTGCTTTCACTTTTCCTTCTAAACTGAGAATGTCTGATGACACTTTGCACTTTTCACAATAACTTATTCCTTCATTGCCAATTTGTAGTTATCACACAAGATGCTCAGTCTGGTACCTGGTTAAGTACATTTCATAATCTAAGAGAGACAAGCCAGAAAGGATAATATCCCATTTTACTATCTTGTGACCGGATGTCAAGCTGACTTGAGCTGAACAATACTGTGGTTCTCAGTGGTTAGCTTTTGTCATCTTGATAATTATCGGTGGTAGTAATAGCCAGTAATTATCAAAATGACAAAACCTAACATCTGAGGAACACACAGTAGTAAGAATAACTGGATTACTTACCACTTTGTATGGATTAAAGTTACTTTATCAGCATGTTGAAACAAATGTCAATTTGTTGAGTTGAGAAATCAACAAATTTTAGTGAGAATTCTGACTGTAAACAACTATTATGTGGCTGCTCGCATGGGATGAATTTGACAGTTTTTGCACTAATAAGCTGGCCGCTGGCCATGTTAGAGGGGTGGCCATCCTTGAGGGGTACTTTTGAACACAAACTTGTCAGTGCCATGGGATTCTGGCCATATAAAGCAGGTGACCACTTGTCAGGGGGACCATTCAAGAGGGGGACCACTGTAACTGTACTAAGAGATGTCTAAAAATCCCTAAGTTTATGGAGCAAAGCAAAAACAGTAAAAATGTCAAATTGAAACAAAGTCAGTGAAGTTTGAAATATGGGTCACAGTGACCAACTTTTGAGATGAGGGTGTAGAACTTATCAAGATGCACCGTCTTGCCATGTTTCATGATTCCAGGTATAGCAGTATTTCATACATTAGATATAACACCAATGTTGTTATGAGCTAAATACAAAAAAATAAGCCAGTAAAATGTTGTGTAGGTCACAATTACATTCTTTCATTGTAAGGGTGTGATACTAATAGGGATGTATACAATTCCCTAGTTTGATGATTCTGGCATAAACAGTGCTTGAAACTGCAACCAAGGCAATTAAACATGAAATATGGGTCACAGAGACTTACTTCTGTGATGAGGGTGTAGAACTCGTGAAGATACATCCCTCACCAACATTCATGGATCTAGGTATAACAGTATGCATCTACAGGGTGCTAAAAATCTGCTTTTAAGCTAAATGCAAAAACTTAGTCAGTAAAATGTGAAACATAGGTCACAGTCACATTCTTATCTGGTATGTGTTCGGTACTAATAGAAATGCATACAATCATCTAGTTGATTCAAACATGAACATATCTTGCGAAATAAACTTAAAACATAACATTTAACAAAAGTCACTGAAGCATGAAATATAAGTCATAGTGACTTACCTTTGTGATGAGTGTAGTACTTATCAGGGTGCATTCCCTCATAAGTTTAATGAATCTAGGTATATATATATATATATAATATATATATATATATATATATATATATATAATATATATATATATATATATATACAGGGTGATAAAGCCTCTTTGGTCATAAGTTAAATGCAAAACTTGCCATAAGCCAGTGAAATGTAGGTCACAGTCACATTCTTTTGTGGTAAAGGTATGGTACTAATTGAGATGCATACAATCATCTACTTTGATGATTCTAGCATGAACATTAGCAGACTTAAAACATAAAATTTAACCAAAATCAATAAAGCATGAAATATAGGTCACAGTGACCTACATTCAAGATGTGGGTGTAGTACTCATCAAGATGCATCCCCTCACCAACTTTCATGAATCTAGGCATAACAGTATATATACAGGGTGCAAAAAGATCTAGTTTGTCAATGAGCTAAGTGCAAAAACTTAACATAAACCAGTCAAATGTGAAATGTAGGTCACACTAATCTTCCTTTACGGTAAGGGTGTGGTACTAATAGAGAAACATTCAATTATAAAGTTTGATGATTCTATCATGAACATGGCTTGGGAAATAAATGTAAACATCAAAATGTAATCAAAGTCAGCAATGCCTGAAATATATGTCACAGTGACCTACATTTGTGATGGGGGACTAGTACTCATCAAGATGCATATTCTCACCAGGTTTCATGATTTCAGGTATAACAGTATTTATAGCATGCAAAAAACCTGAGCTAAATGCAAAAACTTAACCATGAATATACAATTAATGTACATGTTTAAACCAATTTAGCCCCCTCAGCCTCCTTCCCTGGTGGTTGGTGCTATGAAACCCACTCAAAACTGTTGCCTGGGACCTAGGAAGAAATAATGGTTGACGTTCAGTGAGAGTGTACATATATATATATATACATATATATATATATACATATATATACAAGCTTTTATCTGTGCAGACACTAATGCCGATGCTGGGGGTAGTACAATAACCCACATCTTCTTCGCAGAGGTGAGCTAAATATGTATTGTATGCTTATAAGGTAGTACCCATTTACCTGATCTGTGAACGAAATTATTATGGCCAGAAATAGGCTAGTTGTTTTTATTATACTAGTGAAGAAACTGTTTTAAACTGGTTTAATTACGCATCTCTCTCTCTGTCTGCAGATTCTTTATGCCATTGAAATTATGGCCTATCTCTTATGCCCTGGTAGATGTATGTATACATATGATTTTATATGAAAGAAGTTGTTTCCAATTTAATGATCTGAAGAGAATACAAGGATGAAACTCCTCTTGCAGATCATTACCACAAGGGTATCCTAACTGCAAAGTTGTTTAAATTTCTACTCAACAGTTTAGGAACTGTGGTAATGGGATAATAAATAAATGAACAGATTGGTGGATGGAAGAAAGATGTACAAAAAGGGTATATCAATAATCCTGATACTTTATGAAAAAACATGGGGATAATGATTTTACAACTTTCTGGAATGCTACAGTTTCAATTTCAACATTGTGTATTCTGTAAATACCAAACGTATCCAGAGAATTACTCATTTCTGCATGCCTGTTCGGACTTTGAACTGCT
The DNA here is from genome assembly GCA_029931535.1 of Margaritifera margaritifera. NCBI lineage: Eukaryota > Metazoa > Mollusca > Bivalvia > Unionida > Margaritiferidae > Margaritifera > Margaritifera margaritifera. The sequence continues at coordinate 144,832 of JAQPZY010000490.1, read as the reverse complement.
TAATTTGCATGGGATGTATCCACGGAGTCGGTAACTTTACATACCTTTTGAGTTTTTTTCTTGTACAATAATAATTTTCATTATGCTGTGTAGTTTGTTGTAAAGACTGGATCAGGATGTGCTAAGTTTTGCACACAAAGGATAACATAATTGTTTACCAAGACAAAAATCAAATTAAAAAATATATATATATAGAGACAAAATTACATATTTTTAAATATTCTTTTATACAGAGCTTGTTAATTTGTCATCAAATCAGTTGTGCTTTGAATTTTCTCAGTTTCTGATCAAGAAAACCTAGATTTTCTAATGTTCTGGCTTAGATTGTCCAGGTTTCACCTAATACAGGTAGAGTATAACAGATGTTTTGTTGTCAGTGAGTGTCAAGATTGAACACTTAAAGTCAATAAATTTTTATCCTGTAATGCAGTGCTAATAATAAGGTATCAAAGAGATTTCATAACATATCTCACAACTATAAAACTTTATGTTGCATTCATATAAATGCCTATATTCAAGGTGAAAAGTCAAAAGAAAGATGAATAATAATATAAAATTCATAAAAAGCATAAGAGAAAAGCAGTATAATTAGTTATGCATGTGCTTAGGTACTACCTTATTTTGATCCATACAAGCGGAATATACTATGACCACCGATTATGAACCAAACTCATATACCACAAGATCAGAGTTCTAGAAATCTACAAAAACGGAGAAGATCTCTTACATAAGATGTGTTGCAAGAGTTTTCAGTCAATCCAGACCTCAAATAAGTGGGAATTATTGTATGTAATCATGGATTTATCGTCTCATGCCATGGAAGCAAACATATTTTGTGGTACATACCTTAAATCCAAGTAAGTTCCTCTATCAAATCTGTTATTCATTATTCAAGAATGATGACAACATGATTTACCTTAAGCCATAAAATCTAAACAAGCGATGTGATTACTGAACCTGACACATTGTAAGTATGCCAATCCAGCAGATTTTTCTGTATGCAGTTTTTGACAATGTTGCTCTCTTGTAACTAACAAGCAAATTTAAGAATTTTTGTCCTCCTCGCCCCTACCCCATTCCCTATCCCCCCCCACTCCAAAATGGTGAGGTCACGAAACTTCACAAAAATGAAATCAATGGACTTAAAGGCAGAGCTGTAAAATTATTAAGCAGACATGGAAAGTAATGAAGTTCCATTGCAATATCACAAAGGGCATTTGAGGGAAAATGCAGAAAAGAGGTTCAAAAAAATGTATCAGTGACCTTGACTTTGAAGATAAAAACTCTGACTCTTATACATGACATGCCATCAAACCGACAAGCATAGTGTACCATAGTGCATCTATGCACCTGAAAAAGCTTTTATAATACAAAGCAAAAACAAATAAAACCTAAAAAAATATACTGACCTGTGACCTCAACCTTGAGGATAAGACCCCAAATGTGCAATGCAATACATCTTCTAGTGACAATATATAAATATATACCAAGCTTCTTCCATTTATCTTAAACAGCTCTCAAGTTTGACAGCAGAAGGGTAAAAGTGACAGAAACCCATAATATTTACCTGTTACCTTGACTCTGAAGATAGGACCCACAAAATGTGGTACACGAGACACCTTTAAGTGATGATATATGGTTATAACAAGTTTCATACCTTCATCTCAAATGGCACAAAATATATAGGGTCCACATGGAAAGGAAAGTGTAATGGAACAAGGGGCCAAAGCAGGCCTGAGATTGCTCACCTGGTTGACTTCTACCTATAGCCAAATGTAGGTGCAGTTGGCCAAGAAATCTAGTTCAAAAGGATGTTTTCTTTTCTCTTTAAATTGTTTCCAGTGTTGCATATATTATGAATTTTGTTTTTCAATGTTTCTCTAGTGTTTATTTCTTCATCCATATCTAATGGCAGATCATTATCATTTGTCCAATATTGAAAGACCCCTATGCTAGAATGCTTTGTATCAATGTTGGTCAAATTCTTTTCAGCAGCTTTTTCTTAAGTAAAGCTGTGTAAATGGGTTTTTTTAAAAAACTTTTAGTGATGGATTGGCATCATTTGCACAAATCTGAAAGCCCTCTATGTCAGGACTCTTTCTCTCTGTCTCTGTTTCAATTTTGGTCAAATTCAATTGAGCAGTTTTTAATAAGTCATTTAAATGTTTCTCTGTTTTTAGTACTGGTGACCATATTTGATGACAGATCTGTGATCTTTGGTCAAATTCTATGCAGCAGCTTTGAAGTCGTGTAAAGGTTTTTATATTTTTATGAATGGCAGCCTAAACTGATGGTGGATCATAATTATTGACATAAACTTGAAAGGTCTTCATGCTAGACCGCTTTCTTCCAAATTTTTTCAAATTCTATTCAACAGTTCTGAAGAAGAAATTGTTTCAAGGTTTTTCTATTTTTAGAATGTATTTTGTTTACCAGCACCTCAGTACAATAATAGCTACATGGAGAAAATGAAAAGTAAAGTTCTAAAAATGTAAAAGCGAAGAACTGCACAAAAACTTTAAAACAACAAAACCTTTCAAATAAATATAAACATGAAGGACTACAAGATAAAAACAAAAGGTAAGCTATTAACATTCTGTAAAATGATGTATATAAAATAAAATATAAAGGTAAAAAATATAAAATTCTTAAAATATTTGCTCAAACATTTTCATCTATTTAAGTAATGGTGACCATATTTGATGGCAGATCAACATTAGCTGTATGAAATTGAAGCTCTCTGTCTGACGCTCTCAGTCAAATCTGATCAAGATTTATTGAGCAGTTTTTGAGAAGAAGTTGTTTAAATTTTTTGTAGCAGTGGCGATATTTGATGGCAAATCATCATCTTTTATATAAATCCGAAGGGTCTTTATGCCAGCATGCTTTCTGTCAAGTTTGATCAAATTCTATTCAGCAATTTTTGATAAGTCGTTTAAACATTTTTCTAACAGCAGTTTTTCATATTTTTTTTAACAGTGGCATTATTTGAAGGTGGATTGGCATCATTTGTATAAACTAATGAAAGGTTTTCCTGCCAGGATGCTTCTTCTCAAATGTAATCAAATTCTGTTCAATGGTTTTAAAAACAATTCATTTAAAGGGGTTCTAGTATTTGAAGTAATGGTGGCTACATTTGATGGTGAATCAGTATCATTAATAAAAATCTGAAAGCATAGGTCAAAAAGTTAAAAATAGCAATTGTTGATGGATGCACAAAGTAAGATGAGATAAAAATTCAACACACATCACCATGACACTGACCTTAAATATAAATGTCATACACAACACATCTGCTAATGATGACATATATGTTTACCAAGCTGCATCCCTTAATCTCAAACAGCTGTAAACTGTAAACTTATAGAGATGAAAAAAAAGAAAGTGTGATGGAAAACTTAGTGCATAGCCTTGTTTCCTCCTGTCTACCTCTATTATGGTGAAACCTTGATAATAATTAATGGAACTGGTTCATTGAAAAGCAAGTTCTGATCCATATTATCAAAATCTTTCAAATGTAATATAAAATTTTTCAAATAACTTCACATCACTACCACATGATACTGAGGGCATTGTCACAAATGGAGGACACACTGTTACACTAAATGGATGAATGTAGACTGAACTGCGCAGTTGTTTTAACCATGTGATTCAAGCAAGAATTTACTTGAATATTTAACTGTTACAAATAAAATAGTATATTTAAAATGAACTCACCTGATGATATGCATGAACATCATGGATGTGTTTATCCAGACATTTCAAAAGTTGCTGCAGCCATGACCATTTGGACTCTGTTCTTGAAACATACACCTGGAAAAGGCAATTCATAAGCACCTATCACTATTTTTGACAAATTTCATTCTTTCATATATAGCCAATATACGAAGCAGCAAAACTGTTTATTGTGCATCTTTGAAGCAGCATTCAATTTGAATATCAATTTTATTTTTTTACCCATATCAAACTCAATATTCATATCTAACACGTAGGCATGTATAATTAAATTTGTTACATTCTTTAGCATTACAGCACTTTCATCTCCATAACAAATTTATAGTACAGAAAACTGTAAAACATGTATGTAATGAACCAGATGTGTGTTTATACAAACATGAATGCCACCATCACTGCAGACCAAACAAACTAAAAAATGCACACAAGTTTGAAAAGTATGAAAGAATTGCTATAATGACTTGTAGGTCATCTACATATGCATACTAATATGTGTATACCAAATTTTATTTGTCCATCTCAAGTGGTTTCTGCTTATTATAATAATAATAATAATAATAATAATAATAAAAATAAAACATTTATTTAAGTAGGATCAGCAAATAACAAATAGTAATACATTAATACATACATGTATAACAATTAAATAATTCTGTCTCAGTACCTTATACAAGCATAATAAACAGTTGTAATGCAAACATACATAAACATACATACATACATACATACATACATACATACATACATACATACATAGATACATACATACATACATACATACATACATACATACATACATACATACATACATACATACATACATACATATAAACAAAATGTTTTAAAAAATAATAAAACATAGCAACATAAAAAACTGATCCATAAAGGATGACCATAAAAGTTTACAAAACTTATTTCCAATGGGATCCTGAGGGATCAAGATTTTGGTGCAGGGTACATTTTGCAAGTTAAATTATATACTTAACTAAGCCAAGAGATTACAATTAGGTGTAAAAAATTTTAAAGCTGATTTCAGATTTAAAAAGTAACACTAACAGAACAGTTCTAGTAAAATTTAATTTACTGCTCCTATTGGCAAAATGGTGATGATCACTAATTTTTACAAATCTTTGTCTAGTATAAGATAGACTTTTCTCATAAAAAATTGTATGTGCATGATTTAGTCGTAACTGTTTTACTCTATCCTCAACTTTTAGCATTCCCACACTTTCAAGTTACTGTACGATGCTTGATCTGGGTTCAAGGTTACTTATAAATCTTAGTTTTATTCTAAGTTATTTGCAGTTTGTTTTTCAGAATCTTATCACTTCTGGCATACCACAAAGAACAGGAGTTGTCAAAATTACATTGTATTAGAACAGAACATAACGTTTTCTAGTTTTTAATGAAAAACATTGACTTTGTCTAAAGAAGAACTTTAGCCTAGCATTTACTTTTTTAATTATACTACTGACTATGCATTCACCCGAAAGTAAGTTATCTGTATGATGACCTAAATATTTAATACACTTTTCAGAATTAATTATGTAGCCAATATAGGTCATTTTGAATTCTCTTTTTATTTCAATTTTTCACCTCAAGCCAAATAGGATGCATTGTCTTACCCAAATGTTATGACAGTTTGTTGTCAGTGAGCCAATGATTGCAGGATTCTAGTTCTTTCTCAAGCTTTTTTGAAATGTAATCAGGATCCTGATGTGAAAACATAACTGCACTGTCAGTTGTATATAATGAAAGCTTATAATCAATGCAAGTTACCATATCATTCATATTTTTAAAAAAAAACAGCATTATGCTTAATCATGGTAATAAGGTTATTGTCAACAAATCTCAGTCCATGAAGTTTAACCAGAGTGTAATCAATGACTACATAGCTCAACTCTACAAAGCTTTGAGTACTCTCCAGTAGCCACTATAAACATTATCATGTAGAAGTTAAAATTAGACACAAATAATCCTGACAAAGAAATGTTGGCCCCCTTCTAACCTAATTTTAATGGTAATTTTTATGTTTGCATTTAAACAACTCAAGTTTTATTCATTATTATACAGCCATTATTGTGCTGACATACTGTTAAACCATATACATTTATACAATCTGTGTTAGGGCATAACACACATAAACAATAAAGAAGAAAATTTTCTCTATGATATTAACATAGAGGTATTATGAGATGATAAAAACCTGACATTCATTTTTGAGTGTGTTTTGTTTTCTTTAAAAATCACTGTTCTTAAAAATCTACTTCATAAACTATTATGATGGGCATCTCCTAGAACCCAAATTTCAATGGGTGAAAGTCACAGGCTTCGAGTAACCTTGGAGTGACAGCCAGTATTAGCAGCATAGTGCATTAGTATTTACTTTGATCACCTGCCTCACATGAAATGAATGCAGTCCACTCATCTAATTTCTATACAAATCACATGTTCAATTCACAGCTAACCTGTTGAGGGTAACCTAACACAATATATAATGTATAGTCATTAATATTGACAGTTTACCATAGAATAAACATATGTATTAATACTTCCAACTGCACTGGTCAGAGAAGGCCAGCTGAGTAGACTATGATATATATAGTATTGAAGAATTTATATGGTCATGAGCTAAACGCGAATACTTAACCTATGTTAGTTAAGCATACAATGCTGGTCACAGAGACTGTCTTTGGTTGTAATGGTGTAGTACTAACATCAAGTTTCATGATTCTACCATAAACAGCACCCAATAAATGAACTTGAAAGACAAAATTTCAATGAATTCACTGAAGAATGAAATATATATCACAGAGACCACAATTTAGAAAAACAAGGTGTAGTATCTAACAAGGTGCATCCCCTCACCAAGTTTCATAGTTCTAGGTAGGATAGTATGCACATAGCATGCCAAAAACTAATGTAGTCATAAGCTAAATACAAAAACTTAACCAAAGACAGTAAAAATTCAAATACACTTCATGATCAGCTTCTTTTGCTGTAAGGGTGTGGTACTACAGTGAAACCCCGCTATAACGTGATATTTGGGGTCCATAAAATTTGATCGCGGAAAAAGCGGGGTCGCGTTATTGCGGGGTTTTACTATATTTTACTTTATTCAGAGAACAACGTATACACGTCTAATGTATAGCATGAATAGGGTATCAACACCGTTTACTATCTGATATTGATCCGTCTTTGTTTTCCCACATGACAACCCTTTGACTGAGCCACGAGTTTGATACTTGTTCAGTGCCAAGTAACAGAGAGTGGTTATTTGAACTCCCCGTGATCTTGCCCCCCAAGCTCAGTCTCTACATAAGCACCCACATATGACAATCTTTGATCTTACCACCCAAGCTCAGTCTCTACATAAGCATCCACATATGACAATCTTTGATCAACCACCGCATTGTCTGGTGCTTGGTTGTGTATGCCGTTAAAGAAGAAACATAAGTCGGCTATTGTTTGCACAATGATTGTATAGAGGATGAATTGAAGTCCAGTGCACATGTTGGTGGCTTATGTTTTTTTATGTTTATTAAATCGTGAGAATCTTTTATCAACCACCACATTGTCTGATGCTCGGTTGTGTATGCAGTTAAAGAAGAAAAACATGTTGGCTATTGTTTGAGCAATGATTGTATACAGAATGAATTGAAAACAAACACAAAGAAGACTTACTGGCTTTACTCATGGATCAGTAAAAAGTAACATTTCTGATAATGTTTATTTTGGCACAACACTTCAAGAAATTGGTAAAATTGTTAAATTTCAGAAGCCTTGCCATGATCAAATTCATATGTGATCTCTTCCCCAAAATGATAATAAACTGTTTATACACTATTTCTCCTACTTAAAAAAAAAAATTTTTTTCTTCTGTGTATGAGAAAAATACATGTACATGTATATAAAATTTCAGGAACCACGCCACAAACATATTATATTCGAATTCATATGTGATCATTTCCCCAAAATGATACTGTAATATATACATTTTATACACTATTTCTCGTACTTTGAAAAAAGAAATTTTCATCTGTGAATGAATATATGAAATTTTGGGAGCCACGCCACAATCATGTTATATCCGAATTCGCGTTATAGCAGGGCGCATTATAGCGGGGCTTCACTGTAACAGAGATGCATATCATCATCAATTTCATGATTCCAGCAATATCTGCTGCCTCAGAGTGTCCTTGGAAAGGCACTTTGCTCTCATTTCCTCACCATGACATAGCCAATAATGTGCTCAATGTGCCTATTTAAAAAAAATACTAAGCCAGCAAAATGTTAGATGTTGGTCACAGTTACCTTCTTTTTTTGCATGGGTGTGGTACTGATCAAGATGCATACAATCGTCTAGTTTGATGAATCTAGCATGAACAGTAATCGAGACTGAACCCATGTCAGTGATGGGTCGCAGTGACCAATGTTTGTGATTAGGGTATATTACTCATCCAGATCCATCACCATAACAAGTTTCACTATTCCAAGTAAAACAGTATGCGTACAAGGTGAAAAAATATATGTGGTCATGAACTAAATGCTCAAACTTAACCTAAGCCAGTAAAATGTGAAATGCAGGTCACATTGAACTTCTTTTGTTGTAAAGGTGTGGTGCTAAAAGAGATGCATACAGTCATCTAGTTTGATGATTCTGTTATGAACAGAGCTTGAGAAAAAAAAAAACTTAAAAAACAAAATTTAACCAAAGTCATTTAAGCATGAAATGTATCACAGTGACCTACTTTTGTGATGAGCATGTTGTACTCTTCAAGGTGTTTCCCCTCGCCAAGTTTCATGACTCTTAGTATAACAGTGTGTATACAGGTGCATAGAACCTGAACTAAACACAAAACCTTAAACAAGAATATAGAAATAATGTATATGTACAAGGTTAGCCATCTTAGCCCCCTCTCCAGGGGGAAAGTACTATGAAACCTACTCAAAAATATTGTGATACCATGCATGAGGTTCTATCTTTAATTGTGCTGATGTCAGAGCTCTTGAAACAAGGGTCCTTGTCTCTGACCATCAATTGTCAGGAAAAGCACTAGAAAGGAGAAATGCATTGCTTCTTCTGGCACTAGTCCTCAGTCCAAGGACATTATTCTCTCCTCCAATTAGTAACTGGAAGTCTAGAATAAAATATATGATCCCAACCTGATACTTTTGTCCGCTGAATTTGTTTCTTTTTTTTGACTTGGACCCAGATTGAAGGACATCAGAGCTGGGATGGAGGAGGGAATTGTACAAAAATAGCACATAAGTATTACTTACTTAAAACTAGTTTTATCCCACAGACAACTACATTTTAATACACTGCCTGCTATTATTGCATTGCTGAATTTACCAGCCCAGAGGGAGGCTGATAGCCTAAGATAAACTGTCAAGTGTACTTACCATTCTTGTCAGTAGGATGTTCCACTGCCGACTGGAGAATGGCTTGACAACCTGTTGGACTGATACAATTGGACCCAAAGCATAAATACCCTCACTCTGATGCACCACTGATCAAAGGTAAAATGACGAGAAAGTGGAGTGAGAATGCCAGCATATAAAGAGGAATAATTCAGAAAGGTCCAAGCTGCTGCAACAGTCCTGACCTCATGAGCTTTGATTTTCATGAAAGAGAAATCTTTCTCAGTGACATATTGACAAGCTCATTTTAATAGTCCAAACAATCCACCAAGAGAAGGTGGCTGCAGAAATATAAGTACCTTTTAGTTGGACAAAAAGACGGTTATGACTCTTTCTTTTTTCTTTTGATTAAGAGAGATAAAACTGTAAAGATCTTACTGGCAAAGGAGTCTATCTTGATCACTCCCTGCATAGATATGACCTAGACAAGAACTGAAACAACTGAAGGCAGCTGATTCATGGCCAGAAACCCAAGTTGGCAAAGAAGAGAAGATGAAATCATAATTACCACTGAAACATAAACAACCTTTTTCCACTGGCAAAGCATTACTTTCACACCTTCTGCTCAATAATGCTAGGAAGAGGAGGAAGACTGTTTTAAGGGTAAGGTTCACAAAGAAGATTCACTCAAAAATTCATAAATAGGTTTAGATAGTGATCAATGAACACACAAGAAGTTCCACTTTGGCATTAAAAAGTGAGAGATTGGTCTCTACAGCTCAAAGTACCTGACCAGTTCTGAAAGATCTTAAGAGTGCTATAGAGGGCTGCTCTATAACCCTTACTGGTGGACACTGAGCAACCTTTTCCTTCAATGAGAATGAGATGCAACTCGGCAACTCAGTTAAAAGGGGAGGGGGGCAGATAGGACTAATGCATTTCCTACTGCACCAATTACAGAACATTCTCTACTTGGTATCATAAACACTGGAGGTCAATTGTGTTCTAGCCTGAGTGATGTATTTGGCAAATTTGCACGAAAACTGGTAATGTGTACAGATTGTTTGATATGAGCCAGGTCCAAAGGTGGATGATTTGAGGAGTGCTGTGCATGAAGGACTCTTTGTGCTGCAAATCTAGATCCCTGCTCAGGCATAATTCCTGGGATGGTCAACCAACAGGTCAAGGAGATCACTGAACCATGATTGTTGGGGCCACAGGGGAGCTATCAGGATGAGTTGTGACTTGGAAGTCCTGACTCTGTGAAGAACCTGAGGGATTCTTCTGAAAGGTGTAGGCATACAGTTAATCCCATCTCAGACTAAACGCATTTATCACCCATGTCCTCTGGTCTGGCACTGAAGAGATATAAAGAGGAAGCTGTTTGATCACCTTTGTTGTGAACAAGTCTATCATTGGCCTTCTCAACTGATGAAAGAGTATCTCTGCTACCAACTGGTGTAGAGATCATTATGTGAGGATTGCTCACCCCTGTCTGGATAAGCTGTCAACCAGAACAATCCACTTGCCCAGAATGTGGCAGACTCTGAGACTGATCTCCTCCACTGCTGTCCTACAGAGATGGTTCCAAACTTCCAAGCAGAGAGAAGCTATGTTAAAACCAACATGTTGTCTGCAGGAACCATTATGCAGTGATGTCTTATGCAGTTGACACACCATTGAAGTGCTAGAAAAATGACTTGGATTTCTAGATTGTTCATGAGAAGGGATGCTTCTTCCAAAACCACAGGCCCTGCAGGACTACTCCCTCTGGCTTTAGGTGAGCCCCCCAGCATGAATCTGAGGCATCAGTGTAAAGGAAGGAGTGAGGTTCTGGAGTGTGACTTGAAACTCCATTCAGAAACCTGTCCTGCTTTCTCCACTGACTCAGATGGTGATCCAGATGGACAGGGGGTCCTTGAGAGGTCTCCAGTTTACTAGAAGCAAGAACTGGAGGGGACACACATGAAGCCTTACAAGTGGAACTAAGTTCACTGTCACATACAGAGTCCCCTGGCGAGAGAGGTTCAGATGAGCAGACAATGATGTCTTCTCTTCCGGTCTTGCTAAGAGAGCAAGTATTTGTGAGATTCTTTTGGAAGGAAAAAGGACTGTACCTTGACAAGTGAGAAACTTCATCCCCACCTAAGCAAAATTCTGTGAAGGGATAAGATCAAAATTCTCCTGATTGGGGATTAGGCCTAGTTGAGTGACAGTCTTTGGAAGGCAGCTGGAGACAATGATTTCTTCTTCAACAGACTGTACGAGGCAGTAAAAAAAGATTGGCATGTGATGCTAATATTAACTAGTGCCTACATCTTCAGTTCCAAAGCCTCGAGAGCCTTGACAGAGTGATGGCCCCAGGTCCCTGCTGAAATCCCCACATGGGAAGCTCCTGACCCCAAGGTGAGAGGCTTAAGGGGCCAAGAGGGTGAATGGATCCAATAACTGGAGGCCAAAACCAGGGTCCAAAGCAAAGAAGAGGGAACAGACACCCCTTCTGCTATCTGACCTCATCCTGGCCTCTAGACAATTTCTGAGTCAGCTCCTTCACCACTGCTGACTGTGGGAACAACAGAGAAAAAAGATAGGGATTGGCGATTTTCTCTTGGTGCTGGAGGCAGCAAGTGGTGGTCCCCCCCTTCCTTTGAGGTTGGGTGAGGCAGGGATCTGGTCCACCAATCAATGAAGCCATGGCAAAGTCATCCATGATGGCATGGTCAAAAAAGGAGACATGGCTGACTCACCACAGGTGATGGGAGTCCACATGCTCCAATGGGCTTGAATAGGAGCATCGAAAAGGGAGATGTAATGACCCAATCTTGTTTCCCCAGACCAATCCTCAAAATTCAAAGTCTATTCCCCATAGGTACTGAATGGAAAATAGAGAAAAGGGGGTTCATAGAGAAAAGGGGGTTAATGAATAAATCTTTTTCTCTATACCAGTGGTCAAACTCAGTACTGTGTTTGAAGTCTGATGTCTGATGTGTGGCATATGTCAATTGGTGCTCAGCACCCGGCTCTCCGTGTTCAGTAACTGGCACTTGGTGCTCCTTTAGTAAAACTGGACTTCCAACCTGATTGGTTAACTGCTGACATTCTAGACGCCATGAAAACTCGTGATTATTTCAAATCTATAGGTCAAAAAGCACATTACAAAACATGGAGAAATAAAGTAACCAAAATGATCAATGGGGCAAAGAAGAATTACTATCAGTCAGCTTTAGAAGATAATTGCAATACGAATTCTATGTGGAAAGTTTTTAACAAACTAGGTGCAGGTAAACGGTCCACAAGGTCATCCAAAATCCAACAACTTAGCCAGAAAGGCCGGATTATTGATGAGGATGTTGAAATAGCAAATACATTCAATGAATTTTTTGTCAGCATATCTTCCAGAATTAAGGAACCAATTGTAAACTCAAATCATGATGAACTAAGAAATTTCTGTTCAGAAAAAATTCCACCTGACACAAACTTTTTTATCTCTGCGATACCAAATGAAAAAGTTTTAAAATTTTTGCAAACTACTGCAACAATGAAATCAACAGGCCTAGATAATATTGGACCACGTCTCCTGAGGACTGCTGCAAACATAATATTTGATAGCATAGCTTACATATATAATCTAAGTATATCCACCTGAGTGTTTCCCCAGACATGGAAATTGGCAAAAGTTACCCCCATTCACAAATCTGGCAGCAAAGAAGATGTCAATAACTACAGACCCATATCTATCTTACCAACTCTGTCCAAAACTGCTTGAAAAACATGTTCATGGCAATCTTTGATGTACCTATCCTAATTCACCAAAACCAATCAGGGTTCAGAGAAAACCACTCCTGTGAGACAGCCTTGGTCTCCATGATAGATAGATGGATTACTGCCTTGGATCAAGGAAGATTAGTTGGATCCATACTAGTTGATCTTAGAAAAGCTTTTGACCTTGTTGATCATGATATTCTTATCAATAAATTAAACATTTATCAATGTGACAATTCAACGATTGATTGGTTTAGATCATATCTAACAATGAGAAAACAGTGTGTCAAAATAAATAGCAGTTTTTCTAAAGAAGAACCAATTACATGTGGAGTACCACAAGGATCAATCCTGGGCCCACTCCTCTTTCTCATATTCATAAATGATCTACCACTGAAAATAGGCAACTGTATTTCATCTACCGACTTATATGCAGATGACACCACTCTATCAGATTTCAAACAGCTAAAATCAGACCTAGAGGTCTCCCTTCAGACAGCCTTACTTAGAATTGATTCCTGGTGTAAGGAAAATGGCATGAAAGTAAACACGGACAAGACTAAAGTATTAATGATTACTACCCAACAAAAAAGAGCAAAATTGGAAAATAACAATTTGAATCTCAAGTTGAATGAAATTGGTCTACAAATGGTAACCCATGACAAAATCCTTGGGGTGATGGTTGACAACAATTTGCAATGGAATGAACATATTCAAGTCGTATGTCATAAAGTCAATTCATGTCTCTGGTTATTAAGCAAGATAAGGCCATATCTATCAACTAAACACAGGTTAATATATTACAAAAGCTATATACAACCATACCTAGACTACTGTAATGTTATCTGGGGAAACACTTCTGACAAGAATATTTGCAAATTATTCCGTTTGCAAAAAAGAGCTTGCAAACTCATCCTAGATAATGCTGAAAACATCCCAAATGCAATGAATAATATTAAAATGTTAACAGTAAGTGAACGAATATTTCTGAGAAAGGCTAGACTTATGCACAAAGTTTCAAACAATATGGCCCCATTATATCTCAAAGAACTATTTCATGCTAGAAAACAAGGCAACACTCCAAATTTAAGATCAATTTCACCTAACCACCTCTGCATTCCTAAACCAAATAAAGAACTCTTTAAGAAAAGTTTTAAATATTCGGGGTCACTAATTTGGAATCGAATCCCAAAGGAAATTAGAGAAAGTACAAATATAAATGCATTTAATTATCATCTAATTCAATGGATGAAAAGTGGAACCTGTTTGATTTGACAAATACATTACAACTTACAGTATAAATTCTCAAACCTTCCATTTTGTTGTCTCACAATTTTTGTACTGTATATACACAATGTACCTAGATGAATCATGTTCTTACAAAACTTTCTGTTTATTATGTCCATATATACATGTAGCTTATTATCAATGTTTTATTATTATTATTATTATTATTATTATGCAACTATGTACATGTACTCTGTATGTAAATATGCATGTAACAGAGGGCCACAAGGAGGATTAGTTCCATGCAACTAATTGTGTCACCCTCTTTAAATAAAGTCATTATTATTATTATTATTATTATTATTATCAATGACCTGAGATTAAAAATGGAAGATTGGCAGTGATCAGCACTCAGTGGCTGGTACCATGTGCTCACTGCCTGGTGTCTGGTGACAGAAACTCAGTGACTGTCACTTGGGACATCACCTGGTGACCAGTGTCTAATGTCCCATGCCCAGTACCCAGTACTCAGTGACCCAGTTTCTGGTGCCCAGTGACCTATTGACAGACCTTCCATGACTGTCACTAGACATATTTCCCAGTGCCTGGTGACAGATCTTTGCTGACTGTCACCTGACACATTAGCTGACCAGTGACCAATGCCCATGGGACAGGTCATAGATTACATCATTGAGCAATGATCAGTAAGATGATGTAGACCTTATTGGAGAGTCTCTGTTTAGGGAACATAACTCTGTTGAATGAGATCTTGCTTTAATTCAAGGTCTACTATAATGAGACAACTGCGTTTCTGTTGTATCAGGAAGGTGGGGCTCGCTATTTGGGACCAGCAACCTCCCTATACTGGGAAGTGCTCAGTATCCCTCCATCAGAGATCTCCCTCCCCTAATGGAAGCAGGCAAACTCCTTAACTCCAGACACCGATCTCATAGAAGCTGGGGACTTCCCTGCAGGGGATGTGCTGTAGCCCCCTACTGGGAATTGGAAGGGGACCAACACAGATGAAGAGAAAGAAGTCGGACCTTCTTCATGGCCCTATAGGTCCAATGTCTTTCTGCCAAGTTCCAAACCTTATCAGGCCACATACAACAAATGGGGAAACCATCCATGCATACACATGCCATACATTCAAGACAGGTGGTGCTAGTGTCCCACACTGCCTTTGTATATGCCCACATTTGCCAACACCTTGACTCATTATTGAAAGCTGAAAGAAATATATAAAAATACAACAATAAACCGGAACAACAATAGGGTAGGAATTACTTACCATGACACAGGTTACTATTGGAGGGATGAAACACAAGAAGCATCACATCGCTACTGATGTAATCAAAACCCTCAAAATCAAGAAAAACGGACACAGATACATGAAAATAAAACAAGGACTGGGAGCAAATAACAAATACAACACAAAAATGGATATAACTTACAGCAGAATGCCAAAACACAACTTAATTGACAATTTGTTGAGTGACCAAGAGACACGTGTATAAATGCATAGAGTCCAAGGAAAAGAAGAATTATGTTCTGGTTGTCAGAAGTGGACTAAGGTATCAGACTGGGATCATATTGTTTTTATTCTAGACCTCCAATTACTAATTGGAGGAGAGAATAATGTCCTCGGACTGGGGACTAGCATCTGAAAAAGATACCATAATGCAATAATAGCAGGTATGTATTGCTATTAAAACCATCCTCCATCATTCACTTTGTTTCATTTAGTGACAGGTAATCCAATATTGTATCTGTAAAGGTACTGCATAATAGCAACAGCAGTCATTTGGTAACCTGAATCAGTCCTAATCTTTTCAGCATGCAATGCATGGCTCTCCTAAATAAATCACTGTCACTATTATCTATAGCTGTACATCTGTGGCCCCTAAATTGTTTAAAGAATATTAAGGAGGTATCACACAGTTCTGTGAGTATAAGGTAGACTATGGCATAAACATACCATTTGCATTTGTGGAAAAGAGGTATGGCACAGTCACCCTATTTGTGGATATGCACTTAAATTGACTTTCATGACATTTTGCATACTGTCTTTACCCTGTGTTTTCAGACACTAAAAAATACTTTTTTTTAGTGTCCCAAAATTTAGGGACACAAGATTCAGAGAACACAATTAGGGTGTTCAAAAACCAACGGTAAAGATGTATCTTGCCACTTGCTGTATTTCTGGGGTAATAAGTAGAAGTGTAGTATAAGCTTAATTCATATAGATGATGATGTTATGACTATTAACCCTTAAAGTCCTATATAGTTTTGCAGTACAAGATCTCTCAGTTTTGAATTGTTTGAGAAAAGAAATGAAAACTGCAGTCTGCTTTTAAATTGGATGTATTTTAATTATTGCACATAACAGACACACAATGAGCATCAAGTCATATACATAACTTTACCATATTTGCACTCAGAGGTGCAAATACTGGTAAAATTACAAATTACCTGTGTATTTCATCTGTATATTTGTTTTTATTTTAATGAAAAAGTTTAAATATGTCTAAAAAATACTCTATTCTTTGGTGGCAAAACCATATACATGTGTGTCTGTAACAACTTTATATCCAAATTGTTAAAATCACAGGTGTAGAATAGGTAACAGTTAATAAACATCCAATCCAGGAACACCATTGGTAAGTTTACGACCCTAAAGTCTGTAATAAATGTTCACAAAACTTTGCAGTTTTTCTTATTTATTCTAGTATATGTCTGTCATCCGATGTCCACTTATGATCTTACGCAGACAGTCAACTGTCAACTTCATTACCTATTCAGATGTTACTCACAGAGAATATTAAGAAATATATCCCTACTCATTTTTTTCAGCTGAAGCATGGAGTTGATATCACACATTCAGCTGCCCATTAAAAATCAGTATCAGATTTAAGCACTAAACCCATGACAATGACCAATGTAAAAAAAAAAGTTTCAATTTTTCAGGCGTGACAGGCTTCCATTTTCTCATGTGGCTGTTGTCAATCAAGTCCACCCCATTTACTCTCTGAGCTGCATAAAAAAATTGTTTGATCTATCATCAAATACAAGAAATCCTCATAAAAAAATACCCTAAAATATACCATATAGGCTTGATATTCTCCAGTTCTACATTTAATTTCGAAATACTACTGACTAGGGGGTTGACCAGCATGACGTCAGTTTTTGTCCAGTCAGCATGTACATCGGACTCATATTCAATATCATTTTCGACCTCAAAATCACTCACTGGTATCTCAAGAAACACTGTCCCAGCTCCAATAATCTCCTCTACTTAAAACTTTCAAATCTTTATCATCATCACTATCATCAGCTGAATGAAGATGAATTGTTAGGAGTCAGCCATTTTGAATTTTCTAGGAACCACATGTTTTAACCAGCATTTGTAAAACTTCTTTGCTAAATGCATGGTCAAGCTATGACAGAAGGCTTGTTCCCAGGCCCAATATACTAATCAAATTTAGTTTCACAAACATTCATCTCAACTTGAAGTACCCAGATGTGCATCAGTTGCTTACCTGAAAAATAACATATGCCACAACAAGCGCAATGGGACCTCTTCCAATGGCACGAATTATGCTATGACAAGCACTCTAAGGGTTAATAATAACTGTCTTTATGAGACCATCCACATAATCTTCTGATATACAATCCAGTAAAGAAGACCACATTTTTTTGGAAGATGCAGAGTACAAGTCATCGGTCAATTTTTAAAGGTTTCTGATTTATACAATGAAAAAGAAAGTAAATGTTTTAATTTGCTTCCTGAGGGCCATGCATAATTCATGTTCAGACCATTCTCTGGGCCCACAATTATAACCAAATTAAAATAAAATTGATAAATCACTGGACAGCCTAGATAGCCTTCTTTTTAATTTAACTCTTAGATGAAGTTTAAAGTATTCATCAAACACACTTAATAAAGCATATCATATGGAAGAAAATAAAACTTTATAGTACCAGAATATATGATAAGGATTACAATGATGATGATCATGTTTATGAAATGAACTGAACAATTTTACCTCTACTGTTTCTGTGGCAGGATGTTTCTCAATAATCATGGTGTATCCTCGATCTTGCACTGATTTTATCATGGCTTCCCTGCTTGTTATTTCCTTCACAAAAGTCTGTAAATCATAAATATTTTTCTTCTAAAGAGTGTGCAAGCTCAATCGAAAGGAATTTCGTATCTCTGGTTTGAGATTTTGACAACAATATCCCTGCCTAAAATCTGTACAGACAGAACAAGTTCTTACTTTAAACTAGATGGTCTACAAATTGTTACCTTTCATGAGTCAAAATTTGCTTTCTCACAAGCTTCTGGCATCTATTACAAAGTTTTAAAAATATATATATATTATACAAGTAGTACAATGAACTTAACTAGGGTCCACATATCTGGACTAAAGAATGCATTGATCAGCATGTTGCACTGTAAATAGGCAGATTTTATCAAATAAATAAACTTTTTAGGACTAGTTCCTGAATGTGCAATATTATACATAGAATTGTTTGACCAGAAAATGTCAATAAAGTTGTTAAAACAGAATAAGAGTAATATATGAACAGATTATGCAAAAAGGAAACTCAGATAGACTGACCAACTAACATAAGCAATAAAGTTGCATGCATAAACAAGAGTCCCTCAAATGGACCAATGCCCTACTGTCCAAAAAGAATTTCAAGATAAGACCATTTCTACTTTTCAACTGCTGAGTGTTGAAACCATATCTGTTATTCTTGAGGAATAAGATTTTAAAATTAACTGCTGTGGAAATCTTCAAAGTAGTTTAGGAGTAGCAATAAAACACTTGTGCTAATGGACAGACATATGACAGCAGGCATTTCCATAAGGTCTTCTGGTCTATGACCAGCAGAGCTAAATTCAAATTCAAACACACACACACTTTAAAGCTGAAGAGCACTTGAGGTCCAAGGGACTGATATGATAGCCCATCGGTTAATCAAAGTTAGAGCTAATTACTGATTGGTCAGTTTGAATCAAAACAAGTGACTGTGCTAGGAGACTGTAACAGCTAAAAAGGTAAGGCTATGAGTTACCTTTAAGGGGTAGCTTTATCTCTTGGTATTGAAGGTACATGTAGTCTGCTGAAAACTTCCACTTGTTTTTAATAACAATAACAACATTAATCTTCACATTAATTTTTAAAGGAATTTTCTATTTGTTTCAATAGTTCTCTGTTCTTAGTCCAACATATTTGGGAACTTAATTCAGGATACTGATTCTTGACAGGTAAGAAGATGGCATACAGTAGTGTTCACGTTGAAGGAAGCTAAAGAACACATATAGCCATCAGCCTTGGAAAGGCAACTGCATACTCTTGCATATTCCAAAACTGAGGGTTAAACATGAGACTGCAATAGTGCAAATGTGTACAAACAGAATGTCTTACAAATGCTATATCCAGGTGTATACATTTAAATTAGGAACAAGCTTATTAAGTAATTTTATGGCCTTTAGAAAAATAATTTCAATAAAAAACTGATTTATTTGCTCCTGTCTAGAATGTAATTTACTTATACCACTTAACTGCTCAAAGTAATGCTTTCAGTCAGTAATTTAAGTCAGATACTAAACTGGTGTGTAAAACACAAATGCTCTTGCTATCATGGCAGACAAAAGAATGTCCAAGTCCCAACAAGTTTTGAGTGTAATCAACAGTTACATAGCTCACCTCTACACAGCTTTAGTACTCTCCAGCAGCCATTGCAAATATTAATTATCGTGACGCGGGCCAAAGATCTTGACAATTAAATATGTGCCCCTTTTCTAACTAAAGCTTTTTTTGTTTTTTTATCTTTATATTTTAAGAACCTAACATTTAATCGACACTATATAGCCAGTATTATGCTGCCATGATGTAAAACCAGATACACATAATCTGCTTCAGAAGTTATTATCATTATTCATCCCTAGAAACCAGATTTTACTGGATGAATGTCACAGGCTTTGAGTAACCTTGGAGTCACAGCCACTACAACTGAGGCCTCATATGAACAGCATGCAGTCCACTCATCTAGTTCCTACATTCATTCAAGTGTACGTTACACAGTTAACCTGTTGAGGGTAACCTAACATAATTATAATACAAAGTACAGTTATTACTGTGGAAAGTCTACGATCGAATAAACATATTTTTATTTTACTTCCAACTGAAGTCGTCAGAAACGGCCTACTGAGTAGGCTAGGATGTATTTAACATGGAGGAATATATGTGTTCACTTAACCTATGTTATCAAAGCATAAAACGTACCGGTAGGTCACGGTGACCTCCTTTGGTTGTAAGGGTGCAGGACTAACATAGATGCAGCCAATTATCAAGTTTGATCTTTTGAACATAAACAGCACCCAATAAATGAACTTTAAACAAAATTTCAACAAAGTCACTGATGCATGAAATATATGTCACAAAGACCTCTTTTTGCTAAATGCAAAAACTTAACCAAAACCTGTAAAATATGAAAGATCATGATGAGCTTTTTTTGTTGTGAGGATGTTGTGAAGATGAGATGCGCAATTAAATCCATGTCACTGAATCATAAAATACGGGCCATAAGGACCATCTTCTGAAATGAAGGGAGTTAAGTGCTCATCAATATGCATCCCTTCACCAAGTTTCATAATTTCAGATATGTGCTCATGAGCTAAACACAAAAACTTAATTTAAATCAGTAAAATGTGCACAGTGATCTGTTTCTGTACAGGTGTAGTACTAATCGAGATTTATATAGTTTAATGATTCAAGCATAAACAGTGAAAACATAACATTTAACCAAAGTCAGTGAAACATGAAATATGGGTCACAGTAACCCACTTTTGTGATAAGGGTGCATTATTCATCATGATGCATCCCCACACCAACTTTCATGATTCTGGGTGTAACAGTATGACTATAGTGTGCACAAAACCTGAGATAAACACAAAAACGAAGTCATGAATGTAAAAATAGTATACATGTACAGTGAAACCCTGCTATAACATGCTTCATTATAGCACAAATTCAGATATAGCAGGACTTTGGCATCGTTCCCAAAATTTTGCAATAATTTCACCTATTTCTTTGAGTACTACAAAGCTTTAGTGCCAAAATAAATGAGTTTTGGTTTAATAATTGGGCAAAATGTGTATTCTTGAAGAAGAAAAAATATCTTCTTGCTTATTTTTGAAAAGATGTTAGCTCCTTAATAAACTGATAATTGTTAATCTAATTATTATTGAACCATCACTAATAAAGTTATAAAGTCCTCTTTGTGTTTGTCTTCAATGCATCTTGTGAACACTTTTCACTCAATCCAGTGTAAACAATAGCCAACAAATGCTTGCTCAGTCATCTGGCATACTCATCCAAGAACCAAACAATGCAGAGGTCCTAAAAGTTTCACCTGAATTTATAAATCAATGAATTTACCCACCTATTTAAAGGAAACAATAGACCACCAATGCCTGCTCAATACACGCCTGTTGAAACAAGTTTGTCACCCAAATTGTAAGGAGCAGTTTTAGTCATTGCCACACACCCCTCCGTCATCTTAATCCTTTTTATTGTACAGTCAGTAATGCAGACAGCAACTTCAAATCACTCATATACACCACTCACTGTAATGGTAAAGTTACATGCATATAGCTTGTTCTCCTGTGGACCACTGACTGGAATAGAATCGAATCTAGCAGAAAAATTATAGAAATTATGCTTCTTTGTGCATATTTTCAATGGAATTAGTATTATGGATACCATGAGATCGGCTGGTGAGTATACTTAAGTTGACCGTTTTCTTACACACATATATGTATGCACTAATGAATGGTTCTCTGCCAAAAAATAAATATTAAATATGTAATAACAGTTTTAAGTATTTTTCATTTTAAATGTATAAAGTTGATAACTGCATCAATGAAGTCCGTAGTTTTGAACCCAATCCCCCCCACCCAACCCCCATATTGTATACCGAAGAGGATACACATGCAATATTTTCATCAGTTAAATGACTTGGTTGGATATAGCATGGTACAGTACATAGCACAATACCACTTTGTGGACTCTGACCATCGCATTATAGTAGGGTCTCACTGTATGTGCGAAGTTAGCCTCTTTAGTCCCCTCCCCATGGGTTGGTGCTATGCAACCCACTCCAAACTGATGCCTAGGATCTAGCAAGAAAAAATGGTCAAGATACAGTGAGGCTGTTAAGTATGTATCTGTTTTTACATGTGCAAAACCTATGCCAATGCTGTCACCAGGGGTATTTAAACAGCTATTCTCTATTTTCTACAGGTTAGCTAAAATCTTGATAAACCTTGCAACTAGAGCTATTAGCAATTGGTGCATCACACAAGCCTCACTCACTACGGTTTGTTCAGCAGGGCCTTAAACTGAGGAACTTCTGTTGGGTAACCAAAGCCTGGAGAAGATGGCCATTCGGGGCCATAACTCATCCACAATGATGATGTGGAATGCTGGAAATCAAGCTCATTCAATTTCTAATCAATATAAAGGTGCATGATAACTTTGGTTAATATCTACAATTCCTTAGTAAAGTTATGCTGCAGAAATTGAAGTTAGGAGGACTGGCAAACTGGGGACATAACTCATCTAAATTCAATCTCTGGAGCCATAACTCCTGTAAATGATGTGTGGAATGCTGGAAACCTAAATCATTCAAGGCCTCATCAATATAACACAGGATACCAAATTCGGTTGAATTCCAATAAAACAATAATATTAAAAAATATTCATTTAAAGTGGCCCATTTAAGAAAAGTATAACAATCTGCATCATATGAAAGATAATAGTAATTACTATTTATTTTAACATGTCTTTAGTATTAGATACTAAATTCTATTATAATCTATTAGTAACACATACATATTCATGATATATCCTCTTAAATAATGTAACATTTTAATACATTATGCTGTGGAAACCAAAGTAAGAAGATGTACATTCAGGGGCCATAGCTCTTGCAAGTGAGGATGTGGAATGCAAATAATCTAACTCACTCAAAGACTCATCAATATAAAGCTGCATGCCAAATTTGGTTGAAATCCAACAGAGCATATTAAACCTATGCTGCAGAAAGCAAATCCAGGATGGTGAGCAACCTGAGGACATAACACACCTGTAAAAGATATTGTGGGATGTTGCAAATCAAATTCATCAATCTGAAGCCACATACCAAATTTGGTTAAATTCCAGCAAAATTTTGGTGAAACCAAAGTCAACAGGATGAACAATCAATGGACCATATCACTTCTAAATGAGACTAAACCCATATAAGGCACATGTAACTCTATTGGACAATGCTCATACCAAACTGCATCAGAATATGTTTAATGGTTCTTGAGCTATGCTGGTTACAAGTCACATTCCATATCAAGATATGAATTTAATTGTCAAGGGCCATAACTCTATCCAAAATGGAACTGATGTGACAAAATCTACAAAATGCACATCTAGGTTTATGAGACTATATGCATCAGAATATGTTGAATAGTTCTGAGATATGCCCATTACAAGGATCTGCTGTAGTGGAGATTTACAATTTATGAAAAAGGATAATAAATCCATCAAAGTTACACCTGAAAGCTTAAAACTTTAAAATTCATATCTCCATGTAATAGACAATTCACCTAGCAAATGGCACCCAATTAGGTGTATGGGTTGCAGTGATATAGTGGTTACAGGAAGTCTGAATGGACTGTCAGACGAATAAATGTATGGACAGACAGGTTGATGGCAAATGTGATTACTATACGGTTTCTGCATCTCAGTGTGGGGCCCTAAAATTTAAATGACAAAAAGATCTCATCTTGGTAAACAATAGCCAACATTTTAACAATCTCATCTGGTCTTCTACTTATGAATGTAACTATGAACAGAATACATCATTTGCTTAAATCAAGTGGTTTCTGGACAATCGTGCTAGCAAAGTTTTCACTTAAAAGGTCAAAGTCCCAAACAAGTTCACAAATTTATTTAAAAAATGAAAATATTGTAAAAATCTAATCAGATCACCTGCAAATGTATACAAACATGCTTAAATCAAGTGGTTTTTATGTAAATGAAAAACAAATGTATCGACATCAAGACTAAAACAATGGGACAAATACAGATAACCCCAGACACAATTACCAGCAGTGTTGTGACAAACAGTTTAAAGATATATTTATTATTGATAAGTACAGAGACATTTAAATATAATACATTTTTCATTTCAGTACTTAAAATTATTAGCATTACTGAGAATGATATAAAAACATATTTTTTTTACACAAATGAAAACACCAAATGTAGATGTACTGATGCCAGTACATTATTAAACAAGAGTACTTCAAAAGAACTGACACACTACTGTCCAAAAAGAATGTCCAGGAATGCTAGACAAAACTGTTTCTTCTTTTTAACTGCTGCTGCAACTATATATCTCTGATATTCTTCAGTGATAAAAAGATTTTCAAGATGGCCAACTTCATGGCCATATTGCATGTAAAATTTTGATCATTTTCATTTAGGACAAACTTTACATCATAAGAACTTAAGTCATATGGTGCAAAAACCCCATGTTGATATGACCATCCATTCAGGAGGAGTAACAATAACAAGATTTTTAAGATGGCCATTGTGCCAGCCATATTGGATTTAAGATCAGCACCATTTTCATTTAGGACTGACTAGATATCATAAGAAGTATTTTGGTGAAAAACCCATTTTGATATGAAGGGTATTTGAAAAGTTCTGAATATTTTCTTATAACTTTTTTTTTTCTTTGAACCTGTCAATAAATTCAATAGATAGATGAAAATAACATTCTATAAAATGATCTGCAGCTGCACATACAGCATGCTGGACAACTGAAGATATATGCATGTTATGTAAGCAAAGAGCATTCTGTAAAATCCAGGCAGTCTTAGGGTGCTTTCTGACTGATATCAAGGCCCACTTGGATAAAGTTTACGGATGTAATTCTCTGTCAAGTCCTACAATTTTGAGGTGGTTTCATAGTTTCAAAGATGGTCACGAATCCATGGAAGATGGTCCACATTCTGGAATACCATTGTCTGTGATTGGTAAGTGGGAAGTGGCTGCTGTGAAGAGGGCAATTGATGAAGATGCTCAATACACAGTGGAAGATATTTCTATTATCATGGATATTAATTCATCATCTGTTTGTTGTATATTGAAGAATCATTTGAACTCAGAAAGATTTGTGCAAGATGGCTCCCATATTTCTTTACGGCTGATCAAATAACAGTCTCGGGTTGAAATTGTCAAACATCGACTCACCAAATATAAAAAGAGTAAATAGAGACATTTAAATGAGCTAGTCACAAGTGATGACACATGGAGTTACCTTTCTCAACCTGACTCAAGAGAAAATAATACAGTTTAGATCAGAGAAAATGTACAAATTGATCAATGTTGTCTGACTGTCAAGAGAGTTTTATACCCATTATTTTTCTATACAAAAGGCCTGGTAATCCAGGTATCTATGCCAGACTCTGCTGGTTTCACTGGACATTTCTGTGCCTACAAAGCATTGTGGAACACTTCTCAACCACCCGTATGTGCACCAGTACCTGAGGTATCCATCTTCATGTACTCCATGACAATGCACCATTGCACAAATCCAATGTATTAACAGACTTCCTGAAGAAACATAGCATCCAGATTTTGCCACATCCTCCATACAGCCCTGATTTAGTTCTAAGTGATTTGGGCTGAACCATGTTATCCAAGATTTTCTGAGGGGCAGATGATTTGAAAGCAGCCATGCGAGTAAAAGTGCAGTTTTCCAGTGTATGAACAACATACCAAAAAGTGAATACAAAATAATGAGACTGAGAAAGTGTGTACAGGTGAATGTGGAGTACTCTGAGGAAATGCCCTGATGTACACTAAAAAAGAACTTTGTTGTACAGCACAATAATGTTCAGAAATTTGTAAATATTCCTCACATGACCATCAATTCAGGAGGCATAGTGATAACAACATTTGCAAGATGGCTGCTGTGGCCATGCCACACCATTTTAATTTTGGACCAACTAGACCTTGGGAAAGGCTCCATGGTGACCATATTGGGTGTCACATCAGTACCATTTTCATTTAGGACCAATGTTGATACGACTTTCCATTCAAGAGAAATAGTGATAACAAGATTTGATTTTCAAGATGTCTGTTGTAGCATACTGGGTGTCAGATCATCACCATTTTCATAGAGGACCAACTAGATGTCATAAGAAGTCTTTTCCTGAAAAGCCCATGCTGATATGATCATCCATTCAGAAGGAGTAGCAACAATAAGATTTTCAAGATGGCCGGTGTGGCAGCCATATTGAAAGTCCAAACAGCACAATTTTCATTTTTGACCAACCAGACCTTGCAATGAATGTATGTGTAAAGTTTCATTGCAATCCTACAAGCAGTTTAGAAAGAATAGTAATAAAAACTTTTGCTAACCAATGGACATATAATGACTATGGAGTTTCCATAAGTTCTTCAGGTCTATCACCAGTAGAGCTAAAAATTACACCACTCCCTCATTCATCCATGCCCAGATAACTCATGAACCTCCTAGGAATGTGGTAAGATCTATTTTTTTAAAAGTTGGTAACAAAAATAAAGAAATGGACAATAATGAATTCATACTCTGTTTTACAAAAAGCCAAACATACTGATCATGTAATATTCACACATTTGAAAGGTTAAAATTTCAGATTATCTTTTAATGTTAACATGATATAAAAGAAATATATGAAAATATTAGTATATACACTTCTTCACTGACAATACTGATGAATAGTATCTAATGACTAGGCCATTGAAAACACTGTGAAATCAAATGATAAAAAGCAGTTGTAATAACTCTACTTAGTCAGCCACTAAAACAGCATTTTGACAAGTGTTGAACATTGAATAGTCCATTGATACCACAACACAAGCTAATTAAGATTAATAGCTATTAGTCAATTAAAAATACAGTGGCTGCCATTTTGACAACTATTGAGAACTGAATGGTCCTTTAAAATGATGACGCAAACTAATTAAAATATATGAAAGGTACCAACATCACAGTAATATCTAGATGTCCGGTAAGCCTAATTTCTTGTGAAAATCGTGCATATTTGCTTTTGGCTAATCTGTGCATTATTCTTCAAAATTTACAGTGATATACTGTAGTATCACTAATTTTCGTGGGGTACCAATTTTCACAGATTTTGTTGGTGCCCTAAACCATGAATTTAAAGACCCAATGAAACATTAGTCACATATGATAAAGAAGTCCCCATTTCCTTACTGTGTTTTATTCCTAGAGATCAGCAAAGCTATTTAATAAATCACCATCATTACTGTAATCTGATAATAAAATATTAGCTTTTACATGTGTTTATTTTATTTGAACCCTTTTAAAGAAAATAATTGTAACGCATTTTATATTGTTTCAATGCATACATATCTATAAGGTATCCAGTAGCTGCAATTTCCACTCACTGCCTTAAAGTGATATGTTGTAACATAAGTAAGGATAGAGAGAAACAAAAAAAGCATAAGGTATTCAAGCACTAGTATTACCGAAAATTAAAGAAAGAATAATAAATGATACTAGTATATGAAAATTAGATGTGATACTTATCGATTCTTCATTCAAGTGAAACTATTGTCAAAAAATGTAAATCCTTGTGAAAGCATGTCTCATTTTATCCATGCATGCTAAATAATCCCAATGAACAACATGACTGTAAAATACTACAACTATTGCTTGAAGCACAATTACTAATGAAACACTAGGTATATACACTAATTACTGCAGAGTATTGAAGCTTACACTTCCCTGATTTTTTGGACAAAACCACTGAATCAACATCATGTCAATCAAGTCTGCTCGTACAAACAAATGTTTGGCAGGTAAATATTTCTGAAATTGTTCAATTAAACAAGTCCAGCATTCTCAAAGCCACAGATAATCAAGTCCAATCTTTCACACATTTTCGTGTGAGCTGCAATTATCCATTCATCATAACTCCACTTGATTGATGGAGATTTAAGTAAATCCTAGTGGTTGAAGCTGGTTCGTTCATGAGGCATGCTCAAACAAAGGAGTGATTCTGTTGTTTTTCATTTCAGTTAGCATCTTTGCACTTTGATGGGCACTGAACACATCAAATGTTGACACTGCTTGCTAAATGCATTGAGCAAGGTGCTGCTGGTCACATGTTTGGTTCACATGTGGAATGATGACATTATTCCAAACTAACTGGGATCAAAGTTGAATTTTACCACTCTTAAGCTGTGTTAACGCAATGTTTGTCAGAATCGGGATAAACATAAAATTCCTTCATATTATTTTGTTGGTGCTCGGGTGGATCAAGTTCAGCATACGCAAATGAGAACCAAATGCAATAGCTTAAATAACAATTTATTCCTCAATCATGTTTCTAACAATAGGTACACACACATGAGGACAAGTAGAAACAGTTGAACAATTTCTGTTAGAATTTCAAAAATATACAACTCTGAGACATTGTGTTCTCTTCATATTACCGATTCGACTTGCAATTAAGACATTATTATCTAGCAATCCGATGTACTCTGATGAAATTAATATGCAAATATTTATGGCTGTACAAATCATCATAAAATTATCACAACGTTTTTCAAATTAATACCCAGGTCACAACCACATAAGTGTATTTCATCTTTTTTTACTATTATATGATCTCTGAAATAATTATATATACCAGAACTGATCATGTATACATTTATATTTGTATATGATTTATCTACTTTAAGTCAGTAGACAATTATTGATTGTTAACATTTTTCTGTAATAGGGGAGACAGTTTTCGACAAGCTTCCAGCTTTCTACTGAATCCCCATATATACTATATTGTTATAAATCATATATGAAAATGTTTTCTTGAATAAATACTGTTCAAAAAAAAAAAGTACTTGATGGTGCAACTTTATAAACAGTGTTTTAAGGAAGAGATCATACACATATACTTTAATAATTGATTAGCTTAGTGTTGTTGGCTGCATTGGCTCCCTTTGATGTTGAGTGTAAGTGATTGATCTTGACAGGTGTTTGATTTGTGCTCATACAGGTGGAAGTATTGCTTCAACTATTGAAGTGACTGCCATTTGTTGTTGGCATAGTTTTGTTCTTTTGTATTCTTTATATGGGCTATCTGTACAGGTTAATCCACAAAATTAAATACCTACAAATATGCAAACTTGAACAGTCAAAACCATGAATTTAAGTACCCATGAAAATGTCTTCTTTTTTACAAAACCATGAAATGAAAATTGAGACCAACCAAAATAAATGATACTACAGTATTCAAATAAAACTTGTAAGTTCTAATAAAAGGCACATTTTTGTATTTTATCTTTTTTCCTTAATTCCCCCCCCCCCCCCCATGATGATGGTGGGACTGCTGCAATCCAACTGTATTTATTAGTACATACAATATGGAGTTGTATTCAGTCACTGCTATGTGCTATTGACAGAGATGTATATGCTGATATTTAAAACTGCTATCTGGAGGAATTAAACAATACAAATGTATTTTTGGATTTTGCAGTTTTGTAGTGTAATCTAGCTATTAAGCTTTTGTTTGCTTATGAGGGATACACATGTACTGACCCTAAAAGTGGAGCAACTCCAACTTTACTAATACACAAATTTGTGAGTACCCCATATCAATTTGATCTATTGTGAATCACTTTAAATTCATGGGTATCAAATTTCATGGTTTGGTAAAAAAAAATTAAAAATACATAATTGTGGGCACTTAATATCATGGATTTGTCATTTGAAGAAAAAAAAAGATGATAAAATATTGAGTGATGATGCATACATGTCTATACAAGATTACACCAACATTCATTTCCATGTATTTGCGAACAAACACACTTAATCCCTACTGCAGAAATTAGGTTGAGTAGTCAAGTTATTCACTGCTAACACTTTAGATAAATGCGGAGGCCTGAATCAAAGATGCCAACATTCCTTTTGAATGTATGTACAAGCAAACAGGCTTAATATCACTGCTAAAAGATTGCAATTGGGTTTTTCAGTGTTCTTAAAGACTTTTATCTAAACATTAACCTCTCAACAATTATGTATTGGGTGCTAAAACAAAGCCAATGACAGCAAATCAAGCTTTTCAAAACAAAGTTTATATCTTTCCCAGATTTTTATCTATAGTTCTGTCAAAATTAAGTTTCACTTTCTCAACTACTGTATCATGATGTCACTTACACAGTAGTCAATGAGTGGGAAATTTGAAGTAAAACCTCCTACAGTTCCAAGCCTGTCTGATTCAAAAGAGTCATCTGTTTGTTGACTGGAATCTGCACATGTGGGAAGAGACTATATTTAAAGGAAAAGATGAGCTGCAGCCCCCAAATTCATCAGTCATGACCCAAGTCATTGATCAATTAAATGAATGGGAGGACAACAGAAATGTCTTCTCAGATAAGGTCTTGACTGACCTGAAAACATCTACCATTAAACCAATTCATACAATGTGGATTATCTCCACACATGACAAAGTGTCATTTTGGATAGGCATGATTAAAATGGGCTTTGAAACGAAGGACTAATCTGCTGATTGTTTATTCAGAAATTAGCCATATGTATAAAATGTATTTAGTATTAACAAATTGCTCTTGTCTTGTGTTTCCTCAATGGAATAGTGACAAATACGTGCAAAGAACAGAATCCAAAATGCAGAGAAAACCGTTTTTATTTCATGAAATGACTGTTTGAAATCAGACATTGCTTTCAGATTAATATATCTATTCAGTATGATACTGTGTCTAGAATTATAGGTTACTGCATTTGTATGGGAAAATATAAGTTTTTCTGAACTATACTGCATAATGTTAGGAGTGCAGTATAGCTAAAAAAAAACAAGTTCATATTTTCCTATACAAATGTAGTAACCTTTTTATTAAATACTCATTTTGCTTTTCTACCTAAGGCTGAATAACAAAAAGAACACACTACAAGAAACAAAGTAATTGAATTTCTGCTATATTCCAAAGTCCAAAGTAAATACAAAACCATAGTCAAACAAATACACAGTAACAGTATCCATGCACACATGGCACTGCCCAGAGACCTCTGGACTTGGTAGCATACCGCACGCTCAGTCATTTGTTTAGAGTCATATTGTGAATGGCTGCACCTTGGAACAACTTTCCCAGTTGGTCTGGAATGGAGGGATTTTGTTTTTCTGTCAATCCAACTAAATTCTGCTTATCTAGTTGTGATGGACTGTAGTTATTAGCTGGGTCAGTTCCATATGATGTACATGGGGCTGGAGGGACTGGCCTCGACAGCAAGATGCACATGTGTTTCTGTTCTGCCATTGATAGTTTGGAATCATAAGGTGGAAAAAATATGAAATTCTTTTAATTGAAATTCTCAAGAAGATGCGGGATTAAATATTTTGCTAGGGAATATCAGAGTCATTTCATTTTGGAGTGCAGTAAATTCTCTTTGGAATGTGATTTCTTTTGGAAATGAAT
The DNA here is from genome assembly GCA_029931535.1 of Margaritifera margaritifera. Classification (NCBI taxonomy): domain Eukaryota; kingdom Metazoa; phylum Mollusca; class Bivalvia; order Unionida; family Margaritiferidae; genus Margaritifera; species Margaritifera margaritifera. The sequence continues at coordinate 113,165 of JAQPZY010000490.1, read as the reverse complement.
TCTAGATTGCAGTACAATTTCTCGCTGTGGGTCAATTTTTGAAACCCATGTAATTCTAATTAGCAGAAATAACTAAAAAAAAGTATGTTTTTAGGAAACTCAAGATGCAGAAAGGTAAGTACATTTATTGCCATTTTTATTACCAGCTATAGATGACATATTTTTATGCCCTGTCACTTGCATGATCTTTGTTGGATGGATTCCAGCTACATGACCTGTATGACTTGTACTATAAATCCAAACATTTTCACAAAAAAGTAAAACATGGAAAATTGCAAAGCAGGCAGGGGCGTAGGAGCCCATTTCGCAAGTGGAAAATAAGGCTTCTTCGTCATCTTGGATCTGAGGCTTTTGCTTTTCCACCAAAACCCGCCATCTTCAGTCGCATTATGTTTCAAATTTAGTGCTTGAACTGACTTGTACAATGGGTGGTCTCTGTGAGAGATGGGATTGCTCTTGGCCTTAAGATGCCTTTCTATGCTATTTTTTTATAGACTCTAGAGAGCATGGCTCATAGTCTGAACCATTTGATTTACAAATCATTATAAACATTTCTGCTAAATAAGTGTTTAAATGATCAGAATTATATTTTCAATACTGCATGTCTCACATTTGTTGTTATAAAGCCATCGCTGGACATCGCAGGTATCACGTCCAGTCACTTCTTTGGTTGAAAGTTTTTTTTGCGACTCCATGAACTCATCAACATCTTCAACTTTAACATCTCTACTTTCAAATAACTCAAACAGTTTGCTTAGTTCATCCACAGATAAATCTAATAAATCAAAAGCTCCGGCGTCAGCTACATGAGCGTACATTGTTTGTTTACAATAAAAAGTAGTTCCTAAGACACTATACTATTTTTAGACACGTGTCATGCAGTATGAAGCAGTGCAGTATAGAGAAATACTGCACAATTCTGACAATGTAACGTTAATGGAGAAAAAAATGAGTATATAATAAGCACTTTCATGATCCATACATTATGTTGGATATTTTCATGGATAAATAGTGACTAACATTATTTAAGGAAACACATAATATGTGCTATGGGGAGTAATGAGATGTACAAACCACGAGTAATTTTTCATTTATTACTATACTATCAGAGTAATTACATTAAAGTTCATGAAATTGTGTGCACAAATTAAATAATAATCAATCAATTTCCATTGTTTCTCACCTTACATAAATGTATCAAGATATATATTTGTCAGCACTATAAATATAGTTGTTATTAAAACAAACCAAACAAACAGGTGATGCCTTACTATTGCAAACTTGGGGGGAGGGGACTTTGAATATTAGCTTGGTTCATATTTTGTTGTGACTTTAAATTTGTAGCCTAGCTTACACATAAAAACTATGAAAATTGGTATTACATAAATAATACTGAATTCACAGTAGATCCAAAGTCTGTCATCAATTTATTGACTTTAACTGGTTTCTTCAGACCTAATATCCACAAATACAAAAATCCATTAGATGAATATTTGTGTTGGACAATGAAGATTACACTTCTCATATATCAACAAAGGTTGCTAGTACTCCCCCTCCTTTTCTTCCAAATGTTAACCTAAATGTAATTATCCCTCACTATACTGTAACCTCGCCTATGCTGTGGTCAATGTTTATAAACCCCATCACTCATGAGTTATCAAGGAAGAGCTGTAGTTTTTATGACAATAAATGGCTAGATTCATAACTGCTAACCTTCCAGAGAGTGATGTGGGATTTTTGAGGATCAAAAGTGGATTTGTGGTCCCAAAGGGGGTAAGTACACGTGACCCAAGTAAGCGACATTATACAACTGGGAACAAGTCTGTAGAAATGTCTGGAAATTCAATCCGAATAACATAAAACACATACAATCGCAACCATACAGATATCAAATAAAATTAGAAATGGAAGACAGATGCCTCACCAAATTGCCTGAAATGGCCTAAACACGAACTTAAAGGTGTGACAGACAGATGGACAGACAAGGGTAACACTATATGCCACTACAACTGTCATGGTGGGGAATAAAATGCACCAAGTTTCTCTCTTTAAATCCATTATAAAGTAAAATTAGAATTCAGTTACCATCCACTTTACATCATTTATGACTTTTTCATGAATTCACTCCTAATTGTCTTTATCATTGGAATACAGCATTAACTTACAAATGCAGATTTTGCTGCTCTCAATAATTTATTGGAGGGCTTGATGGTGATACAAGTTTTATTAATGTTAATCTTTGCACTCATTGAATTAAGACTGGATGATCATCTACTGTTGATCACACTTCCCTAAAGATCTTGCTGAATATTTTGGTGTGTATAACGCGCACCGATGTATAACGCGCACCCCGATTTTTGACCCAAAATGAGTGGAAAAAACGTAGTTCTGCCATATAACGCGCATGTGATATAATACATTTTAAAATCGTGACTACCGGTATTTCACTCCGTTTTCATAGTGCAACAACAGTCGGTCATTTTGGATAGTGAATGAAAAAGTGGCAATATTGAAATTGTATCTTTCCGATTTTATGGTTGGCCCGTAAAAGGGCCCTTTAAAGGTTCGTCTAGTTGATGGAGTTCAATCTATTGCATCAAATCCCTCAAATTCCTCTTCGTCGTAATCACTCTCGAAAAGATCGACCTGGAAAAAATCTTTTTTTTTTGTTCTTGTATATAACGCGCACCCCCGACTTAAGATACTAAAATTAGGTGAAAAAACTGCGCGTTATACACAGCTAAATACAGTAGTCATTACTGTGAGTAAGTGTCAATTATGCAATGACCGCAACAGTTATTATGCCAAATCTTGGCATTTCTGATGGTAGATGACAGCTGCATTTCAACACTGTGCTTCAAAAAGAAATCACACTTCCATGCTGATCCTAACATTACCATTCCCACTACCGAAATAGCCGCACTTTGAATTTTCGTGATTACATGTACTATGGAGTATAAAATCCAATTCAAAGAACCTTTGCTGCTGATCACAAACTAACAAATAATCTTTAACAAAGATGATTTCAACTGCCTCATGCAAGGTAACAAAATGTAACAGCTATTATTTCTTCAACATGCATCTCTAATTTACCTAACTTCAAACGAATTGGTTTGTTCCACATCATATACTTTACCTATGCCAAAAATTCATCTCATGAGTGCCCCCACAGCAGTGCTCAAAGACCAGCAACACAAATCACCCTAGCTATTGTCAATCAATTATTAATATGTGGAATGGTGGTTGTTTATCTCTGCCTGCCTGTATCCTTTAATCACCTCTCTGACAAAATTAAATGTATCAACTGAGCATTAAGTGTAAAGCTATGCCAATCACAACTGTTTACTGTTTATACAGGCTACAGGTTACGGGGATGATATACTGTATCACAGTGTCAAAACAGGTATCTCTCTCTCTTAACTAATCATTAGTGTACAAAGACCTGGTAAGACAAAAAGAGTTTGCAATAAGAATTTTGGTGTTGATACCTTGAAAATTTGTTCATCTGGAATGCTGAATTCATCTAATCTCCTGCTGTATTCATAGGCAAACTGTTGTTTCTCACCCATCCAATTCAGTTCACTAGTGACATCTTTGAGAAAATCTTGCAGTGACACAAGGTACTCCTGTCGCTGACATGAGGCTAGCTACACAGATACAATAAAAGTTGACATTAAGGAAACAAAAGTATATTTAAGTTAACTGTACAATTATCAAAAATATTCTCATCCCTCAGATGAGACCAAACACCACACTGTTTCGGAATTTGAGCTTGATTCATCTTAAATACTGCAAATCACACAATGTTTACCTCCTGAAATTTTCATAATTTGAGTAAAGTCAGTATATGTATGAATGAATATTTGTGCAAATTTCCTCAAGAGTAAATGTATGCTATCACATACAATGTTGTGCAATGAGATACAAATGTAACCCTTAATCTCCGTCTGAACACTCACAGAAGCTAATAACTTTTCATAGAAATAAAGGAAGTGCAAGAGGGAAGCAAACAAAGACAAATGTCAGAAAACAAATACCTGGGTAGGCAGTTTGACAGATGGAACGCAGTCATGCATAAGTTTCAAGTCAAAGTTTGAAGTGAACGGTGAAAAATGGACTCAACATATGAGTGTTTACATTTTTGTTTCTATGTTCATTTAAAAATAATAAAATTAAATCACAATTGGGCATATTGGCTTGATATACAGAAACAATTTTGTATTATGATCTTTATTGAATGTTTTGAGCATGATGCACTCATTTATTTGTTTATATCTTTATGATTGGTTAGCAATAGATATTATTTACCTGTCAGCAAAGAAAGGGTACAACAAGAGTTTCACAAAAAGTTTTAATTAATAAAGAACAATATGATAAAGAATCTTTATGTATTGTTATTTAGATTAATCACATACCCGCACAAACACATATGTAAAAACAGGTGATGTAAAGTAATTTACTGGCATGAACAGATTACAGTTCACTGAACACTATGATTCCATTTGGGTTTTTTTTTTCTTTTGCAACAATGGAAGGAAATAAATGAAGTAATTTTTCATTACTTATATTTATCAAGGCTAATATTCATTTATTCTTTCTTATTATTGTAAGATTTGTCACTAGTTACTTCCAATTACCTCTGTTGCACTGTATTTAAATCATTTACCTTTCATAATAATAATAATAATAATAATAATGATAATAATGACTTTATTTAAAGAAGGTAACACAATTAGCTGAATAACTAATCTACCTTGAGCCCCTCATATAAAGGAACATGTTTATATACAGACACACACATCTGCACACACACATATGCATATATATATACATAATAGCATGCATATACAACAATATATCCATATTCTTTCCTTTCTCTCACCTACATTGTACAGACACTCATTCATATGAAACCACAGAGTCAATAAACATGCAATATGCAATTTATGTGCCAGATAGATGGGTAGTATATTTAATGATGCCCAGAGGCATTCATGAATACAAATACAGTTGTTTTCATTCTCATTTTAACTACATCTCTGAATCCACTGGATATATTGAGTTTGGAAGAAGGAAATATAGTGGACATTTATAAGCTCAACTGGAATACTATTCCAGAGCAAAGTTCCAGAGTATTGGAAATTTCTTTTGAATAATTCCTTATTTGGTTTGGGAATTTTATACTGTTTGGTATACATGGATCGAAGGTGGGAAGTGCTACTACTAGCCTATATTGGAATAGTGACTGTAAATATACAGGAGAACTCTTATTGGACATCTTGTACATTAACTTAGCTTTTCTCAACTGGATTCAGTCTTTAATAGGTAATATTTGTAATTTGTCAGTTAAGTGTTCCCTTTTTTCTGTTTAGCCTGATATTAGTCCGAATGCTCTTTTTTGAAGATATGATAGCTTTGCTATATTTTTATCATTTGAATTACTCCATACTGTATTACAGTAATCTAAAAATATGGTTGTACATAACTGTCATAAAATGGTTTCCTGTGCCTTTCTAGAAGAAAATGTCTTATCCTACTGAGAAACCATAAACTTGAATGAACTTTTTTTACTGATATATTTTATATGTCCAGTACATGATAGATTATTGTCTACAAAAACACCAAGTACTCTATCATGACAGGCCATTTGCAAATTTATATTCTTCCATATTAGACATAGTTCATCACTACCAAGATTTGTTCTTTTTTGCCATGTTGAGATAAGTAATATTTTAGTTTTACCAGTATTAACTACCATGCCATTGCTCATGCACCAGTTGTCCAGTTTGTTTAAGGCAGCCTGTAAAGAAATTTCCAGTTCATGTTTGTGTTTTGGATGTCTGATAATGCTGTGTCATCTGCATAGAGATCTGTAGATGAAATTGAGTCCCCTAATAAAAGTGTTAGATCATTAATAAATAATATGAATAGTAATGGACATAGAATTGAGCCTTGTGGGCTCCAGAATTAATTTTCCAGGCTCAGACAGAATGTCATTTATATAAATAGGCTGTGTTCTCTCATTTAAGTATGAAGTAAACCATTTAGTTGTGCTGTCATCACATTGGTAAATTTTCAGTTTGCTCAAAAGGATTTCATGATCCACCATCTCAAAAGCTTTCCTGAAATCTATAAGTACAGATCCTATAATTCTACCTTGATCAAGTGCTTGAAGTCATTTATCAATTAGGAAGATCAAGGCAGTCTCACATGAATGATTCTGTCCAAAGCCTGATTGTTTAGGGTGTAACATCCAGTGTTTGGTTAAATATGACATGAATGAGCTGTGGACATGGTTTTCAATCAATACTGACAAGTTTGGTAGTATTAAAATTGGTCAGTAGTTATCTACATCTTCCTTAGAACCTGATTTGTGAGAAGGCATTACTTTTGCAGTCTTCCATATTTTGGGGACAGACGAGGTTGCAATGCTTAAACTCATTATGAATGTTATGCTATCTGAAAAAGCTGAGGCAGATGTTTTTATGAGTTGTGGACCAATCCGATCAAGTCCTGTAGCTTTCTTGGTATCAAGTTCAGTGAGACATTTTTTAACAAAGTTCTTTGACACTGGTGGAATAAAGAAACATACCTCCCATGGGATTTTGCTGGTGCAGAACTTTTCAATTCATCAAAGTTGTTTTCTATCACTGGTTCCTTTAATTTGTGCTAATGTTGATGAAAAAATCATTGAAAGCATTTACAATATCAATGTCACCAGTGACAATGGTGTAATTTACCAGAAGCGAGTGAATTTTATTGGTCTGATTACCCCATACTGAACCCCATTGTATTAACATGAGTGTTACCAACAAATCGATGTACTTTGGCTACTTTCACCTTTGCATACCAATGATGTGTGATGTCATTTCTGCGTTAAATTACATACACAAAAATCAATGTCTGCAGTTTCCTGGATGAATATTATTGATTCTCTTTTGAACAAGATATTTCTTGAAATGTTGGAAGACTCAGATACATGCAGAGTTCAATCTAGAACACATTATTGTGATAATGCAATAAAAAAAGTCACTGACCCCTTAGAAAATCCTACTGCACCAGGATGGCACATAAAAACTTTAAGTCATGCACTCCTGTACTTGAATGCACCAGCACTTAACTTTTGTCTCCATAGTACAATTACTAAGAGTTACATCAGTTTGATGCTTATCAAAATACTATGTGACTGAAGCATGAAAATATAATACAAGCAAGTTAATTAGTTACAACAGTCTGGTTCTGACATAATGCATCACTTTCACTCACTTTTACATGCAAAGTGTAGCTATTATATATGCAAGATCAGTAATGCAAAATGAAGATAAGGCAAAGATGCATCACTTATTTTTGGACCTGAAGTTGGCAAGATCATTTTGCAATTTGATCATGAACAGACCCCTCACACAGATCTGCAGAATGCCAGTCAAAATCTTATAAGAAAAATTATTTATCTTTGAACAATAAACATAAATTTAGATTCATTATTCTGTCATCAGCAATAACTTTTTTCATCTTGGATTATAAAACAAAAATTTTGATATATTCTTATTCTCTGTATAAAATAGTGTATTCTGCTGTCAGAGGAATAATGAGTATTTTAAGCATCATTTTGGGGTACATTTTTATCTAATCTTCATTTAACCACTAGCTACCATGAATTATTCAGAACAAATAGTGGCCCATGCCAAATTCTTGGTGACCTCTTTTGATAATCTTAATGGGCAAGTGATCCCATCAGGCAGAATGCTAGATTAAACCCTGACAGGAAATAATCACCAGTGTCGCTTATTTTACATTTTAAAAAAAGTGTGGGTTCTGACCCTGTAATGAGTATTTACATACTATTTAGGCTTACTTCTTTGATTTAAAAATTACACTTGAAATGATCTGATACAACACTTATCCCTAAATGAAAGATTTCTGAAGTAAAATGTATGAATCACTAGAAATGTATCAATATGACATTGCTGTCTGCACCCTCCTGGTTTGGAGCAAGTTTTTATGTAATCACAGCCTAGCTGCAGGTTTGTCACCTGACTTGTCCAACAACTTCATGATAGCCACTAAATAACCTATGCAAATTCAAGCTGCAATAGCCACATAATTTCATATCCAAATTTCATGATATATTTAGTGTATAGAACAGATATATTTTACTTTCAATAAAGATTTTTCATAATAAAGGCTGGTTTTTACACTGATTGCTATGCTAATAACTAGGTGGAGCTTTCTAAGTTCTGGCAATCCCATGCTCCTGACAGCTCATATTCTTTCAGAATATATCATTTCCATTTTGTCACTCCTTACTGTGGCAGTGGTGTTATCCTTCCAAAGGAAGGTAACCCACTGTGAGGAGTATGTTGCCATCCAGCAACTGAAGGTCTAAGTGCTTAGCCAAACAGGGGCCATAACTCCATAAACCTTCTTTGAAAATGGTGAAAACAAACTTAAACTAGTTTTTCTTAATGTAAAACCTCATACCAATTTTTGGGTTTAATCCATGAAGTCCTTCAAAAGTTACTGAGCAGAAATGAAATTCATGATGGTACAAGATATAACAGATGGACACGAGTGACACTATTCACCTCAACCCCATCCTAGATATGATGGGGACATAAAAACTTAAACCTCATGTGTTGTGTGGGTATGCAGGAACAAACACAAGATATTCTCTACACTACTTTTATTATATACAGACAATGTTGCAACTAAATGAAGGCCCAAAACCAAGTGAACATAAAGGTGGGAGAGTATAAAATAAATGATGTACATCACAAGCATTCTGTTACTAATTGGCCTCTAATTAGACTGACCCTAGGTCTTACTAGCATTAAAGCTGTCAACCTTTATCTGTGTCTCAAATTCCAATTATACATGGCTGTGCCTCATTAACTGATACTACATCTTACAATTTATTAAGCTTCGTAAATTAAGGACTACCATTATTGATTACAGCTCCAGAGCTTGTAGCAGACAGCTTTTGTAGCTCAATAAACCTTGAAAAATAATCTACAACAAGCAAATATTGCTGACCTTTTTAACTCAAACAAATCAATACCAAATCAGAAGCTCACAAAATAAAATAAGATCAAAGTAATTTTTAGTACAAAGGACAACTCTTGCAGACAGAGTTTATACAGAATTTCCCTAACCACTAATAATCTGCCGACTTTGAAACTTACATATAAGGCTGGATACATAATTTGAACATCAGAAAACCACTCTTCATATTGTTGCTGTTCTTCCAGTGTTAAGTTTTTCTATTTAAAAAAAGACAGAAAAAAGAAAAATAAGGACAACAGTTGTTACGGTCATTTATACATCAATGAAGCACAATAAAGGTTTTAAGAACTTTAAAAATTGTACTTGGTAATTATTATTATTATTATTCTAGACAATCTGAATAAATATTACAATTTGAGGAATCAAACTGAACACTAGTATACTCACAAAATTTGAGTTAGCTGTGGAAAATGAGAGTTGAGATTTCAAGCTCTTGCATTTTTTTGCGAGTGTAAAATTTTGCAATGATATACAGCAAATGATTAATAAAACTCCTTAAAGTACATATTAAATTCATCAAAATACACATGCGGCATGATGCACAATTCCTATATGGGAACACATGTACCTATTGATCATATAGTGGACTAGAGCACAACCATTATATTTTCAAGGGGAAGCAGGATATCTCTTTCATGTCTATGCAACCATGTTATTCACAAATACAAAAATATTTCTCCAATACTGTCCTCATTTAGGTTTAACCTGTTACTATGTTTCCTCTGGTTACTTGCTCTACGATGGCCAATTGCAGATATCTGTGTCATATTTGCCCTTAATTTGTTTTTGTTCAATCTGGTGAGTCTGATTGTTTATGAACATCATATGGTTCAAAAATACAAACTTGGAAATCTATCATCTTGATTAGTTTGGTCCAACATGATGATGATATTAATGCACCATGCAGCATTATAAAAAATGTTTAAGATAAAATCTGACTGTACTAATTTTGAAAATGATTCAATTTGGTTGCATGAAGATATAGCACATGGGGTTAATAGGTGTGGTAAAATAAAAAAACCTCTGATCTTTTGATGGTTCTTGGGGGGGGGGATTTTTTTTAACTATCCATTCCAGCAATGGGAGTCTTGCAGCTATATTCATGCTGGATTTTACTTGTTCTATTTGATCTGGTCAAATTGTAGCATGGCATTTTTGCAGCATTTTTCAAACTTTTGTAGAAAGTTATTAATCTGCTTTGCAATCTATATTGGTTTAAGGGCTTCCAAGAGAACTTATTCAATACTAAGGTCATATTTTCTGATGTGTAACATAACTAGATGTAGTCAGTCTCACAGGTATTCATTTTGGATTTTTTTATACTGTTATCATGGGAGTGGTGGTCCCAAACACAGGGATTTGAGCCATAACTGGATGGATTGGTAGTGGAGGATAGACGGAGGCTCCATACATGTATGTTATTTCATATCACACAAATAGCTCCCTATCCTACTCTCCGCTACCATATCCTCCTGTTGTGGCCCAAATCCTTGTGGTCCCAAACTGTACAGGCATATCCTAAAATAGGTCCAAATAAACTTATGAAAACTAATTCTTTCACATTTTGTGGGCAATATGATAAGTTAGGTCTTAACAGGTCTAAAGGACAATTTGCCTTTGTGCTCTTGAATGTGAAGGTTCCATTTCAGATTGATGGTAATTATGACACCTAAATATTTCATTTGGTTGAGATTTTTTAAGAAGTTCCTTCCTAGGAATATGACATTAATTTATGAGATTTGTTTCTTATCATTTACATAATATTGCATTTTGGAGCCAGAACTGCATACTCCATATTCGTGACCATTAAAAAATTAGACTGCAGTAATAAACAAGAAAAAACAATTCAGCTATACTGTACATGTAGTTTTTAATTCAAAAGGAAAAAAACATACAACTGAAACTGAGAGAGAAATATTATAGTTCCTTCTTACTCCGAAACTCATGGCTTACAGCATAGATTAATAAAAGTTGTAAAAGAAAAAATTGCCAGTATAAATATTTTATCTTTAAAATTCTTAGTACAGATTATTTTTTGCAAGGTTTTTAAATAAGCTTGATGCTAAGACCATAGTTTCAATATGCTGATGAAAAATACCTCTGATCTTCCAGATGTCTGTGTATACAATGATAAACAGTAGAATCTTTTGAATACTATGAAATTATTATATAGACTTTTAGACCTGTACAAGACTAAGAACTTACTTTTTAATCTTAATTCTTTCTGGGCAAAACATTCCTTTACTTTTTAAAAAATACCAAACTTGATTTGACTGAACTTTTATGAAAAATTTAACAGAAACAAAGATTACATTATACTAAAATAACAAACCATATATGGGGCCTGATATAGCTACAATGTACCATGACTTATCATGGCTTGTAAGCCCTGGAAAATGGCATTCATCAAGTCATTACAGATATAATTCTTTGTTATATTACTCCGTAAAGTCAATTCAAGATGAATTTGTATAAAGTGTATATACTGTGAATTATTTATATGTGACTTAAAATTAGCCAACATAACAAGCCTTATAGAGGTCTATTTTTAAACAAATTAACTTAATAAATACAAACAAAACTATAAAAACTGCAATGACTCACCATCACAAATCCAAACACAGTTCACTGTATATATAATCTGAAACCTCCCAACCCAACCCCAGAGATGCCAACCCATAAGCATGCTTATCAGGAATCCTAGCATATATTTTTCCAAATCTAGGCAGCCCATCCAGAATGCATCACACTCAATCCAGTGGTCCTGAGATCTTTAAATAAGTACAAAAACTGTTCTTTTTACTAATTATACACTGTGCCAATGACATGCTACCAACCAATAGTAAAGGGGAAGAGTTGAAACTAGCCATTGTGGGAATGATATAATTGTTGTGCAAATGATGTCCCTATCATTTGGGAGATAAAGACTTAAATAGTTACCAGCCTATGATACTGGCTTGCCAATTTAGGCTGGTTACTAGCAGATGTATCCATTCCTCCCATTCCACAACACTGAATTCCTTCAACATTTTTGACCCAAACAATAACCATAAATATTAGTTTTCCTCACTAATTATCCCCTTCTTCCTTGTCTTTTCACATCTGCTGCCATTTATTCACCTTTTTACAGTCTAGTCAACTGGTTTTATACTGTTTTATGATTATACTGAAAAACCATATTCTATGTACCAATCTATCATATTGGTGCTGAAATACTTTTCTTCCCAGCAGTGTGCACACAGAAAAGTCCTATTCAATATTATGTCACCCCAAAATTTTAATTTCCTGGAGTTTTGTCAATATAATTCAGAATGTGAAATTTTCACTAAAATTATTTAATAGTTATGCAAAATATGTTATGGTTGGCATCTCTGAAACCCAACTACACAAACTCACCCCTATCCTACAAACAGCGACTGAGTGGTTATATAAGTGCAAAATTCATCATATATATGATGCATCTTCTTGCTATGGTTAGTATATTTGACCTTTGACCCACCCCTCTCAAGGACCTCAGGCATATGAGCCAATAACATCCCCTACCCCCCCCCCCCCCACTTTTCATGCAGTTGGTCACCACTGGGCACAACGTAAAGTTACTTCCATGACTCACCATATGGCAAATCCCCAGGTTTTTATTCCATTTGCCACCCCTCCCCCACCCCTGACACCCCCAAGACCTGAGAACCAAGAGGTCATGACCCCAAACCTATTATGTATACATATTATGTGTCCTCCTTGTGTATGTACAAAATTTAGTCAAAAAAACATTTGATAAAATCTCACGTTGTAATTGCAATTTTTGTCTATTACACCACTGACCCCCTCCAAGGGACCTCACTGGAGAGGCCAAAGGTCATACCACTCTTGCAAAATGTCACCATATAGAAAACCTATGTACCAAATTTGGTGTATTTTCACCATGTATTTTAGAAGGAGGAGCGCTTAGAAACAGATGGATGGATGGTTGGATGGACAGACTGGTATCACAGTATCCCTGATGCTTTTTAAAGAAGAATGCAATCAGCTATTACATAACTTGCCTTTATAAAGTGTTACGACTCTATGGTCTAAGAAAAATGTAACAGAAAGAAAGTGAAACCAACAAATCAAGTAAAAATCAACAAGCAATTTATTACTAGATAATTAAAATGAAAAATCAAAAAGTCACTTACAGTAATGTGTTTTTGAAATCCTAATAATCCAATAAGAATGATTGTTCTAATCACAAGTCCTAAATATACAATGTTTAGAATTCACGGCTGTGTCCTTGAATGTTATGATGTGCTAATGGTCTCCAAAGTCCTGATGTACTAGTAATCTTGATGTGCTGTTGTCAAAATGAAGTAAAATCCAAAATCATTAATTAAAAATCCAAAATCCAAAAGTTTATGAGCACTGTTATAATCCAATGAATATTTAAAATAATTCCTCTCTTAGAATTTGTAATGAATTTTCACAACTGTAATAGCTCTTTACAAGACTGATGGTAATGTCAAAACTGAATAAATGTCCACCAAACATGGCATATATAAAGATTGGTCACATGACAGAATGTTCTAGAATGTGTGTCATCTTAATGGAATTTTACTTGTAAACAAAAATTCAACCTTGACCTTCAAATTGAGAAAACATATTGATCAAAACAACCTAATTCAAGGACACTAGTTAAACATGTTTTTCCTGATAACATTAAGATTTAAGCAAATATTAAAGTGAAGAAACATTTATAATTTCCTAAAATATTTATAATATTATATAAACATCATACATAACAAAAGCTTTTAGTAGTCTCCAGCTGCCATTGTAAACATTAATTATCATGCAGAAAATAAAATCATCTTCAATTGATCCCAGACAAGAAAATGTTGGCCCTTTCCAACTAAAGTTTTTTCCAATTTTTCATCTTAATATTTACATTTAAAATTTTTAATCAACACCATATAGCCACTATATTATTGTGCTGACATGTCACTGTGCTGCTGTAGCATGGCTGATAGAACATCATACTCATAATCCAAGGTTTGTAGATTCTATACCTGCCCAGATCAGTCCTTGGGAAAGACACTTGGTTCCCATTTCTTCAGCATTATACATGTATAGTGAATGGTGTGTTAAAAGTGGCATTAAAACCAACAAAAACATAACAAAAATAAACCACATACATACAAAGGTATAAAAAGTTGCAACAAAAAAGAAAATATTTGGATTACTTAATTATTAAATGAACCCAATAATGTCATAATAGGTCCTGGATTTGCTGTTGCTTCAGTTTTTGTGTTATTCTTCCATGCTTCGCTAGTTTTTTGTTCTCCAGCTATTTATGAATATTTTTTCTTTCAAAAAACTATACTTTCAGGGTGTCAAGTGTCTTTCAATAACAAAAATATTGGAATGGTCTTGAAAATATAGGAATTTTGTCTTGAAAATATGGGAAAATATATAGAATTAACAGGAACAATAAATGAGAACACAGACAGGGTAAATGTATCCTCCTCCACCAATCATCAGCTCTGTCCTTCTCTTCAGTATTATAAACATTTAAAACACTTCTTCACAAAATGTTAAAAAGAAAAACTTAAATGCCAGTAAGTAAACGAATTTGATTACGAATTACTTACATCATATTGTGACAAGAGGTCACTATGATCACAGAGAATGCACATGGTTAAGCTGCCAGTCGTATTATAAAACAGAGATACAACACTTATCAATATCCACCATTATCCTGAACAATAAATCATTCTTATCATAATTCTCAGATCAGAAAGTGTTTAATTTAGTTACATGATCATTTTAGTCTTTTTCAAACTCAAAAGCATACAATTCAAAGCCATAAGCTGTTTTTTCCTGACTATTTGTTACCAAATTATAATACTGATATACAAATGACAGTGAAAATCATTTTCTAATTACAGATTTTATGGTTGGATAAAGTACCAAAAAAGCAATCTATGGTTTTGCTGGTCTTGAGATACTTGTAACCAAGATTACTTTCAGGCAAGTTAGATAACACTTTGTTTTTGACAATCCCGACAGGTAACTCACTTAGAATACAGGAGAAACACAAGCTAGATACAGAGGGGCCCTGAGCATCAGGCTATCCAATTTTTTAGAACTCTGATAGCATACAAAAAACCCATGTGGTCATAAGCTAAATACAACAAACATTAACCAAAGCCAGTAAAAAGTTAAATAAAGGTCATCATGAACTTCTTTTGCTGTAAGGTTGTGGTACTAAAAGAGACGCATAGCATCATCAATTTCATGATTCCAGCATGAACAGTGCCTGTGAAATGAACATCAAATACAAAATGTAATGCAAGTCAGTGAAGTGTAAAATATGAGTTATAATGACCTACTTCTACATGAGTAAATAGTGCTTGTTAAGATGTATCCCCTCACAAAGTTTATTGATTCTAGATAGTATGTAAATAGCATGCAAACACCTGTGTGGTCGAGAGCTAAGTACAAAAACTTACCCCAAGATAGTAAAATGTGAAATGTAGGTCACAGTGATTTTCTTTTCTTGCATGGATGTGATCCTAAGAGAGATGTTTACAATCATCTAGTTTATTGATTCTAGCATGAACAGTTAAAACACAAAATGTAAACAAAGTTATTGATACATGAAATATGGACTACAGTGACCTACTTTTGTGATGAGGGTGTAGTACTGATCAAAATGCATTCCCTTGCCATGCTTCATAATTCCAGGTATAACGGTATGTATACTGGATGCAAAATGTCCATGTGGATATGACATAATGCAAAACCTTAACCTAAGTTTAGCCTAGCAGAATGTGAAATATTGGTCACATTGACCTTCTTTAGTTGTAAGGCTGTGATACCAACAGAGATGCATAAATCTTCCAGTTTGATGATTCTACCATGATCACAGCTTGAGAAATAAATTAAAAACACAAAATGTAACCAAAGTTGGTGAACCATGAAATATAGGTCACAGTGTCCTATTTTGTGATCACGGTAAAGTACTTGTCAAGATGCATCCACTCACCGTATTTCATGATTACAGGAGTCAGGTATTACAGTATGTACACAGGGTGCAAAAAGTCTATGAGCTAATCTAAAAAAAGTAACCTACACCAGTAAAAGTCCACCTGACCTTCTTTTGATGTTAGGGTGTGGTACTAACAGATGTATACAATCATCTAGTTTGATGATTTTTGGTATGAACAGAGTCTGAGAAATAAACTTAAAATACAATTTAACTAAAGTCAATGAAGCATAAAACATGGGTCACAGTGACCTACTTCTGTGATGAGGGTATAGTACTAATGAAGATGCATCCTCTGACCAACTTTCATGATTCCAGGTATAACATTAATAACATTATGTATACAAAGCCTGAGCTAAATGCAAAAACTTGTGGAAGAATGTACCAATAATGTAGATGAATTCTGAGTAAGCTCCCTTATCCCCCTTCCCTGGGGAAAGTGCTATGACATCTACTCTAAACTGCTGCCTTGGACCTAGGAAGAATGGTTGAGATGCAGTGAGGATGTATAAATGCATATGAATTTATGTGTGGACACCAATGCTAACACCAACACTGAGAGTAATACAACAGTCCTTTACTTGTAGAGGCCAGCTAAAAAGTGTGGTGATAATCAGCCACTAAGATGCAATAACATATCAAACTCACTGGAGAACTCATGGATAGAGGTTTACATACCAATTTTTTATTAAACATCTGTTCTAAAATAAAGCTTTTGAACCCAAGATGAACACAATTGTTCCTTTGGTTAACAGAACCACACATACCAAATTGTGTTGAAATCTGTCTACTAGAACTTAAACTTTTGTCTGAAAGTGAAATGCAAAGAAAAAATCTATTTTTGGTAAGTATGATTTTGGTCCTTAAACTGACTGGGTTCTTTCTCTGGCTTACATAACTACATATACTAAGTTTAATTGAAATCGGACAACTAGAATATAAGTTAGTGTATTGAAATGAAATGCAATGGCAAGTTACATACAGTATAGAACCTGTCTTGAAAGACCACACTTTCTGCCAAAAAATCATGTTTTATTAAGGCAGATAGTTTCTCATGACAGGTCATAACACTATAAAATCAATAAATCTGTGCACTGAGAATCTGGTCTCCTAAGAGAGATGGTCTCTCATAGTAGTGGTCTTTCAACACAGGTTTCACCGTACTCCCAAATCAAACCCTACTTGCAGCAGTAAATCATAATACACTACACCTTTTGCTGGTCTGGTATGCAAATTTATTAATGTACACAAATTTCACTAATTGCTACATTTATATCAGAGACTGATAAAGCTTAAATGCCAGTTATTAAAGTTTTATCACCATCTGTTTAGAAATGCAACTTCTCAAGGTGTCACATGCTATCCCTTCTAATGCTGTAACAATTAATTAATATGCACTTTTAAACATTTAATGTTGCTTTTTCTACATTAATTGTGATACAAGTTAACCGTTAGCTTATTTGCTGAACCACACAGGCTGCTGATTGGGCTGTTTGATTACATAACTGGCAATTATTTATACCATGATATATGCTGAAGAAATAACTCTTTGAATTGCAACCCTGAACTAATTTACTGTTGTCTTTCATTTGCCTGTGTCTTTATCTTTCTCTTTAACTTTTCTAACACTCACATAAGAATATTAGGAATAAGAATCTGCAGCCATCTTCAGCATCAGAGAAATTCCACAAATCCTAGTACCAAACCCTTTTCCTAAATAACATGAAGAATGGTGAACAAATTACTCACATAAATATACCCCCACCTCTCCCACATCTCACTTTTACCCCATCATGGAGACAAATCTACAGTGAAATAACAGGACATAAATCTTCTGAAAAAAGAACAATGTGTAGTCAACATGCATATCTTCTGATGATGACCATAATAAGTAGTAAGTTTAGTACCAATGCACTAAAAACTGCAAGAATAGCTGCATTCACAAAATTCTATCATACATTACATCCAGCTTTGAGTCAAAAAGATCAAAAAATCTTGCAAAACTCTGGGGAAGACAAATATTTTTAATATGTGCATCTTTTGATGATGACCATACATACAATATGTACAAAGTTTCAGTCATCCACAAGAACTGTAATACAAATTGCATTCACAAGATTCTGTTTTACACTGCATTTAGCTGCTGGACAAAAGGGCAATAACTCCAACAAAAGTTCAGAGAGCTCAGTGATTTATCAATATGTGCATCTTCAGATGACGACCATAACATCTACAAAATCTCAAGGCAAGCCATTCAACACTGTAATACTAGTTGCATTCACAATATTCTGTTATACATTACATCCAGCTCCAAGCAAAAATGAGCAATAACTCTAAACAGAATCATAGGAGTCGCTGTGACTTTGACCTTTGACCATTTCACCCCAAAATCAATGCATTTCTTTCTTATTTCAAATGTAAGCCATTTACAAACTTTGGTCAAGGTGTCTGGTATGCAAATCACTTTATTGTGTGGAAATAATTTCCTTAATTCTGTCCCTGTGACCTTGACCTTTGAACTTTTGAGCCTAAAAGTTTCTTCCTTGCCCCAAATGCAACATACTTACAAAGTTTGGTAATGGTGGATGGTGGAGAACTCTAGTTATTATGCGGAAATGAAATATGGAACAGACCAATGGAAGGAGAGATATCATGCTTTGTCTTATGGAAGGCATGTCAAAATGTCTCATACAGTGTGTAACCCAGAGTAGAATTATCATAAAAAATCACAGTACTTTAAATTTCTAATGTTAGTTGTTAACTATAAATTATCCTTGTCTTGGGAAAGTAAACCGTTAACATAATTCATATCTAAAATTTCTTCTGGATGAAGATAAGGAACTTACATCAAAGATAATGTAAAACACAGATGTAAATAACACTAGAGAAGAGAAGAACATGGACATAAATATAACTGTCAAATAGACTTGACTGACTCTATGTATGATTAAGAGACAGATTGATTAATTGTTTTTATTTCTTCCATTGTCTGAAGATGAATATATTTATGATCTTATATGGCCCAATTTACCAAAAAAGGGTAACTATATTATGTATGGTCAAATATCCTTTTCTGAAGTTGAACACCTGCTAATTTTTGCACTTATTTCCATATGATCATTTATGAATTATGACTGTTTACTGTTTATTCAGGCTACAAGTTACAGGCATGTATTATGGGCATCAAAAATGCCCCCCCCCTCCCATCTCTCTCTCTCTCTAATTGTTTTAAAAACATTAGATTTGTTGGAAAATCATGCTTTTATAAACATGATTGTGTAATGGATTTGGGAGTAAAAAATCATGTTTTTTTGTGTGATACACTGTGACATGGCTGGTATGCCTCCATGCACATTGCTAGGTTCGATTAGATTTCAGTGGTGCATGGATGCATTTCGAGTGAATAGATGATACCTTAATTTGTCAATTTTTCATACCCTTTAATATTTCTTACACAGCTGATCCATAAAAACCACAAATATTCTTTGGTAATACTGGTAATACAATTTTTTTGTCCAAAGAGAAGTTAATTTTATTATTTAAAAAGTCAAATTATTCCTATAAATGAAGTGTAAAACTGGAAGAGTAATGTGTTTTTAGAATTAACTTTTATATGCAACAATGTATAAAAACAGCAAACATAAAGATAATATTTAATAAAAATATATTATATACTTATTGCAATGCATTTTTATTCGTATTTATTGTAAAAATTTATCTCAAAAACTAATGAGTAAGGAAAGGTACTAGCTTTATTCAATAAAAATTTACATTAAACTGAAATTATTCAAGAACTTTAGCTCTTTTGTACATCTAAATCATCAGCTATCAATCTTTCCAATCATGGGGCCCTGGGTGGTTGAGTGGTCTAAGGCACTTGCCTTTACAGACCATTCACATCACACCTCTGTCCGCATGGGTTCGAGTCTTGGCTCAACCAACATGGGTATGTGAGAAAGCTTGCCAGTACATGTAGCTTCCCGTGGGTCAGTTGTTCTTCTCTGGATCTTCCTGGTTTGTTCGTTCATTGGATTAATGACGTGTGCGGCCATTCGGCCATTTACGTCGAAGGATCTTCCTGGGTTCTTCCTCCACAAAATATACTGGCTGCCATGTATAGTCTATCATGTGCTGAAAAATGGCATTAAACCCTACAAAACCACCAAACTTCCCAATCATATTAAAGTAAAAGTACCAACATTCTTAACAGAGAGATAAATTTTGATGAAATGTTGACAAATATTTACAGCTACACATGTATTCCATTTAATAAAGCTTAATGAAATAGTCTGTATTATCATAAGCAAGAAGCAAGTCAGTCTTTTTTTCACAACGACATGATGATTTTGTACAAACAAGAGTTGAAATTAAAGCACCTTAAGGTAAGTGAAAACAATCAGGAAAATAATCATGATTTAATGAATTATTTGAATATATGTTCCACTTGACTGGTGATCTTTTAGCGTAAAAATGAAACGTGTGAATTCACAATTTTATTACTTTTTTTCTCTTTGACAAATTGAGACATTTAAAAGTAAACTGTAATGAACAAAATGACAAAAAAGGGCTGAAAGGCTCAAATTTGTCTCTTTCTCTTTCTTATACAAAAGCAGGCAAACTACATTCACTCATCTAGATGTAAGTCCTACTGCCTTATTGGGACATTATTTATTAGGATCATGAGGTGTAAGAATAAAGGTGTGATGATGGGATACCTCTCTCTGTGTCACAGTTAACCATTTTTGAAGTTATCTTATGCAATACACACATATATAAGCAAATTCAAACAACATATTGCACTAGTGCATGATGTTTTAAATGCAATTACATGTATCTTGGATGCATGGGAATTTTAACACTGATGATTGTATATATGCTTTGGAGTCCTCCTCAATAAGGGGTCACTTATTTTGTTTTAACTGATCACTTCTTGAAAATGATAATTTATTTTTTTTACAAATTACTTTTTGCACTTTAAAAACAATAATGATTTGTTAATGTGTAAAAAATTACATTAAATATGGTAGTATCTTCACAGCCTGGTCAGATTTTAGGTTAGTTTTCAGGCCTTGTGATAGGGCATGTGTTTTATGAACATATTTATATTCTACATATGCACTGACCTCGACCTCTCACCTTTTGAAGTTACAACACAGAGAAAATCCTCAAGAGACCTTCAGTCAGGGATGGGGGAGGGAGGGAGGGGCCAGAAGCAAATATAAGTAATGGTGCCATGGACAGTAATAAAATCGATACTGAACAAATATTTGATTAACTCTTTTTGTAAATGTAAAAATTTAATTATTTCATTATTTGAAGTCCTTACAATGCAAAATGAGGTAATATCTCAAAGGTAAGTCCCATTAAGATGACAATAAACCTCTAAACCAAAAAATCTGACTGCAAATGCCTAAGGAATCAACAATGACTGATGTCATGTACAGGTGGCTAGCAGTGGATGTGATAAGCTTATTGTTTCCTGTTCTCTTTAGTCTTTAAATATTTATGCATGTGTGTGTGTGTGTGTGTTTGATAGAGAGAGAGAAATGGATGAAACAATAAAAAAAGTAACCAAAAATGAAAGCAAAACAAGAGCGAGTAATATAATGTACCCCTTTTTCAGGGCTCGAAATTACCTCTAATCAGCTATCCCATGGTTAGTGATTTTGCTGATGAATCGCTAAAACCCAGCCGTCACTAATCCATTGCAGCAGTGAAAATTACCACTGGTCACTATGATAACAGTTAAGAAGTGGTCGTGAGTCGGCTTTCCTTTTAATAGTTAATTCGGTTTATTGTGTTAATTGAGTACCTACCAATATCCTGCACTTCATGAGGTACAATAAATGCTCACAATGCAAATGGACAGGTGTTAAACCACTCATCCACTTATCAAGTAAATTGGTGTGATTATTGTCAAAACAGTCTTCACACAAGTGGAACTAGCCTGTTGTACTGTTCTCAAGCACTGATTTAATTACTTATGATAACAAAAGGCATAAGGTCTCAGGCTATGTATTGACCAATCGGGAACATTCACGTTCACCAACTCAACAAATAATCCAGTATGATACCAAATATTTGTTTTAATATTTATATCAATACAATCAATCAATACATTGTGCAGTGACAATTATAAACATGTGGAAGTATTTGCAAGGTGTGCAGCTGCCACCAAAATGGCAGAAATTAGATGATGACAAGAGAGTGCAATTGCAAATGTGATCAAGAGAAGAGACTAAAAAAGTACAAGAAATGCTGGAAAAATGAATACAAATGGCTAAAGTATGACCCAGGAGAGGCTGTGATGTTGTGCACTTTCTGCAATGAATATTCTGAGAAATACAAAAGAGTGCAGGGTACTTCATTCATGAGTCTTGTTGGTGAAATACAATTGTTACTGTTTTGAGTTAATGTTAATGAATAATAAATGTTGAATTAGAAACTGAAGTGGCTTCTGTATGATTTTAGCATGACCAGTGAAATTTAGGTAGATGTAGTAAAAAAAATTATTTTGGTGATCCTGTGAGGTAGTGAAAAAAAATGCTAATTTCAAGCCCTGCTTTTTCACTAGTGTTAAAATATGAAAATGAAAATCCATGTTCTCTTTCTTTAGATCAGGTTTTAAAGTTGTTTTTTTTTTTTTACACTTGCCAGTAAAAAAACACCGTAACCAAGCTGCATTTCCACCATACAGTCAATCACTCATATATCCATCCTTAAGTTCTGAAACAGCACTGAATGTCCCTAATGTGTTCTCACAAAAGAATACAAATGAAATGAAGAATCTCCATAAACATATCCAGTACACGCTTGTTGCAAAGAGTAAGATGGAATTGCAAGTCAACATACTTCTGAACATCATGAATGATGCGCTGGCATTACTAGCAATTGTGTCAATTAACATCGATCATTCAAGTTCATCAATAGAACAAAATAGTGTGAATAAAGATCTGCTGGTGCATTATATGATGGGGTGGGTGCCAAGGTCAATGTCTTACTGCCATAACAATCTGTGCTGTGTAGCCTTTTCAACAGCGTTGCAAAGAGGTACTGAAGGTCAAATTTTAAAGAATATCTCACATACTTAGCACCCCATACTGACCATGCAACACAGCTTAGAGACCAAAAGCTTTATTCGTACTATACTTACTCTGATGCCTTTTTCTTTATCAAAATAAATCCAGGCAAATCAAGTGGTTGTCTTTTTCAAACTCTGTTTACTGCTATTTCAGCTGTTTGCAGAGTGATGGTAGCTGAGGTATGCCAAAGTCAGTTGAACTAAGGGTGCAACTTCTTGAATGAAACGAATATCTCTTATCACATTCAGCCTAATGTTGTTAGAAACGAAACTGAAACAGCAGTCCACAATAGCAACACTATACAGTAGCGAAATGGGTAATTTCTACATTTCTTGGAAAGAAAATGCGCATGATTCATGAAAATTTGTGCCCCGTCCTTATTATTTGCATGATTATGCCAACACAAATTAAAAAATTGTGCACAAAATGTTTAATTTTAGCAGGATTTTCACAATCGTGCATCCCCGTACCAAAGTTTCTCATGGATTCCGTATGGAATACTTTAGGAATCGGTATGGAACAGATATGGACTGAAAAACTTATGGAATCAGACAATTTATTCCATATCTATTCCATAAGTACTTCACTACAAGTGAAAATTCCATATGGATCTAAATTTGCTGCTTTATCCATGAGCACTATTTTCCATATGGAAAGTAGTCTCCTGTGTCATAATATCATGGAAAATATTGTCCAAATTTTCCTTAACATAAACTATCAGATTCAAGTAGAAATGTTGGTTAGAGTACAAATGTATCAGTGTAGCTGAGGTTAAAGGACGAATACATAGTCATATAAATTTGGAAGAAAACCTATGCATGTCAGTTTGTTTAATTTATTTGAACAGATGTTTCAAAAACTCCCAAAACATGACCGCAATGTCATCATCAGAATCTCAATACAAAAACACATTAATCTTATGCACTTAATATTTAATCACTGAAGATTATCTTTTACCTATCTCTGTTGTTATTACTGTAAGTGTTGTTGTGAACAGTGTGAAATATTTTTATTATTATTATTATTATTATTATTATTATTATTATTATCTGCTGCCAGAAGAAAAAAACAAATTGCCAGTTCTTTTCATACTGAATAAAAACTTAAAATGTATATACTTATTGTTTTCTTTGAGAGAGAGAGAGAGAGAGAGAGAGAGAACCCATTCCATTATGGCAGCATTCTATAAAGAATTATGCTACACCAATTTAGCTTTTAAAAAAAATCAAATATTAAAATCACATACAATAAAATGTGGTTTTCCGCGACAGAGACCCAAATTCGGTATTATACCGTACCGGCGGTTATTTCCCTTGTTTACAGTCTGGAGACTGGTTTACTGACAATGAGAAAAAGCACATACCTTATCTGACGTACAAAAGACACAGTACAACCACGGCAGCCTTGTTTTCAAACAAGCTCCATTTTAAAGTTAGTCTTAATTTAGCTCATTAATTTTGAAATTTAATTGCAAGAAATGCCAATACATGTGCAGCAACTGATCATAGAACCCAGGAGATAGCTGTTGCGATCAAAAATCACGGAGTTATCATGTTGGTGAGTAAAATTAAGATTGCATTGCATTTTGCCGGTTTACGGAACCAGTTTGGCGCGCTTTATACTGGTGTTGATCGCAGTTTTGCCCCCACTATTTAATGTCAAATGAGATGACCTTGTAATCTTCCTCCACATAATCAATGAGACAATAATTGTGCAGAACATTATTATTTACTGCTGCGCTGCCAAACTGCACTTCTGGATGCAATGTTGGCAGTTATCAACAATAGAATGATGCAATTAGCAAATTACATGCAAACTTGTTAATCGCATTTACGTTTCTCTTAGGGACTTTTTATTTTATTCTCGCATATCAAATTCTACAATTGCTCTCATGCAGTGAACTTTAACTGAGGCAAGTTCTGAGGTCGTGTACGTATAGGTAAGCATTAAATTTTTATATTTTTCATTTTTCAACAAAAAAAATGATAGTGATTCTATTTCAAAGACAAAGGTTTTAATGGATAAAGTGAGTAATTTCATTGCTTTGTTTTTTTAAAAAGATGTAAAGTACTGAATGTTTGACATATGATGTTGCAGCCCTTTCAAAATGGATGGTAAAACTAAAATTTAGGATCTCTTTAAAGTATGGTCATGAATAACACTAAGATATTTTTCTTTGACCGGTTAAATTATTATGCAATGTTGAACTAACAAATTTAATGCTTTTGCCAAACAAGTAAATAGTAATAAATTTTGTCCAGGTTACATAGTACATGTTGCTGTAATCTATTTCAGACTGGATGGTACCTGAATCATACAAGAAGCAGGGGAGGATGCAGGATTTTGTTCTGAGAGGATTTGTTAAGAAGAGGTGGTTCAGTAGTACTTCAAAGGGCTAACATTCATGTTTTTCACCTAACAATGTACAATTTTAACAGATGGGGGAGGAAGAACCTAAACTGATGACATATCCCTCCCCAGTGGATTTCTCTATGGAAGTGAAGTAAAAAGCATCTAAAGCCATAAGGAAAGAAATGTGAAGATTTTCCCACATATTTGTGAAGACAGCTGTGAGAGATTCTTTAGACTGAAGAGCTTGCCATTCTGTGCATCAGCCTTAATTTTTTGAATCTTTCCTTAATAATTCATTGGATACGATCCAGATAATACACCTACTAAGTCTCCTTTATTTGTTCTGTGTGCAACAATTTTGCAAGGAAAGCAGTATGCTTCATTAAAAAAAAAACAAAAAAACAATTTAACAGTTAATTAAATATATTTTACTATTACGAAAGAAATTAAACAGCATATCAGTACATCATGGTACTCTATTGAGAGGTTTAATTTTAACAAACTTTTCAATGTTATGACATAAACTACTGATGTATTGCACAGGTGTACAAAAGAATGTTTAACTTTGATAAATACTGTTTCAAACAATTATGAATCTGTATTCATTCCTTCCACTTTGTTTCCAATGTCCCCAGTGAAACTGCATGATTAACAAACGTGACCGTTTCCATTTGGTCAATACTAGCCTGAGACCCTATACAGTTTGTTATCGTCAGTAATTAAATCAGTGCTTGAGTGCAGTGCACCTAGCTAGTTTCACATGTGTAAAGATTGTTTTTACAATAATCACACTAATTTACATGAGGCCAAAAGAAAAAATATGGTTGGTTCAGGTTACCCGACCGACCCTAGTGTTTAGCCTCAGACCCTACCGTTTTTATTCGCTAAAATAAAAAAAATTTAAAAATCGCAGTCAACTTTTTTGGCAAGCATAATGTTTACCGTCACTGCATCTGTCTCTAATCAGACTTATGAACTTTTTTAATGAATTTTTTCGACATTGACAATAACAGTACGTGAGGAAAAACAATAACAAATATTGTAATATACCATATGGAATAGAGCATTCCATATGTATTACTGCAATGTTCTGTGTGCACTATTGCTATATTCCATATGGACTATTGCCATGTTCCATATGGACTATTGCCATATTCCATATGGAATATTCAAAAGTATGTATGGAATTTTAATCTTTGCTGTACTGAAATTCCATATGGAAAATCTACAGCACTCATGGACTAATTTGCATATTCCATATGATTTTCCATAAGGAGTATGTAAGGAATCCATAACGTTTCCATACTGTGTCCGTATGGAAACACTGAAATCCATAACAGTGGTTCAGCTTTAAAACAAAAGTGTCCCTATGGAAATGTCTGTAAAAGTACGTATGGATTCCATAACCAATCCATATGGAACATTTCGTATGGGTCCAAAATGCAACCCTGTTATGGTGTGTTATGTTGGATATGGAGAGGGAGGTTACATTACAATTGTTATCTTAGTTCAGTTACATCATGATTGTGATCTTGCTTGTGTACAATGGCAGTGACAAATAAACAGTTCATTCTTGTTTTAATTACAAGACCCATTGTCACAGCATGCCAAAAACAACATGGCTATGCAGAGTTATTACATCCTAATTAAATATACCTAGGGATTTGGCTGAAACCAAATTCACTCTTCAGGTAACTCAAGTCTTGACTGGAATGGGGTGCATGAGCCCAACAGAGTGAGGCTATCAGCAAGGAAACGAGGCTACCAGTGGGGAAATGAAAAAAACAACAGCTGTTTATTGAAAATTTTGATATTGGCCATTCATAATAAATATGAATGATAAATGCATTTAACAACCAATGTATATGTATAGCTCTATATATATATTTATATATATATATATATATATATATATATATATATATATATATATATATATATATATATAAACCAAACAATGAATGCACATATACAGAAATATTTATACACATATTATAAACACAACAACTGTAAATATGTTCGCAAATGGTACCTGCCATCTTTGTTTCGAACACTGAAGTCTAAAGAGATGATGTAAAATTTGCTTTTTACCCATGTCTTCACATAAGCAAACCATGACAAACATATTGTTCATACATATTTATGTTTTTAATTCTATGAAACTAATAGGTTTCTGGATTTAACTTGGTATTTGTTCCACTTTCCTTATTCATATTCCATCAAAGCAGGTTTTCTTCCTAAATTGCCGACTTAAAGTAAGAATTTTTGACTGCATAATTAGTGTAGTCACACCACTGTTTTGAGTTGTTTTCTTACAACATACTGATTAGGTTCATTATTTGTTTGGTTTTATCATGCAACAAAAGAACTAATTTACTCATTGAAATACTGAAGCCATGTTGTGATATGCAGCACGTAAAATGAGTTATCTAAACTAATTTTAACATTCTACAATCATTAGTACTTTTGCAAGAGAGATTATCCAAAACTTCTGACTGAGACTCTCTACAGCTTATTTTATGACTGAAACTCACCATGTCTGTCATACATTTATCCACCTCAGTCTTGAAGCTGATGATATCCTCTTGCTCCTTTTGATGCTGGTCCAGTGCCTGCTTTACAGAGTCCAATCTGTTACCATACTCTGCCACCTCCAGTAAGGCATGTTTTTTATTAATCCACTGAAGACAGAATTCAACATGACACAAAGCAGGAATTATTTCCACCATTTGGACCCCTTCAAATGATTTTTGGTGTTGTGCCGTCATCACCACCTTGTTTGCAGATGACTCAGGAGGAGGCTTCTTAGTACCAATGCTGTCGAGAGCTGTTCGCACTTGACCAGTTCTTCTCATGAGGCTTAGGATTCTAACCAAAAAAAATATATAAATAAATAACCACTTGAAAATAAAAATAAAAAAGATTAAAACTTAACGCAACTCTCCCTCATTATAACATGACGGTTATGGTCAACAACTGACAACCATGCTATGTCCTGAACTGTGGTATAATGAGAACAGCATTATAAACCGAACCACAGTATAATGAGACCACGTACGTACCAAACTGCGGTATAATAGGAAGGATTGGATTTTGTCAGAAAATAATGTTTTAAATAGGAAATAGAGATATAATACTAAGCTTCATGTTGTTTTCTTTCAACCTAATTTGATTCACCAATTCAAATACAATTCTTTAATTTTGATCATTTTATATAATGTATTATATACGTTTCCCCGTATTCCCTTGGAACTTCACAATCAATGATTTCAGTACTAAAACAATGTTGCTTACAAAAGGCCCAAGTGGGCCTCAAATCACACAGGGCAGTTGGCCAAGAAATCTGGGCTTGTATGATGCTTTCTGACATTTTGAGGTTTTTCTGTTTTTAGTAATGGCAAACGTATCAGATGGCTGATCGGCATCTTTTGTGCAAATTTAAAAAGCCTTATGCCAGGATGCTTTCTGTATGAAATTTGCTCAAGTTCTGTTGACCAGTATTTGTGAAGAAGCCATTTAAAGTTTCTCTATATTTTAGTTTCAATGTTCATATTGAATAACAGATCAGCATCATTTGTGCAATTTTGAAGTGACTGCATGCCAAGATACTTAAAGTCAAATTTGGTCGAATTCTATCCAGCAGTATCTGAGAAGAATTAAGTCATTTTATGGTGTTCTATTTTTAGTAATGTTGACTAAACTTGGTGGCAGATCTGTTATTTGTGCAAATCTTTTTTAAACAAATTTAAATTATACCGACTGCATGTCAAACAATACTTCATACAGCAATATTAGATACATCAATAATAGATTGACTTATTTCAACTTGGTTAAGTCTTATACATAATCATATCATAAACAAAGTATATATATAGTAATAGCCCGGTGTTTATATGTAACAGCTATTTCTTATGAACAAGAACAAAAGAACCGGAGGTCAAAAAGAAGATTAGACAAAAAAAATGAAAGAAAGTGAGGGAAAAGAGCATGATGAGGGAGAGAATGTGGAGTATTTCATTATTTCAATAAAACAAATAAATAAAATAATGAATTTCAAAATAAAATAGTAACACTTTAAACAAGAGTCCCTCAATGGGGCTGATGCTCTACTGAATGAAAAGAATTTAGGCACTATTTTCATTTAGGACCAACCAGACTTCATTAGAAGTCTTTTGGTGAAAACCTTACATGAATATGAAAATATATTCAGAAAAAGTAGTGATAACATGATTTTCAAGATAGCCACCATAGTGGCCATATTGGGTGTCCGATTGATATGATTTTCATTAAGGCCCAACTAGACACCATAATAAGTCTTCAGGTGAAAATCCCATACTGATAAGAATTTCCATTTAGGATTAATAGCGACAACAAGATGTTCAAGATGGCTGCCATGGTGACCATATTGGATGTCAGATCAGAGCCATTTTCAGTTAGCACCAAGTAGACATCATAAGAAGTTTTCTCATGAAAGCACCTTGTTGATATGACTTTCTGTTTAGAAGAAGTAGCAATAACGATATTCAAGATAGCAGACATGGTGGCCATATTGGTTGTCAGATCAGCAAATGCATTTTTATTTCAGACCAATTAGACATTACAAGAATTCTTCTGGTGAAATCCAATGTCAATATGATGATCCATCTAGGAAACATAGCAATAAGATTTTCAAGATAGTCACTGTGGCGGTCATATTGGAGGTCAGACTGGCACCATTTTATTTTGGGACCATGTAGATATCATAAGAAATCTTTCAGGGAAAACCTCATGTTGATATGATTTTCTATTCAGAAGGAGTAGCAATAAGATTTTCATGATGGCCACTGTGGCGGTCATAATGGGGGTCAGATCAGCACCATTTTCATTTAGGACCATGCAGCCATCATAAGAAGTCTTTTTAGTGAAAACCTCAAGTTGATATAAATCAAAATAAAGTAACTGCATATGTTATTTGAATTTCCCATGATTACATTTTTAAATTAAGATCAAATTTTGAAATTAATTTTTTTCTTAACCAGTTAATTACCTCTTTACAAAGATTATTCACATTATTATATTTTTCTTTGACTTGTTTACAACCACTACATTTATTTGAATCTACTCTACATGTAACTATTTATTTGTACAAACCTGACAAGCCTTCATGCGAGAAAGCTTTCTCACAAATTTAGTCAAATTAAGTTCAGCAGCTTTTGTGAACAATTCATTTATACTAAGGTCTATTATTTACAGCAACAACAATGGCTATTTCTGATGGCAGATTAGCATCATCTGTAGAAATATGAAAGGCGTTTATATCAGATGCTTTCTGTCAAATCTGGTAAACTTTGGTAGCATTTTGTCATCAGAAGTAGTTTAAAAGTTATTCTAGTTTTAGTAAAGGCAGACATATTTGACTGTGGATCAGCATCATCTGTTCACATTTAAAAAATCTCTATGCCAGATGCTCTCTGCCATGTTTTGTTTTCTTCAAAATTGTTCCAATAGCAATTGTTGACAGATGACACAAAATGGATGATGGATGACAGATGATGCACACTAAATGCAGGACCATACCATAAGTCACATGACTTTATGGCCAAGTAAACTTAAATTGCATGACAATTATTTCATTCTTTTATAAAAATTACATATTTACAACTCATTCTATTTCAAATTGTAATGTGTTTATTTTGAGGTTACCCTTCATTTTGTGAAAACAAAGTCCATTTAAGAATTTAACTTCATATTTTAGAGGATTTATGAAGTCATCACAACTTGAAAATCGATTACATACTGCATGGCTGTTCATGCATTGCATAATCGATTTTCAAGCTTCATGTGTTCATGAATTCTGTAAAATATGAAGTTCAATTCTAAGTTATAGTTACAAATAGTTAAAAAAATAATAATGAAACTCAAGAAATAAACAACTATCTTTTAACCAATCTTTACAAATATTGTTAAAGCATACAAGAAGAGCACATAAATACATAAGTCAATACATCATCACGGGAATTTAGAAACCAAGCAGGTTTACATGTTTACATTAATACATCATTTTGGAGAACTTGAAACCTACAATCTACATGAACTTTCCCACAAATTTAGCTGTACATGATAGGCTTGTTAGCAATTAACCTTGATGTAATTTACAAGTTGCTCTTGCTGAAAACAAAGTAAAAATTACAATTTTCAAAATCAAAACAAGTCAGCAGGGATCACCCTACTAGGTGACATGGGCAACTAAGTCGCCGAAAAAATGTAAACTTCGCATTCTTCTATTAGGAAAGCGATAACAACTTCGCCTGTCATTTTTTTTTAGATCTACACCGAGTGACAGTAGTTTATGGCTTTTGAGATGCTCCCTCAACCCAGCCATGTATTTAGTGTTAAGCCCCAGGCGAAATGGATTCCATGTTGCCTTGGCAGGTGTTCATATCAATTGCATCAACAAAACAAACTCCTGCACATTTACAGGCATGTGTTTTAATAGCTGATTGACCAATTAACTCTTTCCCTCGCAAGATATCACTGCCCAATTTCCACAAGTTATCATATGATGATGAAAACTTAGCTTGTGTTTTGAAACTAAATCATCTGTATGTAAATAACAATTTGTGTTTTAAAAATAGAATTGGTAAAAGCACTTTCTAAATGTATATTCTGAGGATTTTAACTGTCGTGCTTGCATTATTTTCTTCATAAAATCAGTTTGAAACTGTAAGTGAACCTGCTATGGGGTAATAATGGCAGACATCACTGTGTCTTGGAAGTACATCTTCATTAGACTGTCTGTTTTCGTAATTCACTGGGCACATACATTTAAGGAAATTATACAATTCATAGAAAGCAAAGTGTAACTATTATGTGATAATAGATTTAGCCTGAAAATAAAAATTTGTTGGTCAGAAACTTATGGAAAAATGCTTGTGGAATTGATAAACGCTGTAACTTACGGTCAAGATTGTTTTCTTCCATCTATCATTTTTGTGAAAATATGAGAAAAAGTAGCAACAAAAAAAACAAAACAACCAATACATGATGTTATTACGAGTATGTAGGCAAATATTAAAACCATACATTTTCAATTCCTCTCTAAGGATTATTGTAACGAAGCTAGAAAGTGAGTGGTAATATAAAGAGACTCCCTGTTTCTAAAAATATATCCATCTACTTTAAAAACTTCAACAAAGAATGACAATCAAAAGATTCACATTTAATTTAGAATCAACTCATTCAAAATGTAGTTGTAAAGTTGAGATTACTCATCAGTGACCAATGTGGTTTGAATGGATGAACTCTATGATGTTGAAGACACATGTACATGTGCTCTCACATGCGTGTTATAGCCCAATATAGGGATTGTTTCAAACTTGTTTAGAAATGTTTTCAACTGCCATATTCTAGTGAAGAAACAAACAAAAAATAAAATTTGTTCTTTAAGTGGCAGTTGCTTAAGTATTTTTTACTATTTGTAATTACAATACTGGAATCTAGGTACTCTTGTCAGTTAAAATTAATTACAATGTATAGTTTTTGCTGTGCTTTTTTGAAGTCATATGGCCAAAATAGATTGCATATTTCTCTCCATCTCAACATACACACTTTCAAGTATGAATACACTGCATATAAGTATGATACATTCATACACTTACAAAATGTGTTTATAATATACATACAACATAAAGAATTTTTTACTTGAAGATAAAGTATTGCTTAAAACCAATGTTAAATGCAAATATGCATAATGAGAAATACAGGACACAGTTCAAATAATAGAACCAGATCACACACACACACACACACCTATATATATATATATATATATATATATATATATATATATATATATATATATATATATATATATAGATATAGATAGATATATATATAGATTGCATTTCTTGCTATGCTCTATGCTGCCACTTCTCTCTGTTCTGCTCTCACTTCTCCCTATTCTGTCCAAAAGGAGAAGTCACTTCTCCCTAAAATTCAAGTCTAGCTTGACCCCTGAGTCAGAAATCTGTGGCACGTCATATAGACATTACGTAAATGTACAAATCACTTCTACTTTTTGCATCACATAATGCAGTTTTAACCAATCCAAATCCTTGTTACAAAGGCCTGGCAAAAAATATGTAATTATATCCTGATGGCAATTAAGCTTGGGACTTGCATATGCAGATAAAAATATATTATTTGTTGCCATAATGCTCATAAACTTACAGTTAACAAAAATGCTTTTGTTTCAAAAATTTCTGCATCAATGAACAAGTTAAGAAGTAAAAGAATTTGCTTCTTTAATTTGAAATTGTGCTGTACGTAAGTCTTAAAAATGCTTTGTACAGTACTTAATCAGATCTGGCTATGGGTTGCAGACTAAGGAATAAAAAGCCATCAGAAGAATGGCTGATTCTATACCACCATCACCACCACACCTTCCCAAACAAATGCATCAATTACAAATGTGAAATTACCATAATTCTGCAATTTCACATCCAGCAACCATGACTCATTTCTATTGATCACAGACTCGATAGGAAGCTGCCCTTTCTCATGTGTAATGCAACTATAAAACTGATAAAAACTGGGTGTGAGAAACTTGAAATGATAAATTTAGGTCCAGTGACCTTGACCTTTGACCTATGGACCTGAGAATCAATAGTGAGATACATCAACCAAGTGCAGTCTGCCTTACATCAAGTTTGCTCGATCTAGTAAATATTACTTATCTGGAGGAAACCAAATTATTTACAATGTCAGCTTCAGTGAGCTTTACTTTTCACCTCTTGCCCCCAATGTAGTCTACCTATGAAATTTGATGAAAATTAGATCAAGGAAACTTATCATTTAGAAAGGAAAATCTCATTTCACCTCCAGTGACCTTGATCTTGGACCCAGCAGCCCAAAATTCAATGGGCTTTTGCCTCTACCCATGGATCAGGCAATAAGGTAAGTATGAGGATTAAGAAACAAAACAACAGCAAACAAAAGTTATGTTGTGCAAACCCCTCATCTATCGATGGATGCACAGACAGATATTATTATCACTATATTGCCCCGCACCTTTTGGATGGGGGGGGGGGGCACAGGGATAAAAGTCTCTGAAATTTGGACCATCTGACAGTCTCGTTCCCCGAGTTTTAATTTCTTAATGAACTGTAATTTCTTCTGCTAAAACATTTTATAGTTGCATTTTTTATACTTATATTTATATTTTTTGACAAAAACATCTAAAAGAACCAAGCAAGTGTACAAAGAATGGTACATTATAAACCTGAACAGTAGTAAAGCACATGGTTGACTCAGAAGATCATTGACCCACAGGTCTCAATGACAATTGACCAGTGATGAAGCATACTACATTTGTAGGTGTGTTTGAATGATTCTTAAATGTGTCCTCACCTGTTGAGTACTTTGTGCGAATCTGAGAATCCTGCCTTTGGTAGAACTTGTACATCGTTTATGAGGCTTGTGACACGATCATCGATATCCTTTAGTTCTCCATCCAGCACAGACTTTTGTTTTCCTTCAGTTGACTTTGCAGCATTAAGTTGCTTTCCCACACCTCCTATATGACGCTCAAGTTCATATAGTCTACCTTCCAGGTTATGAGCCTCCTTCTCAATCCTCTCAAGCAGATGTTGTAAACCCTCCAACCTAAATAAATTTTCTGAACTGTACTGTCACCTCTTTTAAAGACTTACTTTGTATTGTAATTACAAATACATGCACAATAACCAGCTTCATCCCACTGGCACCAGTACAACTTGAAACAAGAGGCACAAGTGGGCCTGATATCACTCATCTTGCTTACATAACTTAACAGATGACCATTCCACTAAGCTGGCTTATGTATTATTCTAAGAACACAACCTGTGTAAGCTACCTCCCAAACTTTACATCA
This sequence comes from Margaritifera margaritifera, assembly GCA_029931535.1. Taxonomy (NCBI): domain Eukaryota; kingdom Metazoa; phylum Mollusca; class Bivalvia; order Unionida; family Margaritiferidae; genus Margaritifera; species Margaritifera margaritifera. The sequence goes on along the minus strand of JAQPZY010000490.1, from coordinate 77,761 downwards.
TGTTGAGTTTACTTATTTTACTCAATCATGATAAAAAATTCTTTCTGAAGATACAGCATAATTATTTCGCATATTCTCTAGTCATCCAAGATCTTGATTATATAAACCCATTTACCAAGTTTGATAGAAACTTGATGAGAAATATAGTCTTTAGATCTCACGAGGTAACAAGCTCAGTGAATCAGATACAAAGTATCTCATTAATAAGCAGAGATCTCACTTTTTATTGAACCTGTCTAAGACAATGATTACAGAGTATACAATGTTTGTTTACCAAAGTCGAGCAAAATCTGAATGGTATTTGGTCTCCAATGTGGTAACAAGCTTGGCAAATCAGATACAAGACTACCTCATTAATATGTGGCTAATATGTTACTCACAATCAAACTCATCTAACATCTTGATATTAAAACACTATTTAACAAGTCTGATCAAAATCTGATCAAAGATATAGTTGCTAGGGTGTTGACAAGCTCAAGCCAATCAGATGCAAGGTTACATCATTAATATCCATGAATTTCATTCATAATCATACACAAGCCAGACCTTGCTGACAAATGCCTATTTACCAAGTTTGATCAAAATCCTATTTAAAAATACATTTTCTAGTATGGCAAAGCAACTCAGCCAATCTGATGCAAGATCACCTCATAAATATGCATAGGTCTTGCTCATAACAAAATGAGCCCAATATCTTAATATTAGCCTATTTACTAAGTCTGATTAAAATCAGGTCTGAAGTTGTCTCTCAAGTGGTAAGAAGCTGAGCCTGTCATACACAAGATCACCTAAATGTAATTAATATGTTCAGATCTCACTCATGATAAACTCATTATATATCTTGATGATATAAGCCTGTTTACCAAGTTTGATATAAAAAAAAATTATTTTATCAGAAATAGCCAATAAAGTATTGACAAGCTCAGCTATCAGGTGCAAAATCTCCTCATTAATACGCATGGAACTTGCTCACAATTGTACATATTCAAGATCTTGGTGATTTAAGCCTATTTACCAAGACTGACCAAAACTTGATCAAAAATAGAGTCTCTGGAGTGGTAATAAGCCCAGCTAAACAGATACAAAAGCACATCATTAATATGTGTAAATCTTGCTTATAATAAAACACATTATATCTCTTGATGATATAAGCTTATTTACCAAGTTTGATAAAACAAATGTTTTATCAGAAACAGAGTTGCTAGTGCTGACAAGCTCAACTAATCTGATGCAAAATCTTCTTGTTAATATGCATGGATCTTGCTCACAATTTGGTGATTTAAGTCTATTTACCAAGTTTGATAAAAACTGGATCAGAAATACAGTCTCTAGAGTGGTAACAAGCAAAGCCAATCTGATGCAAGATCACCTCATTATTATTAATGACTATTGCTCATTATCAAACTTTTGTCAGAGATCTTGATATAAGCATATATTACATGTCTGATCAAAATCAGATCCAAAATTTTTTATTCTATAGTGGTAATGAGGTCACCCAAACTGATGCTAGATTACCTCATAAATATGCATGGATCTCACTCATTATGGAACCCATCCAAGATCTTGATGGTTTAAGTCCATATTTCAAGTTTGCTCAAAATAGGATTAGAAGTATGGCTTCCAGAGTGGTAACAAGTTCAGCCAATCAGATGCAAGCTTACCTCATTAATATGTGTGTACCTCACTCATTATCATTCTTGCCCAAAATCTTGATGATATGAGTGCATATTCCAAGTCTAATCAGGATAGGATAAAAACTCTGGCCTCCAGAGGTATAATAAGGGCAGACAATCTGATGCAAGATAATCTCATTAATATGCATGAATTTTGCTCATTACTGAATCCATCCGAGAGCTTGAGGATATAAGCCAATGTTTCAAACTTGATAAAAATAGTATCAGAAGTATGGATTCCAGAGAAGTAACAAGCCCAGCCAATCAGACACAAGATTATCTCATTAATGTGTGTGTATCATGCTCATTATCAAATTTTTCCATGATCTTAATGATAACAGCATATATTCCAAGTTTGATCAAAATGAGATCAGAAATATTGCCTCCAGAGTAGTAACAAAGTCAGCCAATCAAATGCAAAATCTCTTCATTAATATGCATGGATCTTGCTCATTATCAAACATGTCCGAGATTTTGATGATATATGATCATATTCCAAGTTTGATTAAAATCAGATCAGAAATATGGTAACAAGCAATTGCTAATGGACAGATGACGCATGAAGGATGCAGGACCATGCCATACGCTCACTTGGCCTTACAGCCACATGAGCTAAAAATACATGTACATTTACCAACACAACATGTAATGCATCTAAAGTAGGTCATTGCATCCTAGTTGCCCTCAGATCATTCAAAATGATTCTGATCATAGTCTGAATGGTTCTGAGTATTGACACCCATGATTTGCAACAACATATTCTTTAGCAATGAAATCCAAGTACTGAAAGTAATGCATGATGGAGAATATTGCAGCCTTTGATAAGAGGTAGATATACATCATGCATTTAAGGAGTCAAGTCAAACTATGCCTGCTACCTTAACAGTACTACCTGCGACTGTTGACCCAGAGTAGACAACTACACTTGGTTCCATCTGGAAAGTCCTCTCTGGTGGATTGGACAGCCAAGCATATATGCTCATCCCCCGGCTGTAAAGGCAGATGGCAAGAGCTGTGTGGATTGCACAGGGCATCAACTCAGGTGCAGAAGGACCTGATGGCCATCAATTGCATCTGCAGTCATCTCCAGATGTCTCGACATTGTCATGCCACTGGATTCAGACAGGACTGGATGAATGGATGAGAGAGAGGGTGACTCTGCACAACTCTCCCTCACTTAAATCCAACTCGTGTGAAAGTCAGGACATTATCCCCCTTCCCCTCCCCACCAGATAACTTCAAGTCCTGTGGCAATGGGCAAGTGGCAAAACAGGTGTGTGTACAATGGGAGCTGTAACTGCAGACCTGCAGACAGGTAGCTCAGGGCATAAGGTCACTTTTCATTGAACCAAAACGGCAGCGGAACTCTGCAGCCCCCTGGGCGACTTAGCAGCTCTATTTAGGATCACACTGCTCACCTCCATAGCATGAGGAAGGTGCTAGAAAAGGTGCCCTAAACATTGCCTGCTTTACCTTAGCCCTGATCAGCATACCATGGCTGATGAGTATCCCACTTTAGTGGTCAAAAATCACACAAGCCAAAGCTGATGCCAGTATCAGTGCCTGGAATGTGCATACACTAATGGACAGTACATCAGTAGATGGACCAGAGAGAAGAACAGCTCTAGTTGGTTGCAAGAGAACTGGCTAGATTCAACATCCACATAGCAGCTCTGAATGAAACTCGCCTTGCTGAGGAACAACAACTCACTGAAGTAGGAGCCAGCTACACCTTCTTCTGGAGTGGTCGAAGTAAAAGAGAGCAACATGAAACTGGTGTTGGGTTTGCCATCAAAACACAGCTTGTCAGGAAGCTCACAAATCTTCCAAACAGTGTGAATGACAGACTCATGCAAATGAGACTCCCAGTGTCTGGAAAAAGATAAACAATTATCATTAAAGCCTACCATGACCAACCCAGATCAGATCAGATCAAAGACAAATGTTATGAAGTCCTGGAGTCTCTTGTCACAGAAGTGCTGAAGGCAGACAAACTCATCGTCCTTGTGACTTCAATGCTAGAGATGGCGCAGATCACCAGACATGGCCAGTCATCATTGGCAAAATTGGCTTTGGCAAATGCAACAACAACAGACTCCTACTGAGGAAATGTACTAAACATGACCTCCTAATCACTAACACAGTCTTCCACCTGCCAAACTGTAACAAGATGTCTTGGATGCACCCACACTCATGCTCCAAGCACTGGCATCTCATTGACTATATCATCATCAGGACAAGAGACAGGCACAATGTCCAAGGGACGAAGGCCATGAGAAATGCAGATTGCTGGACTGACCACAAGCTCATACTCTCCAAGCTTAAGATCTGGATTCAGTCTAGCAAATGACCACAAGGCAAAAAAGTGCCCAAAAAGTCAATGTGTTCAAACTGACACAGGAGAATGTGAAACAGGCATTTGTTGAATAACTGTGCAGCCAACTTGTGACAACTGATGTGAACTCCAAGAATGTTGAGGAAAACTGGGCATCCTTCCGAGACTCCATGTATTTGGCTGCATCCAAAACCCTCCACCCCACATCTAAACATCAAGATTGGTTTGAAGAGAACAACATCAAGGACTGTCCAATGTAAAATCAGAGAGTTGCAAGACTCATGGCTGAGCAACAAGGCTGATGAGATTAAGTCCTATGCAGACAGGAATGACATGAAGAACTTCTGTGATGCCTTGAAGACAATTTACAGGCCACAGTCTTCAGGAACATCTCCAATACTCAGTGCTGGCAGCACCACACTGCTCATGGGCAAAGAAAAGATACTACAAAGATGAGTAGAACACTTCAACAACATCCTCAATCAGTGTGGTGGTGATTGATCGGCTGCCCCAAGTGGAAATCAACATATCACATGCTGATTGTCCAACACCAACTGAAACTGACATGCTGTCAAATGGCAAAGCACCTGGAGCAGATGCTATACTAGCGGAAGTCTGCAAAGCCAGAATCTGACACATGGATCAAAGACTGACTGAACTCTTTCAGTCAATGTGGACTCAAGGAACTATACCCCAGGAGTATAAGGATCTCTCCATCATCCACTTGAACAAGTTGAAAGGCAACAGAGAATCCTGCAACAACCATCCGGGCATATCCTTGCTGTCAATACCCAGCAAAATCCTCTCTACTGAATCACATTATGCATCACATCATTCAAGGCTCTGGTCTGATAGTCAGTGTGGCTTCAGGAATAGATGAGACCATAGACATGGTGTTTGCAGCTAATCAAATCCAAAAGAAATGACAGAAACAGAACTCCAGCCTGTATGCAACTTGCATCGACCTGACAAAAGCCTTTAACACAGTTGTAAGGGCCTCTGGAAGATCATGACAAAATTAGTTTCCCCAGAGAAATTCATCATACTGGTTCCATGATGGCATGTTTGCTCATGTCATGGACAACAATAAGTCATCTAAACCATTCCCAGTCAAGCAAGGCTGTGTGTTGGTCCCAACCCTCTTCAGCATGGTGTTCTCTGCTATGCTTACAATTGCCTACATGACTATGACACTGGGACCAACATCAAATACCAGACTGATCACATCCTCTTCAATATGAGTCGACTAAATGCAAAGATGAAGTTACAGGAAGGGACTGTTTGTGATATCCTATTTGCTGATGACTATTCCCTGCATGGCAAATCTGACATGCAACAGAGTATGGACCATTTCTCTTCATCTTGTAGCAGTTGTAGCCTCAAAATGACTATACAGAATGATGCACCAACCTGTACCAGGAAAGCCTCACGAAAAGCCTATCATCAGAGTAAATGGCCAAACTCTCCTGGCAGTGGACAAGTTCACCTACCTCAGCAGTACACTGTCACATGCATTCCACATCGATGATGAAACCAATGTTAGAATAAGTGGGGACTTCGGCAGATTACAAGCAAATGTGTGGGAGCTCAGTGGCATCAGCCTGCAAAAAAAACTAAAGGTCTACAAAGCCACTGTGTTGCCCACTATGCTGTATGCATGTGAAACCTGGATAGTGTACAGATGCCATTCCAAGAAGCTGAACCATTTTCACATGGGCTGCATGAGAAAACTGATGAGGATTTGAAGCAGGACAAGGTCCTAGACACTGAGGTTCTCACATAGTCACGCATTCCAAGCATCCACATTCTGCTGATGAAATCACGGTTGAGATAGGCAGGCCACATCACCAGGATGTTTGATGAGCAACTACCAAAGGAGATCTGATATGGTGAGCTTTAGGAGGGAAAGCGATCAAAGTGAGGGCAAAAGAAATACTTCAAAGACTCCTTCCAGTCATCCTTGAAACACTTCAACATTAACCCTGAGTCTTGGGATGATCTCAAACAGAATCATTCCAACTGGTGCAGTCTCATCCATACTGGAGTTACAGACTATGAGCTGAAGAGAATTACAGCAGTTAAGCAGAAATGTGAGCAGTGTCAATCTGAGAACTGAATTATGTCCTCTATTGATCAAGCAAGTGACATTTCCTGTCCAGTGTGCCACAGACTGTTCAGAGCACAATCTGGCCTGATCAGCCACTCTTATGCTCACAGAACCAAACCAGTTAATGATGTCATGATCATCTTCCAACTTGATGGACAAACAACATTTAATGGCAAAATATCTTTATTGCACAATGCTTTGTGCTTCTGTGAAGGGACATATATTGTTCAATAAAACTGAACTGTTTGACCTTTCAGTGGAATATTCATGGCAATCAAGTCAACTCACACAAAAAACAATTATTGGTAATGCATGCATATTGCTTGCATGGTCTGAAGGAATCATTTTTTTAAGCACTGAATTCAGCATGCACATCCAGCATACCACTATGCTTTTTTGTCAAGTAGACTTGGCCCTAATCTGTATTCTAATGAAAGGCTAAATGGACGAGTCATTCTTGCTGATACATGCCATTATCGAGCCATATGTGCAAAACCATGGGTAAGGCCCAGTTACAATTTGGTCTAAACAATGTTGTCACTTTAAATCTTTCCCTACTACTGACATGTATATCCACTGCATACATGTGCCTAGCCTCCACAATGACCACCATAGCAGATATATCTGCTTGCAGGTTATGCACACTAGACCTTAGTAACAGATAGATCTGCTCTGAATGTTAATGTTACAAATTATCTTATTCATCAATAATGAGCCGTAAAACAACATTTAAACAATCAAACTTAGAGTTATGAGTTAATATGTGTGGTTGTTGTTGTTAGTGGAGACAATGTCTTTTGCAAGCAATTTGGAATCAGAGTTTTCTGGTTTTTCATTAGTTAAAATTCATGATATTTAATTAGGGAGTAATGGCAGTGATACTGAACTATCTTCATTGTCCAGTCTGTCAGAAATTGAATTGGATGATGAAGACAGCACATTGTTGACAAGAGAGCCATATGCCCCTCAGAGTTCACTGACAGCATCAGTCCTACTTTCGTTCTTGATGAAGGGAAAAAAAGAGATTTCTTCTAGAAATATTTTCCTTTGGCATTCATTGAAAGATCTGTTTCTGAAACTAACAATTATGCAGCAAAACTTATGGAAGAGAAACTCAATTCTGTCTGGCAACCCACAAACTTTAAAAAATGCTGGTCTTTCTAGACTCTTCGAACATATACCTTAGCTTGACAGTCTACACGGCCTCTCCAGACAACCAGTATCCCATAAATTATAACTAGGTTATATTTGAAAAGCTGTCCAGGTATTTATGTGTACAAATTTGACCTATAACTTGGTATACAAAAAATGACAGACAAATTTTAGTTTTACAGTGTGCAATTCATATAAAATGGATTCTCTTACCAATCTCCTTGAAGTCATATGGATATAAAAATCACACAGATAGAAGGTAGTTCTAGCTTTTAAATATGCATGGTTTTAGTATATAAAATCAGTCAATTACAGGTATAAGGAAATCAACAACAAAATCAGTTTATATTCCCAAGTCATCAGATGAAAAGTTATCATTTGGCTCCAGCAGCATCAGTCTCTGGTAGTCAGCCCCCAAAACAGCTGCTGCAGTAGAGACCTCAGCAGCTAGGCAGAGAAGTGGGTCACTACAGCAGCACTGGCAATTAAAGAGTTAACATAGCCAAAGTTGCAAAAATGCTCAACCAATGTCCACACTGGTGAAACATCTTCCTTTTAACAAATGCCAAAATACAACCATGTAATAATACATTTTTTTGAAAAAAGCAATAGGGATATTTTGACCCCCTCTATGTACCTTTCTGGCAATCTATCTGTCCATAATACCGTATCTTCTCTAGTCTCACTTAACCAGAATTTATGTAGCTTCATGAGATCTTTGCCAAGCAATAGTATGGTAAAACATTAACATAAGGTTTACTTGTGATGCAAGAATAAGATTTTCCCAAATATTGGAAAAGTGATATTTCATCAACTGATGATATGATGTGATGCCTTGCATCATTGTGCACATGAGATATGTCAGGTTTCAAATATTTAGAGTTATTTTCTTGGCTGATTGAGGCATACCTCTTGCAAGGTGTCTGTTCAATGATATCCTTTGAAGTTTTCAATTTAATTTTGGCTTGAACAATTTCTGAAAGCATGTTGTGGAAAGTTTAAAGATAGAAAAAGGTGTCTTTAATTTAAAATGTCATTTCTTCAAGTTCTTCAATAGTGAAGTGCCATTCATCAGTAACAGAGACTAATCAAGTACTTTAACAGACCCTTGTTTGGCACAGTGTCCGACAAGAGTTTGGCTGAGCACAACAATCCTTTTTCCTAAACTTCACACACACATAATTGGTCATATTCAGCAATGCTGTCAGCGATCAAAGCTGTGGGGCATTGGTATTCATCTTTCTATTATGGGGCAGTACTTTCTATATAAATTTGTACATGGAGCTATAACAGGTGTAACAGCTCATTGCAGAACATGATTGTTCATATTTTACTTTGATTTCCAGTTTTCCAGTTCAACTCAAACCAAATATTTCTTATTTCAGGCTAATTTATGGTCATTTTTACCATTAAAAAATTCAATTTCTAGTACATGCTGATACTGTAACAGTGTACATGAATTTATTCTTGGTTATTTTACATCATCACAAACATTGTATCTTGCATGTTTTTAGGTATTTATATGCACCTTGAGACCAGATAAGACATAATTATCATTTGCAACTCAACATTTTCATGTAACTTCTATCATTATCTTGTGAAATCATTCACCAAAGTACAATTTTTCATTCCAATCTGGTCACAGTTTCTCTATTGTTATGTATGATGTTTATATACTTAACTTTTGTCTATGATTATAAGTTGTATGGTTATTTAAAAATATGTACTTAACTTTTGTCCCGTTGTTGACATAGTATTTTCATAGGCATTTCGCAATTAGACTTTTGTGACATATGTCAGGTAGGCCCATATTTTTCCATTAGAAATACTCATATTCTGATGTGACATAGGTCATGTAGGCATGTGTATTTATATACAGATTTTGACTTACAAATTCATTCCTATTCTAGAATTTCAGTTCTAAAAGATCAGTGTGTAAGGAATCTATTTTAGTTGTGTTGTTGAAATCAGATATAATTTGACAGGAATTATTCATTTACAATATTCACTGGAAATATAAAAGTGCTCATTGACTTTTCGATTAATACATGATTTTGGGATTTATGTGAATTCATTCAAAACATTCCAGATTACATCATTGTGGTACATCAGTACATTCAAGAGTTGTGGTACATCAGGACATTCAAGACTTGTGGTACATCAGGACATTCAAGGCTATTGCAATTTTTTTGGAACATTATAAATTTTTGGATTTGTGATTAGGACACTTAGGATTATTTGGATTTTAATTCACGTTATTGTAAGTGTTTTTTTAATTTTCACTTTAATTGTCTAGAAATAAATTACTTGTTGATTTTATTTGATTTTGTTGGTTTCACTTTCTTTCTGATACATATTTTTAGGCCATAGAGTCGTAACACTATAATATAAAGTTTAGTCTACAACACTTGAGGGTGGATCTATTTTTTCTTGTTAAATTTACACCACATATAATCACAATTTTATGGGTATAGGGTTCCACACCAAAACTACAGTGTCCCATATCTCATTTTTTAAGTAAGGATTCTCTGCTATGTTTTGGCTGAGGGTTCCATCCCACTCTAATGTGGCCCTTATTTCATTCTTTGAGATACTGTGAGCTTATTTATTTTCATGAGTCTCAATTTTTTAGGTTTTGTAAAAAAAAAAAAAAAGAAGACATTTTCATGGGTACTTAAATTTATGGATTTGCCTGTTAAAGTTTGCATATTTGTGGGTATTTAATTTCATGGATTAACCTCTACAAATACCAAAAAAAAGGAATACAAAAGAGCAAAACTATGCCGACAACAAATGGCAGTTGCTTGAATAGTTAAAACAATACTACGACCTATATGAACACAAATCAAACACCTGTCAAGATCAATCACTTACACTGTGTTTTCGTCTGAGAGCTCAACATCAAAGGAAGCTGATGCTGCCAACAACACTAAGCCAATTGGTTATCAAAGCACAAGTGTATGATCTCTTACTTGAACCACTATCCATAAAGATGCACCATCAATACTTAATGATGATCATGCCATTAACATGGTGGCTTAAAAGTGTTAAAATTCAACTTAGATCTCCTTCAGTTTGAATGACATCATTCCACACTGTGAACCATACATGTGACCAGCTGCCCCTTGCTCCATGCAATTAGCAGGCAGTGGCAATATTATATGTTTTCAGAACCCATCAAAGAGCGAAGATGCTAACTAAATTGAAAGACAATCAAATCACTTTTTGTTCATTCCTGCCTCATGTACGGACCATTTTCAATCATTAGACTCGACAATAATTATAAACTACAAAGAAGAATTAAAATCACACTTCTACAACTGGTATGCTAAACAGGTCATGGAGGCCATCAAGGAAAAGGAAAAAGTCAATGGTGAACATAAGTGTACTATATTATTGGACCTTAAAATCTCATCAAGCAAGTCGGTTCATGCTGAATAGATAATTGTGGCTCATGCAAAAATGTCTGAAAGATCTAACCTAATTATCCCTGGCTTTAAGAAAGATGGCCTTATTTAATTCAACAATGTCAGGATTATTTTTTACCTGACAAACATTTGCTTGTACCAGGAGACTTCATTGACAAGATGTTGTTTCAGTGGTTTTGTCTGAAAATCAGTGAAGTGTCAGCTTCAGTACTCAGCTGTAATTAGTTTATATGCATATTATTTCATTAGTAAATGTGCTTCAACCAATAGTTTTTCACAGACTCGTTCGTTGTGATTAAACATGCATGGATAAAATAAGATATGTTTTCAAGCAGATTTAAATTTTTCAACAACAGCTTCACTTGAATGAAGGATCAATTTGAACAAGTATTAAATCTAATTTTCATATACTAGTATCATATATTATTACTTCTTTCATTTTCATTAATATGTACTAGTGTTTGAATACTTTATGCTTTTTAACATTTCTATCTTTACTGATTTCACAACATATCAATTTACGGCACTGAATGGAATTGACAGCTACCAGATACCATATACATACATGTGCATTGAAATAATATAAAATGCTTTATAGTTCTTTTTTTAAAGGGTTAAAATAAAACAAACACATGTAAAAGTAAATATGCAGCCCTTTCTCAGCCCCTCAAAGCCCAATAACTTCTCAGGAAAACCAGCTTCAAAACAATATAACAGACATAACTCCTGGAACAATGCCAACTCCAGTTAATGTTAACATATATGCTTATTGACTACATGCTACTTGTGACTCTAATCTTCACAGATGTATATTGGATGGTTTCACTCATGGATTCAATGTGGGTTACAAGGTATTATATTGCCACATCATACCACAAACTTGAAATCAGCAAACCAACTTTAAACAGATGTTTCACAGAAACTTGAAAAAGAAACTTGTGGCAAGTCAAATGGATGACCTTTTCAACAACTAACCTTACCAGATATTTTACAATTCTACTTTAGGCCTTGTAGAAAAGAAAACACCTGGCACTTTTTAAGATTTATCACCTAAACTAACCACCTGGAACTTCAATTAATGATGGCATTCACCACAATCTCCAACTCAGTACTATCTTTTTGGTTTTAAATTCAAGGGTAAGTTCTACTATGATGAATCCAGCCAATGGGATGAGGTTCTAGTTGCAAACCACAGGTACTTGTGTCTGTCAATAATGATATGCACACTAGCAAACAGCTCTCCTCCCCTACCCCAATCAACACAAGGTGACTAAATCCCCCTCATTGTACTTGATCCCTTGTCAATTTTCTAATACCATCAATGGTGCTAACCATATACCAAAGGAAATTATACACTTTCAATACTGTACGAGTTACATACCATGATGTTCATTTAACTGCTACTTTTATTAAAAAAAATTTAATTTTGTTATGTATTTTCTGCTTGGACACAGAAAATGGGTATCCATGTCTATTAGATCATGTGGTGAATTGCTTTAAATTATGATTGGTGGTCACTGTTTACTCTGGACTGAGACAGACTGGCATCAAACCATTACAACCAACAAAATTGTATGTAGCATTTCACTGACACTTACACAGCCAAATTTAACAAGGCAGTGTGAAATTAAAACTTCAGAGCTGCGAGAAAGTTGTAAAGTGGCTTAAAACCCTTATGGGTAAATATGGAGATAGCAAAAGATAACAAGGACAAAAAGGGGTACATCTTTAAAACTAAGTCCCAGAAAAATGATACCAATCTGACTACTGTCACCCTCTTCAAGTCAGGAACAATATCAATACATGGTAAAGGTAGAGAAGGCAAGAAAGGATTTAAAAGAACTGTCAAGTGAAATCTGTAAGTCCATCTGTCCATCTTCTCTTGTATAATATTTCACAAGGATGATATCTCTTTTTTTATCTTCCTACCATCAATCATCCCATCTATCTATCTTTATTCTATCTATCTAAATGTGCAACCTAAGTTTATCAAGGGCAATAATTGGGACATTATGGAAAAATTCAACTCTGCTCAACACTAAAACTGTCCAAGATCTCCTGAAAATGAATTAAGTAAAAACAAAAATTGTAAATGCCGGCCATGCAATGTTCAACAGTGTTCAGTACAGATGAATGGACCTCTTCACAACCAGGTCACTACTGTCCAGTAAGCATCTGATTGAACTGGTATTGACCCTGCTGCAAGAGTGAAGTCCACTGGAAACATCACATCCTAGTGAAGGAAAATAGTGATCTAAAGGATATTCTTACAAGTCAAACATGTATGCATAATTGCCTCCCACAGTGCACTAATGACCAAAACATATTTTTGCACACAAAATGAAAGCCACTAAGGATGATCAAAAGTCACTGACAAATGCAAAGCAAACAGGTATCAGTGGATTATACTAACATAGTTGCAATCCTAACAAAAATTTCCAACAGAAGTTCTAGCATGATATCAAATAACAATAAAGACAGTCAAGGTACCATTCTGACAAGAAATACATTCTCACAAAAACCATGCAACAAACACCTTCCAGAGTGAAACAACAGAATGCTGATTCTGTTTCAGTGAATAAGCCTGCAACAACTCATTACAAGAAAAATTGCAACCAACATAATCATATGCCTGAAATTGCATCAGAAGATACAATCCTGCTCATTGTTTCATTCATCTTTGGCAGAATAAAGTCACAAGGACTGAACAGAAATGTTAAAGTTCGCACCATTCCAGGAGCCACAACCACACATATCAGGAAGGGACTGGAAATATATGATTTGAGGGAGATGAAATGATAATATACATCTCTCACTGTTTGGAACAGCATGGTTCATATGGAACATTGACCAGGTGCTGCCCATTATTTATAATCTCAGTCAAGAAGCCAACCTAGAATGCCAATGACAACAATTCCACCATCAAAGGAGGAAGAGAGAGACATGCTATTACTGTGATAAAGGGCGTTCTGTTGACAAATGTAGACAAATGTGGACATGTGGAGAGACTAGAATGCTTTTACAGTTAAACTTGTCTTGAGCAACCTCTACTAGTAATGACCACCTGTCATTTTTTACCACAATTGTCATGCATAGATTGATTTCATTATATGAATGCACTGCTGTGAGTGACGACCTGAAGAACGTGACCAGTGATCAAAATTTTTTGACAAAATAAGCAATTCGACACTGCTATGAATGACCACATCACAAAAACAGAGATAAACTCCACTGACTTTTATTTAATCCTTTGTAACCATGACTGCTTAGGACGGTCTGCAGCCAAAGTGCAGATTGTTCTAAACAATAGAATATAAACAACTGCATCACAAGAACGGAGATAAACACAATTACCTTTTTCTTTAATCCTTAGTAAACATGACCGTTTTGAAGGGTTTGTTTTAAACCAAACAAAAGTTAAGTCTGGCTACCAGTTTTCTAAAACCTACAAGTTATGCAGGTAGCACCATATGCTACAGATCATAAACCAAACTAAAGTACATGTGACTAACAACCACTGTAGTGCCAAAGTCATGTAGATTCCCAATTATTATTAATCATTCCTTCTTCAAATGGAGCAGTAAAGGATGTATAGTCAATTGATTGGTTTGTTTTGTTATCTTTGGCAAAAACCCCAATAATGTCCTAATTAGAAACCTTCTTAAAAGGCTTCACTGTAGCGGTTGATTACGTTGTTTGTCATTGGAGTCAATCTGTAATGCCTAGGATGAATGGCGTCTTTGTCTTTGATATGTGATTATCATTTTCCAGATTTGATTATCATTGTAAAAGGCTCATGTTGTTTTTTGCTTTTCTGATATTTCAGTTATTAAAACCCACACACAAAGCCAACTGTTTCCATAGTGCCACTGGTTACATCCTTTGTTTTTCAAGTTAATCTCTTTATGTCATCAATGAATTAAGCCTTTGGCTTTTGTCTCTAAATAAATTTATTTTGTTTCTCGATGGATTAATTTTGTTTTTTTATTTCATTCATTGGTACATATATATATTCTATATTTACCCAAAGCCTGATCAAAATATCTAATTCATACACAGGATGAAAGTGTTGTCAAAGCTAACTGTGCAATTCTTATGCTACATTTCAAGTAACTCTGAATTTATGGGCATGTGAAGTTAACTTATGGACAGGATAAATAAATATTACCCTAGTTAATTCTGCAGTTCATAAGCTAATATGTTTGTTTGTTTTTGTGAGTTTAATGCCATTTTTCAGCACATGATAGGCCATACATGGCAGCTAGTATATTTGGTGGCAAGCTTTCTCATATACCCATGCTGGCTCCTATGCTAATATATGCAGACCTAGCCTTCAAATATAAATGTGAATGTTTTATGAAGTATCTAAATCTTTATTGCTATAAAAAAATTATTTTGAGATGAAATGAATGGAATATTTTAACAAGAACTATGAAGAAAGAATAAAATGCATGTCCAGTAAGTGTGGATATTTTTCCTTCTTGGGCTCTGTTGAATTTTGACCTTGAAAACTGATCATCTTGCAAAAATCTGTTATAAGACCACCTGTATTGAGAGACTGCTTTTTCTTGGCAGAAGGGTGGTTTCTGAAGACAGGCTTTACTGTATTGTCACAAATATGGACACAATGAGAAGCTATGTCTAAAAAGAAAAATGGATATGAACAACAAACATCAGGGCAGTGATGATTACTAGGATTGTGGTAATGAGGAGGTAGCTTTGGGCCAGTCAGACATTTTATTATGTCTAAATACATGTAAAAACAAGTATTTATTATTGAATTGCATCTGTACTGAATGTAATTTCATGCAAACTGAATGTAACTAATTCTCTAACTTCAGTATCAAATAACAATGTTTTCCATCTACCAGTATATAACAACAGTATTATTTGCCGTTACACTTTCTGAAAAAACATCATCTTCTAAGGAAGTAGACTTCTATAATGCCCCTGGAATGAATACTTCAAATTCAAGGAATCTTTACATGCTAGGGACACCTAATGAGTTTGCAATAAATGATAATAACTTTGAGGCCTCATCAATTGCTGTAAAAGATATAAGCACAGCAGAGGACAGTGTAAAAAGTATTGATACTACTGATCACACTAATGATGCTCAACATGATACTTTCTCTCTCCTGTGGCCCAACAGAGTTTGTATATAGCTAGATCTGTGTTTGCAAAACAAGTATGTCAACTTGACCAATCACATCGCATGAGCACATGGATTGACTGTACAAATATGTTTATGGGAAGCACTAAAATGGTCCATACAGCAATTGTTCTTCAACTGACTGAAGAGTTCCACAACCTCCGCAAATTCCAGTAAGAACTCAATAAATTTAACTATCGGTTCACTTTTGACTCAATTACATAATTTTATGCAATCAAATGGCGCTTGAAAATTCCCCATTTTCCCCCCAACTTTGATCAATATTTGCAAAATTAACAGGTTTTTCCCAGTCAGGAACAATATGTTTTTTCTCCCAAGTTTTTCCCCAATTTCCAGGTAGCATGGCAACCATGACAAAAACAGACAAACATCAGATTAATAATTACTCAAATCTGCCCATACTTTTAAGTTAAAAGCATCTGAAATCCTAAACTGTAAAATTAAGAGCCTCAATGTCTTGTTAACTTCATCCTTACACTCCATTTCAGCAACTGTAAACTCCAACTGAAGGGCAAAGTTCTATGCCAAACAGAGGCCATAACACCATCAAATTTCGTTCACATTACAATTAAAAGCAAACATTACATAGGTCTTGCTACTATAAAGCATAATACCAAATTTGTTTTGAATCCATGCCCTTCAAAGGTTACTAAAAGAAATGGAAATTTTTATTAAAACAAAGGGGGGGGGGGAGGAGGAGTTTTAATCAAACAGCGCATATAACTCTGCTAAATTTTGTTGGAAAATTTTGAAAATCTAAACTTGACCTACCCATTCTTAGTGGTTTGAATCCATGAAGTCCTATAAAAGTAAATAAGAAGAAATGTAATTCTGATGGAAGTTCCAAGTCAAACAGAAACTAAAATTCCATTAAATTTTGCTGGAAAATGATGAAAATTGAACTTGACCAAGATTTTTTTAATCTACATACCAAATCTGGTTGAATCCATGAAGTCCTTCAAAAGTTAATGCTTGGAGGCAAAGAATTGCAGGATGGGATGGGCGGAGAGACATGGGCAGCACAATATGGCTGCTTCCTAAATATGGCAGAGGCATACTAAAAGAGTTTTGAGAATACAGGCTTTGTACTTACTTAGCCATCTCTCTTTCCAGGGCCCCTTGTCGATCAAGCACAGCAGACTCTAATTTGGTCCATAAATGATTTATTTTGTCTGGACGTAGGCTTTCCTCTACTGACAATGGACTGACACCATAATTCTGAAAGCATAAGTTGATAGTGTATTGAAACTGAAGTTAAAATGTCTGAGTCTTTTCATGATACAATTCAACTTATAACAAGAGAACTGCGTGGACCTCGGATCACTCACCTGGCTAATAATAATAATAATAATAATAATAATAACAATAATAATCATAATGACTTTATTTAAAGAGGGTGACACAATTAGTTACACGGAACTAATCCTCTCTATGGCTCTCTATTATTTGCATATTTACATATATATTACATAAGTACACACAATAAAGAAAACTGCATACAACTCGAAATTCTGTCTGCAGGAAAAATAAATAAACAAAAACAATACACAAGTTCATACTGGAAGAAAAACATTAATAATATGCTAAATTTATATATGGACAAAATAAACAGAACATTTTATAACGGCATGCTACAACAAAGTATATACGATAAAAATATAGTGAGGCAACAAAGTGGAAGGTTTGAGAATTTATACTTTAAATTGTGATGTATTTGTCAAATCAAATGGGTTCCACTTTTCATCCATTGAATTAGATTATAATTAAATGCATTTATATTTGTACTTTCTCTAATTTCCTTTTGGAACTCTGTTCCAAATTTTAGTGACCCCAAATATTGAAAACTTCTCTCAAAGAGTTCTTTATTTGGTTTCGGGATGGAAAGATGGTTAGCCAAAACTGATCTTATATCGAGTGTTGACTTGTTTTCTGGCATGTAATAGTTCCTTGAGATATAATGGGGCCATATTGTTTGAAACTCTGTGCACAAATTTAGCCATTCTCAAAAATATTTGTTCACTTACTGTTAACATTTTAATATCATTCATTGCATTTGGGATGTTTTCAATATTATTTAGGATGAGTCTGCAAACTCTTTTATTTTTGCAAGCAGAATAATTAGCAAATATTTTTCTCAGAAGTGTTTCTCCAAATAACATGTTACATTAGTCTAGGTTTGGTTGTATATAGCTGTTGTAATATATTAACCTATGTTTGGTTAAACGATATGGCCTTATCTTGCCTAATAACCACAGACATGAACAGATTTTAAGACATATAACTTGAATATATTGATTCCATTGCAAATTGTTGTTAACCATCACTGCAAGGATTCTGTCATGGGTAACCATTTGTAGACAAATTTCATTCAACTTAAGATTCAAATTGTTTTTTTCCAATTATGCTCTATTTTGTTGGGTAGTAATCACTAATGCTTGTCTGTGTTTACTTTCATGCTGTTTTCCACTTACCAGGAATCTAATCTAAGTAAGGCTATCAGAAAGGAGACCTTTAGCTCTGATTTTAACTGTTTGAAATCCAAACGTGCTGTAATCCTCATATAGGTCAGTAGATGAAATACAGTTGGCTATTATCAGTGGCAGATTGTTTATGAAAATGAGAAAGAGGAATGGACCCAGGATTGATCCCTGTGGTACTCCACATGCAATTGGTTCTTCTTTAGAAAAACTGTCATATCTTTTGATACACTGATTTCTCTTTGTTTGATAGGATGTAAACCAATCAATTGTGGAATCATCACACTGAAAAATCTTCAATTTATTTATAAGAATATCATGATCAACAAGGTTAAAAGCTTTTATAAGATCATCTAGTATGGATTCCCTTCATCTAAGACTGTAATCCATCTATGTATCATGAAGACCAAGGCTCTCTCACAGGAGTGGTTTTCTCTGAACCATGACTGATTTAGGTGAATTAAGTTATAAGCTGACACATACATCAAAAGGTTGTCATGAACATGTTGTTCAAGTTTGGACAGAGTTGGCAAGATAGATATGGGTATGTAGTTATTGACATCTTTTTTGCTGCTAGACTTATGAATGGGGGTAACTTTTGCCAGTTTCCATGACTTGGGGGAAACACAGAAGTGGATATGCTTAGATTACATATGTAAGCTATGCTACCAGATATTATATTTGCAGCAGCCCTCAGAAGATGTAGTCCAATATTATAGAGGCTTGTTGCTTTGGTTGTCTCAATAGTTTGCAAGAATTTTAGAACTTTTTTATTCGATATTGTAGAAACTTAAAATTCTGTGTCAGCTGGAATTTTCTATGAACATAAATTTCTTAGTTTTACATGTTTGTTTTTTTGTAGTGTTTGTTTTTTGGTTTAATGGCATATTTAACACATTATTGGCAATATCATGCCCAGGAAATGGGAGCCAAGTGCCTTTCCCAAGGACACACTGAGTCAGCTCAGCCGGGCTTGCCTGGGTGGGTATGGAACCCATGACACTTGGATTATGAGTCTGACGTTCTACCAACTGAGTTACCACAACTCCCTTGACATGATTGTAGTTTATAATGGGTTCCTTCATTTATGAAGCTATAAAGACAGAAAATTCATTAAATGTGTTTGCTATTTCAACATTCTTATCAATAATCTGGCCTTCCTGGCCAAGTTGTTGGATTTTGGACGACCTTGTGGAATGTTTACCTGCACCTAGTTTTTTAAAAATTTCCCACATAGAATTCTTATCATAATCGTTTTCTAAAGTCAAATGATAGTAATTCTTCTTTCGGTTATTTTATTTCTCTATGTTTTGTAATGTGCTTGTTGATCAACATATTTTAAAAAATCATGGGTTTTCATAGCATCTAGAATGTTAGGAGTTAACCAATCGTTGGAAGTTCTTTTTACCCTATGTGTTTCAAAGGTACATGTTTATTTACCACTTGCATAAAAAGTTGGGTCCATATATCAAAAACATCATCCACATCGTCAAACATAGATACTCTACTCCAAGAAACATTACTGAGATCTTCCAGAAATTTGTTTTCATCATAATGCTTAAAAGACCTATATGTTATGGTTTTGAGTTTTGGATTTTATAGCTGTTTGTAAGCCAATTTTCTGGTTAGGAAAAATTGGGAAGTGATCACTAAGACCTATCTTAAGAATATGTATTTTGCCACATTTTCTTTCATCTTTGTATAAATATGATAAATCTGAGTTTTTGAGTGGTCAGTTTGTCATTTTGGTTAGTCCACTAACTGGGTAAGACCAAATGTTTTTTTCATGAAATTCAACCAATTTCTGTTAATCTGATTATTCATAAGATCTCTGTTGAAGTCACCTAAAATATACCTTTTTTGTTCATCAATCACTTTGTCTGGTTGTTTTTCACAATGCACATTCCATCTGACCTTTGCAGAAGGTGACCTATAGACAAAGCCCACAAGTAATGGCTTTGTATTTGATTGATTTACCTGGATCCATATTGCTTCAATTCCATCTGATTCTAGATCCTTTCTCCTTTCAACTGTTAAACCATCTCTTACATATACAACAACAACACCACCCCCTGAACCTCTATCACATCAGATTGGTGTGCCATAACCATAAAAAAAAATAAGTAATTTATATGATTGTTATTTAACTTTGTTTCTGTTAAACTTTAGAAAACCTTCAAACTGCTCTCACCAGACTTCATAAAGAAAATATTATGATCCTCAATACAGACAAAACATAAGTCTTGCTGACAACTACATAGTAGAAAAGAACAACGTGTCCTCTATCATAACACTGATCTAAAAATGACTTGTTTTGATAAAATTCTTGGAATATTTGTAGAAAATAACTTGCAATCGTCTCTTCATACAAATTATGTTTCAAAGGAAATAAACTCTTGATCTTTGGCTCCTAAAGAAAATCAAGGCCTTCATGCCATTATTTTACAGAGTTACTTTTTTACAAAAGTTACATTCAACCCCATCTTGACTACTGTAATATAATTTGAGGAAATACATCTGCTACAAATATGCTACTTATATCCCTAATGTAGGATTATTAAAAGGTTATAATTTCAAAGTAACCAAGCTCCAAAAGGAGCTTTTCAAAAATAGCTTTTAATTTTCAGGTGCTCTTGTTTGGAACAACATTCCACATGATCTTCAATCAGCTTCAAGTATTTCTTCCTTCCTCAATAGGTGTATTAGATGGATGAAATCCTTAAAAACATATGGTGTACTTATTAAAGTATAAGTTACACCACCCACCTCCTGTTTTTCACTTGTTTTTTTACTTCTGCAGCAATATAGCATTTATGTGAATACTTGTCAATATATTCTGTGTGTGTGTGTGTGTGTGTGTGTGCATGTGTGTGTGAACATATTATTATTAGCTTGTGTACATAATAGAGGGCCTCAGGGTTGATAAGATCTTATTTATAACTAACTGAGTCACACTCTGAAAATAGAGTTTTTATTATTATTATTATTAGACACAGAATATGTCCATTATTGACCTTATATGATAATATTGAAATCAGTTTAACCAATTATTCATACCATGAATATTTGTATATGCCCAATGCATAGACATTTTCCTTTAATTCCTAGATCTAATATGTCCTTAAACATTACTAGGAGGGTCACACAAGGAGGTTAGTTCTGCTGTTACATTTTGACAATTTCTTGAAGCATGCATGCACTGTCACTGTTAGAACATTCACAAACACATAATGTATTTCCACATTCAAACATCCATCACAGTTGTTATTTTAAGAGATAAAATGTTTAACTGAGGTCCCAAAGGAAACAACATGGGCATCATCACCCACTAGAGTTCCCAATGTTTGTCTTGAAAACTGTAGAGAAATTATGTCTCATAAACAGGGCACTATCTTTATAGCCATAAGCCTAGCACCTGTTCCTAGGGTGAAACATTTCACAGTGCTTGGCCTTGTGTCCATATTCCAAACAGTCATGGCATTGAATTCTCCCAGTATGTCTACATGAATCTAAGCCATGCACTGGTTAATAGCAATTATAACACCTCCCTTGCTTGTCCAATTTGCAGAAAGTGTTATCTTGGTCCCTGTCATAACTTTGGGTAAGGTATTTCCCTTTGAGTATTGGAACATGCAGAAAGTCTGAAAGTTCCTTTTTTTTACATGGATTCTGTCTTTAACCATGAGGTGTTCTAGCACCAAGCCAGACCTTGTAACAAATGCATATCAATATCAATCATTTTGATCACATTCATTGCATAGTTGTTCTATTAAGGCATTCAAATTTCAATTATCAGTGTCAATTCTAGGAGAAACTGTGCAAATAAATATCTTACAAACTGGGTTGTCCAAGTAGATGTTGTTCAAAATGTGGTAAAAACTATCTTCAATTTGTTCAATATCAATGTTGTTGTTAACATAATTTCCTCCAACATTGATGATGATGTTGTCATGCTAAGAAAGGTCTATGTATCTGATTATATCAAGCATATGACAAGTTCCCGCCCCGGGTAATGACTTGACTTTGACCCAAGGTTTAAGACCTCTTTCACTGACATATTTAATGACCAAGTCACCAATCAGCAATGTTTGTTTTATGGAAATTTCCTGATGTTTTGGGTGTCTAGATTTCCTTTTTTGAGAGGAATCCCTGGTATTGGAAGTTTCATCGCTATATTAGAATAGTGATGCTCACCATTCACAACATTTTTGTGACTGAAGCTTATCTCAGTAGAATAAGTTGTATGATCTCCTTTCACAAAATGCTTTGGGAGTGAAGATACATTTTCAGTTGCTGGGGTACAGTTAATAGCTTTTAGTGTGGTTTCATTTTTGACAAATTTGTCCATATTACTGTTGATCTTTCAAGTGTCTGCTATGATTGACTTAAGTATGTCATCAACTGCTAGGAATTTTTCATTGGTTTTCATTACCTTCATGATATTATTTCTGTACCTTTTGGATTCTTCTTCACACATTTACAGTTTCAGTTTTCAAGTTTCTAATGTCTTCTATTATTGACATGAGAATTTCAGGATCAATAGCAGCAGAACCATATTTTATTTCAGTTATTTCTGATATAGATTGTCTTTATTCAAATGTTTCACTTTATCCTTCAGCTTACTGATTACCTCTTCAAGGATTTGGCAGTGACTCGATGATTGGCTTAGGTCACATTTTATAGTTTTGCCTGTTTTATCCACGAGTTCAGATTTCACCTTTAAAATAGATGTTCAGCAAACTTGTCATGTCAGTCTTTGAATAGTTTCCCAGACAGACTTTGTGTAGAACCACTAATTTCCATATCTAACTTCCCAATGGGAGAAAGCTGATGCTATGGAAGACTGGTTTGGGGTGCTACAGACTTGAAATATACTTTGATTGTTGCCATGGTGGTTATCACTGGTTTCTGAATAAATTTCTTGAGCAATGAGTTGAAATTCAGCGTTAGTCCGTTCTTTATAATTAGGTCCCTGAATAAGTAGAGCGTTTGTGGAATTGAAAGGGTCCCATTAACTTTGTATGACTGTAGATTGTCTGATGAATATGCAATTTTAAAGATGATACCATTATGCTTATGATCAATTCCATATCCCTATCTGAAGCTTAGTCTGCCCTTCCATTCAGATATACATTTTACATCAGAAAAGTTACAGAGTTAGCATTGTATTTCAAAGCAAAATAATCTCTATCACAATTTGTGGCTTGTTTTAATGAGAGTAGCAGAGGTAGTGTCTACACCTCTTTTAAAAACCCTATAAAACTGCTGCCGCCAAGTGAATTGCTATGAATTAGACACAAAAGATTGATAGAATCTTCCATATTAAGATATCAAAAGAGAAACTGTTCTCCTAAATATGATCATGTTCAAAAGTAGAGTATCCAACTAACTTATGTAGATTTGGTAAAGTTCCAGATTAGCATATTTTGAATATATAATCCTCTTCAATTAATTTAGGAATGATGGGTAGGATACTGATTTTTAAATTCTACTGCAACGTACACCGAAATTGCCTTCCCTTTTACACACAAAATTCTCACATGAGATCTAACTCATGTTAGTCTCATGTGCATTTTATCATGCAAATTAGGTGGAACTCACATGATTAATAGCATCTAACAAAATCTTAAAATCACATGAGCATGAATTGTTAATATGAGCAAGATTTTTTTCACATGAGCAAGCATTTCCTCACATGAGCAACAAAAAAAAAAAAAAAAAGACTAGTATTTGATTTGTATTTAATAAATACATTTTTGACAAGAATTAAAAAAAAGAACAAAGTTTCCTATCATGGAACTTGCCATTTATCAGCAATAAAGAAACTTTCAAGGTCATATTCACATCTAGTGTGGATGAGCATTGAGCATATTTGAGTTAAATTATGCATGTTTTTGTGAGGTTTCTCACATGAGAAAAAAGACAACTAGTTTATATATATATATGATTTTCAATTGGTGTCCCAGGTGACCAAGTGGTCTAAAGTGCTCGCCATTACCGATCACTTCCATCTCACCTCTGTCTGTATGGGTTCAAGTCTCGGGCTCGGACAATGTGGGTATGTGAGAAAACTTGCCAGTAGCTTCCCATGGGTTGGTGGTTCTTCCCGGGGTTTTCCCAGGTTCTTCCTCCACCAGTTATACTGGCTGATATGTATAGCCCATGATGTGCTGAAAAATGGCGTTAGACCCACAACAACAACAACAACAACAATTATTATAATTATTATATCACATACATTCTATAACAATAAATGCTCGTGGTGGAAATACACAGGTGTAAAACCACTCATTCACTCATCAAGTAAATTAGTGTGATTATTGTCAAAACAGTCTTCGCACACGTGAAACTAGCCAGGTGTACTGCACCCAAGCACTAATTTCGTTACTGATGATAACAAAAGGTATATGCTCTCAGGCTAGTACTGACCAATTGGAAAAGGTAATTTTCGTTGATTCAATGAATAATCCAGAATTATACCAAACAATGTTTTAATATTTATATCACTGTTGATAAACGTTCAGTGTTTGTGTGGTGACAATTGTAAACATGTAGAAGTATTTGCAAAGTGTGCTGCCACCACCGAGATGGCAGAAATTAGATGAAGAGAGTGCACGATCACAAATATGTTCAAGAGAAGAGACTAAAAAATACCAGAAATGTTGGGAAAATAAACACAAATGGTCCAGGAGAGGCTGTGATGTTGAGCACTTTCTGCACTGAGTATTCGGAGAAATACAAAAGTGCACGGGGTACTTCACTAGTGAGTCTTGTTGGTGAAATACAGTTGTTATTGTATTGAGTTGATGTTAATAAATAATAAATGTTGAATTAGTAAATTAACAGGTTTCTGTTTGATTTTAGCAGGATCAGTGAAATTAAGGCAGGCTCAGTAAAAATATTTTTTTGGTGACCCGTGGGTTTGTGAAAAAAATCCTAATTTCGAACCCTGTATCTTGTTTTACATATGCATACTTTCAAGAGTACTCATTACACATACTTTGTTTGCTATAATCATGCAGTTTCACTAGAGACCTTTAAAATCTATCAAAAAAATCAAAGAAAACAAAGTGGAAGGAATGAATACAAATTCATAATTGTTTGAAACGGTATTTATTATAATTACTTGAAACAGTATTTATCAAAGTTAAACATTCTTTTGTACACTTTTGCAATATTTCAGTAGTTTCTATCATAATATTTTAAAGTTTGTTAAAATGAAACCTCTCAACAGAGGTACCATGATGTACTGATATGCTGCTCAATTTCTTTTTTAATAACACTTTGTATGTAAAATATATTTCATTAGCTGTTACATTGTCTTTCTTAAATTGAAAGGGCTATGACATCACATCTGTCAAACATTCAGTACTTTACATCTTTAAAAGAATATATAAAAAATTAAATTACTCACTTTATTCCTTGAGACATTTGAAATAAAATCACTGCTATTTTTTGAAAAATGAAAAATATAAATATTAGAAGCATATGTACATGTACACAACCTCTGAACTTGCCTCAGTTAAAGTTCACTGCATCAGGGCAATAGAACATGTAATTTGTAGAATTTGATATGCAAGAAGAAGAAGAAAAGTCCCTAAGAAAAATGTAAATGAGATTAACAAGATTGCATGTAATTTGCTAATCTTGTCATCCTATTGTCGATAACTGACAAACTTGTATCAAGAACTGCAGTTTTGCAGGCACAGCAGTAAATAATAATGATCTGCAAAAGTATCGTCTCAATGATTACTGGTATGTGGGCATAGACATAGACACAGACAAATTTTATTTCAAGTTGGAGTTGCATTACATAATAAGAAACATTAGCTCGTTGGAGCTATTTTACTGACTGTAAACAATGATATAACAATTAACTTCAACAATCAGACACAGTACTTACGATCATAATTTTTGTTTCTTTCTAGTTATAGAATCATGATTCTAAGCTAAAACTGCATACCCCTCCCCCCATTTATGATTAAATAATCAATGCAGAAGGATTGTTTACATGAAAAGATTTTATTCTCTCTTCAGTTACATGCAGTGTTACAATACACATGCATAATAGCTGGCTAATATACACGTAAGATATTTGGAGCAAGATTACAAAGTCATCTCATTTTGATGTATTAAATCATGGGGGCAAAACTGCACAGCAATAATCCAGTATAAAGTGGCTGCCAATCTGCAGTCCCATAAACCAGCAAAATGCAATACAATCTTGATATTACTCACCAACATGATAGCACCTTGATTTTCGATCGCAACAGCTCAGGGTTCTATGATCAATTGCAGCACATGTATTTTTATTACTTGCAATGAAATTTCCCAAATGAATGAGCTAAATTTTGACAATTCAAACATAAAAATGGTGCCTGTTTGAAAATGAGGCTGCCATGGTAGTTCTGTGTCTGAATTACCTCAAATAAGTTATGTGCATATTTTGTTGTCAGTATACTAGTCTGCAGACTGTAAACAAGGGAAATGACCGCCCTTACTGTATCGATACCGAATTTGGTCTCTGTCATGGAAAACATTTCATCTTATGTGATTTTATTATTTGATTTTTTTAAAAAGCAAAATCTGTGTAGCATAATTCTTTATAGAATGCTGGCAGAACAGGATGGGTCTCTAACTCTCTTTCACTCTCTCTCTCTCTCAAAGAAAACAATATTTATATCATTTTGAAGTTTTTATTCTGTATGAAAAGAACTGCCAATTTTGTTTTCTTCTGGCAGCAGACAATAATAATAATAAAAATAATAATAATCACAATGATACTATTTCGCAATGTTCACAACAACAACTCATGACCAGAAGGTTGTGGCTTCACATTCCATCATCTGATCCACCTGGGATCCTCATTAATATGCCTGGATCTTGCTCATAATCAAACACATCTGAGATCTTGATGATACAAGCTTACATAGCAAATATGATTAAAATCTGTTCAGAAATATTGTCTCTATAGAGCCCACAAGCTCAGCCAATCAGATCTGTGAAACCACTGTAAACATCAAGGAAGATTCTTGGAGATAATGTATGGATATCTACAATCAAAAATTTACCTTATGGCCATGTATGAATCTTAAGGGGTTTAGGAAATGTAATCTAATTCTCAGAAACTTTAGCTAAACCCTTAACCCACATCCTCAATATCTGTAACTTTAGGTCAGAGGAATGAAAGTGAAATCTGCAGAATTAATTTGTCTCTGCTTCATAATGAGATACACTGTACCATAGGCATGGGCAGAGACCATCAAGGCATTAAGGAAATATATGCAAATGAAAAGTTTTAACCAAAACTTGGATAAAACTCAATACTGCCAATGCCATCAGAAAGTGACTACTACATGTATGTGTTACTTTTTTCACCACCAAGGGCTCAAAAAAACTGGTCATTTGTTTTTTGAGACATAAAAAGTCATTTCTTTGGTTGCTATGGAAACTAAACTGCTGCTAGAGAACCACCAAAAACAACTTTGATAGAAAATGTCATAAGAAATGATCCTAAATAGTTTAATCAAAATTAGCTTTTGCAGATCAGTACAATGCTTGATGCATGATAGGTAACACATGATGGATACAAGGCCATACCATGAGCTTACATTATCTTTGGCCAGGTGAGTTATTATACTAAAACATGAATGATTTTAATAGTGATTCACTCTAATGAACAGCTTGCTATCATGTTAAAGATCCTAATTCAAACCTTAATCCATGGTCAGAATTAAACATCAAGCAGCAGTTAGGAAATTTTTGTTACCTATTTTATAATCCAGTTGGTTGGATGTTTGGTTGGTTTTTAACAGAACTTGGAGCACATCATTAGTTATATCATGCTGAGGAAATGGGAACTAAGTGCCTTTCCCAAGGACACACCAAGGCAGCTGACCCGGGCTGTCCTGAGTGGTTATCGAACGCACAACACTTATACCAACTAACTACCATGGCTTCCTTTTTAAGCCAAAAGTAAAATGATTTCACCAAGTAGCAAAAGTTTTTACTGTACACAAGTTGGTTCTTTTACATTGTCATCACTTACTCATGTGGAGCAAGTGATCTGTTATTACATTTGGGTGGAAATGACATTCCTCTGATCCATGTATTACGGATGCTTTTCAAAACAAGAATACTGTAAATGGCACATTATATGCCCACCCCATTATATTCTCACCCCATGTTTAATACCGGTAGTCCTCTGATTATTGACTAATGGGTCTCAACAACCTGAACCTTTGCTCAAGGTATGTGGTCTTAAAGTAAACTTTCTGTGAAGAAACCATTATTTTCTTATTAGACTTAGCATGACAGTGACATCTGCCCTCTAAGCCCCAGAATCTATAAGTTTCTTTATGATCCCAAGTAAAAGCCATCCACAAAGATTGGTTAAGGAACTTACTCTACAACAAAAGTTATTCTGCAAATCCCATTTTTCTTCGAATCACAATTATCTTGACCTCTGACCTCAAAATCAGAAGACTTCTTTTTTACCAGTGTGCAAGTCATCCACAAACTAGTAGACTGATTGCTGGGTTTGGAACACACCATAGCATGTAGCAAATCTGTTACCTGTTTTCTACTTAGCAACCTGGTAAAAATCCAGCAGAAAATTTTGCTATCAAGAACTTTTAAAAGAAAATACATGGTTTGAATTTTACTGTAATAAAAGAGCTTTCCCACTACATTTCTCCAGATGAGGATACATGAAACTTCTGTGCACAGACCATTTTCCTTCTTTCAGTAACAGTGATTTTGACCTTTGACCTTTTGACCCCCAAAACCAAACGAGACTTCTTTTTACCCAAAGTGCAAGACCTTCACAAAATTTGCTCTAGGTCTGTGATGCAGAACTAAAAGCCATTTTTCTTATTTCAGTCACTGTTACATTGACCTCTGACCTTTTGACCCCAAAATCAATATTCTTTTTCCTTACCCCAAGTGCAAGCCATCCAAAGTTTTGGTCTAGGCTTGTGATATAGAATTAATGTCATTGTGTGGAAACCATTTTCCTTCTTTCAGTAGCACAAGTCTTGAACAATGACCCTTCAACCCCAAAACTGTTAGGGTTTTTCATTACCCCAAATTCAAGCCATCAACATGATTTGGTAATTGTTGATAGTGAAGAAATCAGAGTTACTGTGCAGAAACAAAATTGGTCACAGACAGATGGACAGATGTACAGATGGACAACATTGTAACATAATACACTCTGCCTTATTGCAAGTGTATAAAAATACATGCTCAATCAACTTCATCATCATTGTGAAGGCACCTGCCAGAAAATTCATGGGAATTACCAAAAACACCGACTTTCATTTTCATGTAAACATCTACAATTTTGACACATATCTTCATCAGAGGAAACATATTGGAAAAGCTCTTTTTAACTCTTTAACTACGACTCAAGTGTATATCTGCTGCATACATCTGACTTGCCTCCAAAGTGACTAACAAATCCCCTTGTAAACAAAGCACTACTATCTGCAGTGACTGATATATCCACTTGCTGGTTATGCTCCTTATCATTCAGTGACTGATAGATCCACTCTGCACGTTCATGTTACAATCGGTCTTATTGGTCAATAATTGTAAGTAAAAGGACATTCAACCAATCAAAATAGAGTTAACAAATGATTGTTCTTACTAAATCCGGGAATTTTTTGCAATTTTGTATGTGTTAGTTAATACATGCATTTGAAGTTGACAGTGGAAACGATGGCTTTTGCTTACGCTAGCGATTCAGAATCCAAATTTTCAGGTTTTTCCGAGGACAAACTTGACATTGTTGAATTAATAAGTGTTGGCAGTGACATCGAACTATCTTCTTTGTCAAGTCTGTCCAAAATTTAGAAAAAATCTGATGATGAAGACAGCAAAGTGTGGACAAGAGAGCCACATGCTCCAAAAGTCACAGTGTTTACCAAAAGTGTCGGCCTAACTTTCGTTTTAGATGAGGGGGAGAAAGAAATTGACAAACAGTGCAATTTCCGTCTGTGTATAAAGCATAACTGCTTCTATAAATACCATGAAGAGCAATTTAAGAAGTAGTAGAACATAGTGACTAGTTAAACATTTTTAAGTAATTATACATATATATTTGACCAATAACTTTGTGAAAAAAGACTGACAGATAAATTTTAGTGTTTAAAAATAGTGTTTGTATTTTACTCATGGATTTTATACCAATCTTGTGGATGTCAGCAGGATAAAAGAATCAAACAGACATAAGGTAGTTACAGCTTTTATATATGCATGGTTTTAGTCTATAAATCAGTCTGTTATACAGAAAATAACTAAAACAATTAGCCCATATCCCCAAATCATCAGCTAAAAAGTTATCATTTGGCTGCAGCAGCATCAGGCTCTGGTAGTCAGCCCCGACATCAGCTGCAGTAGCGACCCCAGCAGATAGGTACAGCAGTGAGCCACTACAGCATTAGTAGTTAAAGAGTTAAACAGTAAAATTCAAACCTTATTCTTTCTTTTAAAAATTCTTTATAGCAAAATTTTCAATTGGATTTTTCACCAGATTGCTAAACCATAAAACAGCTAACAGATTTGCTACTTACTACATTATTTTGACCCTTAATCGCTCCAATAGAAACCATTACTTAAAAGTCTGAATCAGTAATGATCAAGTGAGTTTCTATCAAAATGCTCTGTAATATCCATTCAAATTTGGCACCTAAAAAAAGTATTGTATTCAGCACAATAAGGTTACCATACAAACATGAATACATTTGAATCTACTCGGAAAAGCGACTGTACACTACTTAGAATAAGAAAGAAAATTTTCCTAGATGATAATGTATCAACTTTTAATATGTTTTCATTGAAATTGCTATGAGGTTGAATGGAATCTTGAGGAACACAGTGGTCTAACAAGATTTACAAAACTGAACACATTAACCAAACTATACCCATAATCACTTTATTCATACTGTTTTCATAATTATCTTTCAGATTCATATATTGGATTTAGATATTAGGGTTGTGAAGAAAGTATGGAATCACCTGGTTGCTAAGGATGCTAACAGCTGCTGTGAAATAAAAAATAAAAAATTGGCAAAACATGTCAAAGAAACATTCCAACAAAGGTTGATCACAATTGGTTCAGAGTTTTGTGTATTTTTGAGATGTCAAAAATATTGTGAGATGTCAAAAATATTTTTTTCCATTAGGTCACTATAAAAACCAAATCTTTGCTAAGTAGGGCTCTCCAGGCACAACTTTAGTAGAACATGCCATAATAATTACTTCTGCAGGCAAACAAGAATGATCAGTCCATTTGATCTTTCATTAGCACAGTTTCTGGGGCCTAATCCTCCTGAGAAACAAATGGTAAGCATGAACTGTGTATGCTGGATGTGAACCAAAGAATTCCATCAAATCCCACATGCATGATACATGTGCCGCAGTACCTACTTTTGGAATGGACCAAGCCCATATGAATATTCTGACAAAAGCTTAAATGGATAGGTCATTCTTGTCTACCTCTACCAAATTTTATTAAAACTGGCCAAGTGATTTTGGGGAAGATGTCAGAATTATACATTTTCTACCTGACTGCTATGGAAGGAAATGAACTGCTAGATGAGCTGCCAAAACACATACATTTGGCAGAATGTGTCAGAGTAACACTTTAAACAAAAGTGAAACTAATGCCTGGTGGTTTGGGAGTAAGTGTTGAAGGTAAGTTTTATTTTTGGTTGCTATGGAAAACAAGAGACCCAAATGGGCCTGGGATCACCCACCTGACTGACATCTGCCTAATATCCAAATACAACACCAGTTGGATAAGAAATCTGAGTCAGTAGGATGCTTTCTGCTGAAATTTATCCAATGCTGTTGATTCCATATGTTATAAAAACAAATGTTTCAAGGTTTCTCTTGATTTTGTATCTTCATCCATATCTGACTGCACACCAGCATAATTTGTCCAATTCTGAAAGGCCCCTCAGTCAGGACGCTTTATGTCAAAATTGGTCAAATTCTGTTCAACATTTTTTTTGTGATAAAGTTGTGCAAATGTTTTTTCAACTTTTAGTAGCAGCAGTTATATTTTATGGCAGAATGGCATATTTTGTAAAAACTGAAAGGCATTCAAACTAGGACACTTTCTATCAACTTTGGTCAAATTCTGTTATGTTATTTAGAAGAAGTTATTAAAGGGTTTTCTTTTTTTTTTTGTAACAGTGGCCATATTTGATGATGGGGATCACCATCTTTTGTAAAAACCTAAAAGGTTTTCATGCCAAGATGCTTTTTATCAAGTTTAATCAAATTCTATTCAGTGGTTTTGGGGAAGAAGTCATTTAAAGGTTTTTATATTTTAGTAACAGTGGCCACATTTGAAAGTGGATTCAAATCATTTGTAAAAAAAAACTGAAAGCTCTTTATGCAAGGATGCTATCTCTCAAGTCTGATCAAATTCTATTCAATAGTTTTAGAGAAGTTGTTTAAAGGTTTTTATATGTTTAGTAACAGTGACCATATTTGAAAGCAGATCAACAGTTTTTGTATAAATCTGAAAGGTCTTCATATCAGGATGCTTTCTGTCAAACTTGCTCAAATTCTGTTCAGCTATTTGGAGAAGTCATTTAAAGTTTTCTTCTACTTATAGTTATGGCAGCCATATCTGATGGCCAATGCATCAATTGTCTAAATTTTAAAGTCCTTTATGGCAGGATGCTCTGTGCCAAGTTTGCTTGAAACTGGTCAGAAGGTGTTTGAGAAGTAGTTGAAACCAGCAATTGTTGACAGAGGATGGACAGGTACTTCTATTTATGGTAATGGTGGCCATAATTTGGCCATCATTATTTTTTTACAAAATTAAAAAGGTCTTATGCATGTATGCTTGTGTAAAATTTTATCCAAATCTATTAAGTGGTTTTGTAGAAGAAGTTGTTTAAAAGTTTTCTATTTTTAATTATTTTTAATAATGGTGAGTGTATTTGATGGCAGATTGTCATCATTTGTACACATTTTAAACTGTGTCAAGTTTGTTTGAAATTAGGCAGTTTTTAATAGATGTTGAAAATAGCAGTTGTTGATGAAAGACAGACAATGCACAACTGATGAAAGACCATACTATAAGTTTACTTGGCCTTAGAGTCCTGTGAGCTGTAAACCAATCCATTACCTTGGAGCAACAAAAAAAACTCAACCTTTTTTAACGTATAACACGAAGTAATGCTAGAAAGTTTAATCAAACTTGGTTCATCAGTTCTGAATAAGATGTTGAAAATGTAGTCAATATTTATGGATGCAGGATGGAAAATGGAAGACAGATGATGGATGCAGGGACATATAAGCTCACACAACCTTTAGAAAGATGAGCTAAAAACTGACATTATATTAGAAGTGAAGATGTTACAGTGGTCCTTTACAATAAAATCCCTCAATATACCACTACTCTTATGGCATAGATATGACATACATACAACTAATTGAGCTAAAAATTGCTTTTATGGGGTAAACTTTTAATCCAGTCATCTACAAATGCATATAAATAAATTATTACATTTCTTTGGCCTATGTCAAATAGTTTCTACATATAATTGTGCCAACAAAGTTTTCCCGAAAGCTCATATAAGCAACCAAAAATCTAATTAATTCATCTATACATGCATATACTCTAAATATGCTGGTACCAAATTTTGTTGGTGTAGATGAAGAGGTTTCTATATAAACATGCTAACAAGGCATTCAATAAAAAAGGTTTCAAGTCCAAAAGTTGGCAAAAAGATAATAAAAAATACAACAAATATTCAATGACCTGACAATGTGCAGACATGAATAAAAACAATACCAAAATAATATGCTACACCCCACCCCACCCCCTTTTGCTATTGCAGTTGGGGCAAACAAAAATTTGACAGACTTGTAATATCAAGAAGAAATTTCAAACATTCATAATGTTAGGTATCATTGCAAATTTCTGAAAATTACAAATCTGAAAATCTTGCTTGCACATATAAAACAATTTACCTGTAGGGTATTATAAATTCTCAAAATTTCCTTCCTTGCCTCAACCCATGTGGGAACATCTTCAGTTCGAAATCTACCTATTTCCACTAACTTTGCCTGAAACAAAAGTAATGATTTGGATCAGTGCAGTGTTAATCTCTCAAGCAGTTACATCAGGACACTTTCAACAAAATCAACAGCTATGTAAGTTTGTGCAAGTTACCAACATTTTTTAGCATACAGTGTATTTTGGGACCTGAAGTTCTAGAACTCCAGCAAAGGAGACAATCAATAAAGAAAGTGGACATCTTGAATACTTAAAATTGTTAGTGTTTTTTAATGGCATATCAACACATGGAAGGTCAAATCATACTGAGGCATTAAGTGTAAAGTGTCTTGCACAGAGACACACCATAATGGCTGACACCCTGCCTGTTCTGGGCAGGATTTGAACCCACATCCTTCTGGTTATGAGTCATGCACACTAACTACTGAACCACCATGCCTCATAATAATTCATGATAAATAATGAGATTATATATAGCAAAATGTTTTTTAGAAAATGTTGAAAATAACTTCTTGGCTTTCAATCTGCATTCAGTAATATTACCCTATATTATATATTTCTGGATTTCTCTACTGTTACCATCTATTTTAACTATTTTCAACACCAGAATTTGCACAAATTAATAACATAATAAATCTTGCTCATAATAATTTATTGAATTTATTGGTAGACATGCATGTAGTAGTTCATCTAATAAACCATACATGTGTCATCCACATATCTCAAGATGAATAGAACACTTGTTTTTTACACCCCTTTCATATGAAATAGAATTTTAAAAAATTCTTAACAAATCAGTCCGAAATTTACTCTCAGATTCCAGATTAACAAGGTCCCTGTCTTATTTGTTATGATGGTTTGCCAGAATAAAAAATCAAAGTTCCTACTGCTCATATCAAATTCATACTAAGTCATATGCAAATGCTTTTGGACAATAATTACACACAGTTTAAAGTGTTGCCATTTCCCTGTTTTTGGAAATTAAAAAAATATTTTTCTTTTATATGTCCAAAAACTCTGGAACATGGAAATTCTTGGGGGACAACAGCTGCTATGCATCTGTTCTCTTTGGGCATTCACTCATTCCATTCCGTTTTATTCACCCAAGAATCTAATGTCAGCACTATATTGCATCTTGAAACTAAAACCATTGAGTGAAGTCCACACGCTTGCCACTGGCATTCCCAACTTACAATGGACAGCCCAGTCTTCGCTGGGCTCCTTCAGTTTCCACTAAGAAACTTTACTCAAGGGTTATCCATAACATTCTGTCATGGAGTTTCACAGCCCAGCTGAAACCTTTTGTCCAACCCTGTTGTGCCCATTCAGTTACTGCTGAATCACTCACTGACAGAATGAACCAAAATTCATTAGTAGCAGCTGACAGTCCCTCTAACCAAATATACATATTTATAAATCAAAATTTAACTGGATCTGGTTTTTGTTGTGTATAAAATAAAGTTAAGTTTTGCCATTTCCCTGTTTTTGAAAATAAAATAATTATTTTTCTTTTATATGTCCAAAAACTTAGGAACATGGAAAAAAACATCCCAGCAAAACTGTCTGAAAACTTACAGCTGGGAAAAGATTATTGCTTTTGGAGTTAGCTGATTTACCATTGTGTCTCATATAAAAACATCAAGGTCTGTGCAGTCTATACCCATTACTTCTTGTATCTTTTATTTCATGGTTGTTGTTTTCAAAGAAGAATAGACATAAATCAAGAAAGCAATTTGTCAAGTCTGACAGTGTCACATTCAGCAAAGTTAAAATTCAGTGGTATGAGCCACTGCACATGATGACCTCACTATGTATAAGGTCAAACTGTTTCAGTTTACTCAACAGCTTGAAAAGCAATTACTGAAGACAGCTATTGCCTTCTTACAAAAAACTGGACAAATTTTGTTTCCTTAATTCAAATTCCTTCTGCAATAATCCTTCATAAAGGCCCTGTGTTAGTAGAGCCCATTTTCACACAAACTCAATAATTAGCCAATGAACACTTGCACTGTAATGGACCACTGATAAAGTAGCTCATGTTATCAACATATGGTACAAGTATTATTCAGAGTTATAATACAATGCAAAATTCACTGACACTTGAAGGGTTGGTTGGCATTCAGCAAAGTGAACATTCGTCTGTTTTCAGCATTGTGGTTTGCAGCTCTGTGTGTATACATGTGTGTGTGTTTCAATGTGAGAAAAAATTACTTTCACTGGCAAATACTGAGGACTGATGATTTACATAACAGAAGCAATATTGATCTGACCAACATAATATGGGATTTTAAATTTCATAATGTCAAATGTATATAAGAGCAATTCTTACAAAACTGTCGTAATTAAGTAAATAAAGTATTTTTTATTGATTTACAATATTTATTAAATATAGGGATAAAACACATTCAATATATAATTTTTTAAAAAGACACTTTATTTTGGCTCTCAACAATGCTATTTACACAGGACAAACCATCATAATGAGTCAAGACTCACCTTAAATACATGATGTATTCAAATGATTTTCAACAATGAACCGAATGGTAACAGGATTCAAAGCTTACAAATATTGGTTTTATCAACTAAGTTTTTTTTCAGAAATTCTGCGCATTTTATCTTGAAACAATTGATTTCATAACAAAACTG
Organism: Margaritifera margaritifera; assembly: GCA_029931535.1. Taxonomy (NCBI): domain Eukaryota; kingdom Metazoa; phylum Mollusca; class Bivalvia; order Unionida; family Margaritiferidae; genus Margaritifera; species Margaritifera margaritifera. The sequence goes on along the minus strand of JAQPZY010000490.1, from coordinate 40,728 downwards.
CTTACAACCACTGACAAAAATTTCTCTTTAATTTTGTACATCAATTGAAGCTAACTTGCAGACAGCAATATAAAAATGTCTGCAATATTATTTTCAAACATTTTTCCACAAGATATACATGTAAAATTGTATTTGATAATTTTTAAATTGTATCAGTTGACAATTTTTATGGGCAGTGAACAAAGTACCATATTTGGTGTGCAAATTTCCTATATAAATGGCATGTATGTAACAGTCACCTGCCTTCTGCAGTCAGCAGCTAGGTGTTTCCGAACCAATCAATGGTTTCTCCTTGCCTTAAGCAGTCAATGGCACATATTTACAGTGACTGCTCAGTCTATGCAAACTAAATTTTTGCTTCATGAGGAAGGCATTGTTTAGATAAAGGAATATCATGTGAATCAATGTGCAAACACTTCTTATCTTGCTTGTATGCCATACTCCAGTCACGTTGACACTGGAACTTAAAGGTGTAAATATATAAAATTCAAAAGCAAGGCAGTTTTTATCATTAGGGTAGAGAGTCGCAACAATTCTTTCACTTGATGGTGGGAAAAGTAGTCATGTTATAGCAGCAGAAATGGAAGTCGCCTTTTGTACCAGTGTGACAGGTAGAGTTTGATATCTTCATCTATTTGCCAGTGAATTAAAGTTATCTCTGAAGAAAAAAGTTGCTCTTTGTGAAGAGATACGAGTTACATCCCTTTTCATTAGGGTCAGGGGTCATTCAATGTTTAAAACTTGTTTGTAAATGCAGGTAGAGTTTCAGTTCATGGGTCACAAAGCATAGCCATACATGGCTTGTTTGGATTTCCTATTCATCACAGGCTTCTCACATAAGCTGAATGACTTTAGATCTCAGCTAGCTGAGCAACTGGCTAATCCAGATATTATTTTTAAAACATGAACAGCTGTTTCCAAGCGTAACTTGTACAAGTTGGCCGACCAGAGAGTAAGTCCTCAGTTTTACAATCATATGTAAGCTGCCAATCAGTAGTGAAATTCTTGTTTTGTCATGGTGCACAAAACAAAGATTGGTGATTATCTTAAGTCAGTGATGATTTAATTTATAGAATGAATAAAAGTGAGCAGGATACAGTAATCTTGTGTGGAACATAAATTTGGGAGAGAACAACACATACAAGTTTGGTTTTTTTTTAATGAATAGTGCACATAAAACAATCTTGATAATGTAATAATAATAATAACAATAATAATAATGATATTCGGTGCATGGTATTTGTTCAAAAACCAATTTTAAAAGGTGAACCTGTGTACAGAGGTCACCTGTGTACAAAGGCCAGTTTTGCCTTTTTCCATGGGTGACTGCTATTTACAGGTTTGACTGTACATGTGCATACAACTGGTAACTTGTTGTTCTACTCTGTCATGTTTCCATTAAAGCTGTGCAAAGTATCGCACTGCAGTGGAACGAACAAATGTGATTACTGTACCCGTAAATGTTCAATATTTGATAAATGTTGGTCAAAAAAATGTTTTCTTTATTTATTAATTTCTTTATTCATGGTTAAATTGAAATATAATATTTAGAATTCAAACAGTGTTAATGTTCTCATCAGAGACACATTTCAGGACATCTTTTTTGTGACTTCAGTTTGTCTGTTACCATACATGTGATTCTACCGGTGGTAGGCCAAAAATATCATACACACTGTTTAGTAGTTAATATCTACCACTTTTGAAAATTAAAAGAATTTTTAAATTTTTTTGAAAAAATACCCAAACACGGTATTATTACACGTTTTGGCAACACATTAGAAAAACCAGCCAGAACCAGTCTACTGGTGACCAGAAATGTTCCACCAGTACAACGACTGGTGCAATGATGCATTGCAGAGTAATACGATTAGAATTGTTAAAGAACAGCTGACATGTGTACACAGCAAGCTGCTAATTGATAACCTTATTGTTGGAATTTGAGACCAAATGCGGGATATTTTTTGAGGTGTTATAAGTAATAAAAGGATGAAAGGTGGTCCATTATGTCTTATGAGCCTTTGATGAAAATTGCCCGACCCTTGGCAGAAGGGAGATAAAATGAAGAGACTGACCATATAAAATTATTTTGGCAGACACACTAGAATAAGTGTTTGGATTTTTGTTCTGTTTAATTGTTATTGTATTGTTCACGATGTTTTAAGAGGACAGCTCTTACATTTTTTTTTCAATTCTAAATGTGTGCTTTCTCTCAATGCTAAGAAACCACCAGCTAAGAAATATTACAAGTTCAACAGTGCTTGGATATCAGCATTTAAGTGTGTGCAGGTGAGTAGCAAAGGTCCAGAGTTTGCATTGTGTGTTTCAAAGGTATGCATCTATTGTATTTCATAAACTATTTGAAGTTTTTTCATGCACATAAATTTAGTTCAAAGCATAAATACATCATGTATTTTTTTCATTTTTATTTCAAGTCTAAATCAATCTTTATTTTTTTTATTTACAGTGGTGAAACTTGCCAACAGATTTTTGGATCTGAGCCATGAAGAGAAGCCTTTGAGGCTCAGGAATACATCTCAAGTCCAAGTTAGGAACTCCCTCCTCGGGGTGAGCAAATCTTGGAGGAGTATTGGAGAGTAGTCAGCAACCTTACAAACCCAGCAACAGGAAAACTGAAGTTAGAACTTCTTTGCAGGCTGAGCGTGGTTGTCCTATCATTACAACATTCTAATGCTGATACAGAGAGAACATTCTCCATTCTTTGCAAAATACAAATTGATTCAAGGGGAAATCTGGACCAGAGAACTATTGAGAGTCTGTTAAGTGTGAAGCTTAATAATCACAATGAATGTCATCAGTGGGCACTAGACAGTGATCTTGTGAAGGAAACTAAAAATGCTATTGGATTTTATAAAAGAAAAATCTTTGCAGTGAACTATCAGATAAACAACTCTTCCTTTTTAATTATTCAACCGTATAATGACTCATAATAAGTAATTATTATTGTAACATTTTCCAACAGAATCAGAATTTGATTCATCTTCACACTTGCTGTTTTTTTATAGTATGAAGAGAATACATATTATGGCACAAGAAAGCACTTGTTTTGTTTTCCATCCCCTTGAAACATAAAATGTATGCCGATAAAAAATCTACTGGTTTAGAGGCTAATCTACTGATCAAAATTTGTAAATCTACTAGTTTGAAACCCTAGTTCTGTCACATGTATGTGTTACAGTAACAATGACACATATTGTGAAATAAGATCATAAGTTAATGTATGAAATTGGCAAATACTTTGTTAAAATTTGGTTCTTAGCTTTATTTCTCTTTTTAATTCACAGAACATGTGTATTTGATATTTCTTCATGACTATAGAGTTAGCACTGCTTGTCTGACTCACAGTGGTCTTTTCAAGGTAATCACTAAAGGCTAAAGCTAGATGTGCTATAAAGCTTTGATGTGATAAACATAATTACATTGCTTTGTCAAGGTAAATTTGCAATTTAATCACTTTTCTTCAGAAAATAAACTTGGTTCTTTGTTTTATTTCTCATCTTAAACTGTAGTATTTGATACTTCTTTGTTACAATATTGAGATCAATGTTTAATTGACTTGGCATGGTGTTTTTAAAGGTAATCTGCACTGGCTAAAGCTTTGATGTGCCAAACATAATTATGTTGCATTTTCTTGGTAATTTCTAGCGTGGACAATAAGATATATTTCAGAGATGTCATTATAGTCCAAATAAGTGTAAATACTGGGCCTGAACTTTCACATAGCATCTTGTGTTTGATCCTGAATTTGAATGAATATAGTCAGACAAAGTATCAACATGGGCAGTGTAAGAAACTCATACACTGTGAAAGACAAACTAACCATCATTGCCTATGCAGAAGCACATGGTAACTGAGCCACTGGGAGGGAGAGAAACGTTAAAGTGTTTTCTGTTAGTATTAGGGAGTAGAGAAGAATGACAGATGAGGATGTATTTTTGAGAGTGATGACAATGAAGAGGAATTTGAGGAATTTGATGCAACAGACTGAACTCCATCAAGAATGCAAACCTTAAAATGGCCCTATTAAGGTCCAACCAATAAATCGGAAAGATATACTTTCAATATTGCCCCTATTTTTGTTCTTTCGTTTATGATATCTTTAAACAATTATTGGTTATGATCTGGCACCCTGTACTGACAGGAAAGACCAGAGAAACAGTCAAGCACTGGTGTATTGTAAACAATTAAAAAGCTGTGTAACAAATGAAGATCAGTGCACCATCCAAAATGGCCAACTTTTGTCGCACTACGAAAATGGAGTGAAATTATCAAGATTTTAAAATGCACTATATCACATTTGAGTTGTATAGCAGAACTAAGTTTTTTCCCTCATTCTGGGTTGAAAATTGGGATGCACATTATACACACCAAAATAAGGTAATGGTTTTTGCTTTTCAAATATTAAATTCTTGATATAAACCTTAGTTGGTGCTAGCAATAGCCAAAATCACCAGTGGCTATACAGTTTTTCTGACAGCCATTCATTGCATTCAAAACAGCACATTGGTGACTTAAAATTTATTGACTTGTACAGAACTTTGCCCTGAAGTCAGTGATGTCTGTAAGTGTAACTTATTTTAGAGGTTTTACAAATGATGTAAGGGACTAAATTTCTAAATAAAGGAACAGGTGCAAATGAAGAATCTTGTAATAAAACAAACATTTATTAGTTTGAATAGGACAATTTAAAATAAAGAAGTGAATTATGAAAGAAAATACTAGTTTATAATGGGTAATGACTAAAGGTGAAGAAGTTAGATCTGGAATTGAAAACAATTCCATAGTGCAGCTCTTAATTTGTCTGGCACAGAGGATAATCATGTCAATATTTTTCAGGTCAAAATTTGGCAACTACTTGGGAAATTCTAGCACCAACCTAGATATAAAATAATTACAGGAAAAGAAACAAAACCTTTGTTTTTAAATTGCTGGATCTGAAAAATAAAGCTTATGGTTTTACATCAATTAAATGAGCATTCTATTTTTATGTTTCCTAATGCAAACTGTAACTGATCTTATTTAGTGTGTCCGAAAATTAGGGTTTATGGTCATAACTAAAATTATTGATCAGGACTGTCCAAAAACTTGGGAGGAATCAAAAGATTGCTAAGGGAAAGAAGAATTCTTAGTGAGAAAAAGCTCACAAGATGTCCCAATTCTGTGGTTTCAATCAGCATCTTTTACGAGTGTTCCACTGACTATATAATCCCCAAAGGCTCTTACAATGCATGATTCATGGCAGATTAAAAGGAGTTGAAATTTGAGCACAGACACCATCTTTAATATTCAAAATCCTCAAAAAGAGGTCACGGTGGCCTAGTTTTGATGAGTGAAATGCTTTAATTGTAAGATGCACTTTTAGTTTAAATTTGTAGTAATAGTTTCAAAGGTATTGGAATTAGAACCCAGACATAATTGCAACAATTTACTGTAATTTGGTGGCAACAGATGAAAAGGTATTGAAATTAGTGCTGAACAAGATTTTTAACCAATTTTCAATAAATCCTCGAAAAGTAGGCACAAGTGACCTAGTTTTGGTTCATGACATATGTTTTATCCAAAGATGCACATGCAATGCAAATCTGATGTCAATATGTGAAGATGTAGAGCCCAGACAAAGAGGACAGACAGATGCATGTGCAAAGTAAAAGCTATATATCTTCCATTTCTCAAAGCTGTAATACAATAACTAAGGGTGTTCAAAAACTTACAGCATGTGAATATTTAGGCTAAATATAGTACTGTACCTTCTAAGTGTTCACTGCCTCTAGACAGTTTAAGGTACTAGCATAGAAATATTAATTACCTTAGATGTGATTATACCTTAATTTCCATGAATGCAACTGGAAAGTCACTCAGCACAATCCAATTCATGGCACTGTTCAACCACACAATAAGTTTGGATGCCAAATCCTTGTATTTCTCTACCATCCTCTGCCCTTCCTGAATAATCATTATAATCAATCAAAGAGGCTGACAAGAGATAGATAGATAGATAGATAGATAGATAGATAGATAGATAGATAGATAGATAGATAGATAGATAGATAGATAGATAGATAGATAGGTAGATAGATAGATAGATAGATTAGATAGAGAGAGAGAGAGAGAGAGAGAGAGAGAGAGAGAGAGAGAGAGAGAGATAGATAGATAGATAGATAGATAGATATAGAGAGAGAAATAGAGATAGATAGAGAGAGACAGATAGATAGATAGATAGATAGATAGATAGATAGATAGATAGATAGATAGATAGATAGATTAGATTAGATTAGATTAGATAGATTGATAGATAGATAAATGTAGATCATTACAGTTTCATAAAATAAGTGAATAATTTCTGAATTTTGCCAGTCTTCATTAACAGAAGATTGAAATTACATGGGTTCAACAAAGTGCAACCAGTTTTCTTTAGTTTTAAAATATGTAAAATTGAATTTATTACATGATGAAATACAATTTGTTGAAAAAGGGATCAACACTTGACCACAAATATGGCATATGGCAATGTATATATTTTAGTTCAAAAGATCAGAGATGACAACCCAGACTACAAGCATCAGATTCATCCATTTGCAGGATCCAACCAATTTCAAAATAATATAGTATCCAACTAGACTACAAAAAAAGAACTGGGTAGTATTCCAACTTATGCTAATTTTGCAGTTTAAAGCAGGCATTACAGAGTCACTTAAATATGAGACTTTAAGACTATCCTTTTACCTTCTGTAGGTGTCAATAACAATTATTATCTTTGGCAAAGTATTTTAATATATATGTTTGAAAAAATATAGAATAATTCATGATCTAACTCATTCTTGGCAATATTGGTAACTATGTTGCAAATTTTAACAAATATTTTTATCTAAATTTTTTTATAACATTTTATTTGATAATATTTTACTACAATTTTTCTAACTAGTGATATTTGCATATTGTGTTTGCTGTTTGCTGTTTAAACACTCTGAAATTATGTCCAGTCACATATAGTGTTATTGATAAAAAATTGGCATGCATTGAACCACGATTAACACTGAAAGGCTAAAACAAATATTCATTTACATGTGGAGACAAGTCTTTTTTTATTCAGTGAAATGTAATTGTCAGAAATACGGCATGAATCCATACTGATGTGTTTATCACCATATCTCCAGAGTTTGCATGGAAGTTACAAAGAACTGTACTTAAAGTGTCATTAACAATTATTATCCTTCACACAGTAGTTTTGTATATTTGTTTTGAAAAAAACAGAACAATTCACAATCTAATAAAGCAGCAAACTAGTTGTTTAACTTCAATAATTTTATGGCATAGTAGCCCAGCACTAGCATTCTGGTAGCCCCAGAGTTTTCCAGGCTTCAAGATTTGTCAGACCAGCTGCTTTGATATTTACATATAGTCCCTTTGAAAGCTGCCCAGGAAGGAATTGTTTGTATACAAAAGCTGCTGTGATCTACTGAACTAAAGATAAATGATCTACTTAACTGAATGCATGTCAGAAGCAAGGAACAGCCCTTGGATACAGAAAGGCTATACAGTGCTACAACATACTAGAAGAAGTCTGAATACTTAAAAATTTGAACGGAAACTGCAGCCAATTCAGGTTTTCATGTCTCAAATCTATATTAATTCTTTTTTTAAAAACTCGACAAACCAAAACTCCCTCAAAGGGACTGGCACTCTACTGGCTTAAAAAGAACTTGCAGGAATTCCTGAAAAGTCTGTTTCTTCTCTTCTTTTATTCTTTTCAAATGCTGAGCATTTAAACCATAACAGATATTCTTGAAAAATTCCAACATACCAAGTTTGGAAACAAAATATTTTCTTATATGCTTGATTTAAAATGTTCACAAGATAAATGTAGTAAAAAAATCTCTGTCATGGTCCTTGACATTGAACTTGATGTCATGGATAGAATATCATTAAACTAACCTCACATACTGTCAAGATATACTCACATGCTAAGCTTGGTTAAATCCAAAATTAATAATTTGTTTCAAAGAAAGAACAAGTTATTAAACTTGCATCATTCAAAGTATTTATTGATATATCCACAAACTAGGTTTGATAAAAATCTATTCATATTTGTTTGTGTGATTATGCTCACAAGCCAGTGCAAACTTGAGCTATTTGCAATGGATGCATCGCAAAGAGCCCCAATCTACGCAGCATGGTCTTAACCAAAAGAACTTCTGTTGGAATACCCAAGTTTGAAGAAGATGGGCATTCAGGGGCCATAACTCCTCTAAATGATAACATTGAATGATAGAAATCAACTTGTTCAATGTATGTATTGTATAAGGTTTAACTGCATGTCAGCAAAATCCTGGCTATAAAGTGCCAATTAAAAGTTTAGCTCTAAAAAATAAAGGGAAAAATTGCAAAACACTTTATGAAGATAAATCATCCAAATAAATGTAAATATATAGTCCGTCAAGTTAAAAGGCAAAGATCTCAGAAAGTTTGTACAAATATTAAAGTTAAAACTACCAACTTGTTTAAGGTCTATCAATATAAAGGTGTACTCGGGCTGAAATGCAATATTCCTCAGTAAAATTATGCTGTGGAAAGCAAAGTTAGGAGCATGGGCAATCAGGAGTCATAACTCTTCTAAATAATAATATGAACACTTGAAATTAAATTCATTCAATGTCATATCACATAAAACTGCATACTAAATTTGGCTGAAATCCAACAAAGCTTAGTCAAGTTATGACACAGAAACAAAAGTCAGGAGAATGGGCAATAGAAGGCCATAACTCCTGTAAATTATGGAATGCTGGAATTCTCATCAATCTGAAGATGTGTGCTAAATTTGGCTGAAATTCAAGAAATTCTGGTGAATTTATATTGCAGAAACCAAAGTCAGGAGGACAAGCAATCAGGGGGCCATAACTCTTCTAAACGACACTAAAACCATATAAGACACATTTAAGTCTATGAGCCAATGTTCACGCCAAACTGCATCAGTATATGTTGAATGGAACTAGAGCTATGCTGGTTACAATCAACATGCCATGTGAAGGTATTAAGTTAATTGTCATGGGCCATAACTCTATCCAAAATGTACTTTAGGTTACAAAATCCCATAAAAGACACACCTAGGACTATGAGACAATGTACACACCAAACTGCAGCAGAATATGTGGAATGTTTTCTGAGCTATGCTCGTTACATGAAATCTGCTGTTGGGGAGATTTTATATTGATTAACAATAGTAGTGTAAATGGCACTTGATATGCCCAACCCATGTTTAATAGTACTCTACGTAGATAACTGAAATTCATGTGCAGAAACTACTTTTCTTTTCTCAGTTGCAGTGACCTTGACTTTGGACCTTTGGACCCCAAAAATAAAAGCCTTCTTCCTTTCCCTAAGTGTAAGCCATCCACTAAGTTTGGTCCAGGTCTGTGATGTAGAATTAATGTTATTGTGCAGAAACCAATGATCTTCTTTCAGTCACAGTGACCTTGACCTTTGATCTTATGACCTCAAAATCGATAAGACTCTTCCCTCCCCAAGTACAAGCCATTCACAAAGTCTGGTTGAGATATATAATGTAGACTTAATGTTACTGTGTGAAAACCATTTTTATTTGTACAGTCACAGTGATTTTGACCTTGACTTTTGATCCCGAAATTGATAGGATTCTTTCCTACCTCAAATGCAAGCCATGCATGATGTCTGGTAACTGTAGATGATGAAGAATTCAAGTAATTGTGTGGAAACCATTTTTCTTCTTTCAGTCACAGTGACCTAGATTTCTGAACTCAGACTCAATAGGGTTCTTCTTTACTCCAAGTGCAAGCCATCCACAAAGTTTGGTAACAGTAGATGGTGGCAAACGAGTTACTGTGCAGAACCATTTTTTTCATCCAGTGACCTTGATTTCTACCTTTAGACTCAGAAATCAATTGGGTTCTTCCCTACCCCAAGTGCAAGCCATCTGCAAAGTTTGGTAACTGTACATCGTGGAGAACTTGAGTTATTGTGCAGAAGTCATTTTTCTTTCAGTCAGTGACCCTGCCCATTGAGCTTTTGACCCTGAATCAATAGGGTTCAACATATCCAATCTGTTGTTACCAAGTGCAGCCGAAATGTTGCACCATCCTAGCCTGTACATGATTTCCCAGAGCGCAACAGTCAGTGCAAATCACCTGTTTAAGAGCCATGGGCCCAGCTAGTCAGTTGGTTAGTACAACATGCATGGTCAGAACTGGCACCACAGCAATAGTATTGCCACAGTACTCTACTTTAATAGCACAGTAAAATATAGTGTCAGTAGCATAATTAACTACAGCAATGCAGAGAGACTGCAGGTTTGCAAACTGTTGCTCAACCATGACATGTATATGCGGGATGACGAATTGTTTAGGAACTACAAATTTCTTGATGTGTTCTATAAGTACATGCAGTCACACATCCAAAGCAACTATGGATCAATGGAACTCTGGAAATGCAGACTTTGAAATGAGGTTCTGGCAAAATCAGGTAAACTTTGCCATTTGGTGCACAACCCCCAGTGGAACATTAGCATTCGCAACCACCTACTGCCTATCGAAACAGCAGGGGCAGGGATGCCAGCATTTGCACAATGCTTCTATTGGTTTGAAGTTTGCTACCAGGTGAGAAAAAGTCTCTAGCTGATAAAGTGTGCATTCCCAGGTGCAACTAAGTGGGAGATGTTTGACAACAGCATTGACATGCAAGCATACATGGGCCTCTGTAACAACTCTGATGTAAATCCGCACTCAGACTGACAGCAGAAGCATGGCCAAATTATGACCCAAGCACAATATATATTTATGTCAACAGCGTGGGCCCCTATGGCCTTAGACCCCACACATTAGATGCCACCCATAACATGTTTTACAGGGCCAACAACTAATGAAGTGTGGCACATTGTATATATCGCACAGGATGATGTAGCCAAAAACAGCTGATAATTCGCAAGGCTTTGCCAAAAATGGGGTATTTTATCTCAACAAGAGCATTCTGGGTGCACAAAAGATGACACATACCTCAATCATTGGAACAGGGAAGGCCTTCAAAGCACAAAACGAGTTTCTTACACTCTTGGAGCAGAATATGGGCGATGTGGAAGACATCACCAATGTTGATAGATAATTACCAGAACATAATCACGCATACCAGAAGTGAGCTAAATTATGTTCTTGGGGATGGCCTTTGCATAATCCCATCCAACATGGAGCTGAGAATTGGCACCTATGCGGGATATAACAACAATTTTTAGGTGGCGGGAAACAACATGGATATAGCCGTCAATATTGATTGTAATTCGAACAGGATTCTCACACAAGAGGCCACCCAAGATCAAAGCACAGCACAGCAGCCGCAGCCAGTACAGCATGAAGAGGTAGGATTTGGCCTGTCTGTGTCAAGTGCTCAACAGCGAGAACCAGCACCATGCAAAAAGTGCAGGTGGCAAAAGAAGCTGAAGACCATGAAGCCAACAAAACAGTACTAGTCATGGGTGGCATGGTGATGGGGCTTGCTGGCATCTGGTTCCTGTGCCCTTGCCATTTTAGTATTCCACCTGCTTGCCAATGTGAGTGAGGATCCTGGCTAGTCAGCTGAGGGCATTGCCAGCCATGTTGAGGAGAAATGACACAATGGTGCCAATAATTCCAGGCAGCACTGCTGACACTTTTTCTGCTAGCATTTTCAGCACACCAGCCAGCTGCTCTAGGTGCTTTTTATCCATCCTTTTGTGCCGCTGGGGTCAGGTTTATGGGGAGCTGGGGGGGGGGGTGGCTTTATGCCAGGAACAGTGACGGTGGTTCTTGAGCTATGATGGTTACATGGATCTGCTGGAATGGAGATTTAATATTGATTAAAATAGGGCAATAACTCTGACAAAAACCTTTAAAAGGGACATCTACATCTAATAGGCAAGTCACCTAAAGAAAAGGGCATCCAGTTATGAATAAGGGTTGCAGAGCTATGCTGGTTACAAGCAACATCCAAAGTGAATGTAAAGATATGAAGTTAGTTTTCAAGGATCATAACTCTATCAAACAAGGAGTTGATGGAACACAATGCATAAAAGGCACATCTAGATCTATGAGACCATGTACACACCAAATTGCATCAGAATATGTTCAATGGTTCCTGAGCTATGCTGGTTCCAACAAAATAGTGGATATGTAATACTGATGAAAAAAGGGGCACTAACTCCATCAAAACTGGACCTGAAAAGACGAAAGCTTTAAGTAGCTCATCTATGTGTAATAAGCAATTCATGTACCAAATGGCATCCAATTATGTGTAAGGGCTGCGGAGATAGGGTGGTTACAAAATGTGTGACTGGATTGATGAACTTATGAACATACAAATGGATAAACAAACAAAAAAGTTGATTACTATAGGGTTTCTGCATCTCAATGTGGGCCCTAATAAAAACCTGACTCAAGGCCTTTGAACTTGAAATCAATGTCACAGTACTGACTATTTACTTGTTTATTGAACAAGAACTAAATACACAACCTTGTCAAAATTCATCTGTATATGTATATGTCACTTTGTTCTTAACCTCAGTAAAGTACAAAAATGCAAGCTGTGACTTCTGGCTTGACCTGAAGGTTAAGTAAGTCTGGTTTTCAAACTCAATCATGATAGTATGGACAAGTTGTTGGTTATATCTGCACCATTTTCCTTCAGAACCAATTACATATTGTTAGCGATGTTTCAATGAAAACCTTATGTCAGTACCATGATTCCTTCAAGAGGAATAGTGACAACAAGATCTGAGGTGGCCACTAGGGTTGCTATGTTGGAGATCAGATCAGCATCATTTTCATTCATGACCAGCTACATATTGTTAAAGTGTTTACAGTAAGTGAAAACCCAATGTTGATATATGACTGTCCATTCAAGAGAAATATGCATACAAATATTTTCAAGATGGCCATCAAGGCTGCCATTTTGAAGGTTAGATTGGCATCATTTGAATACAGAACCAACTACATACTGCAAGAAGTGTTTAATGAAAATCTTTTGCTGATATGATCATCTATTTAGGAGTAGCAATAACAAAAATTTCATGATGGCTGCTGTGGCAGCTGTATTGGGAAGTAATATCAGCACCAATTTCATTTAGGACCAGCCACTTATTACACAAGTGTTTTTGTGAAAAGCATATGTAGATATGACTATCTGTTCATGAAAAACAATAACAAGACTTTTAAAGATGGACACCATTTCAGCCACTTTATGAGGTCTGATCAACTTAATTTTCATTTCAAAGTACAAATCATAAAAAAATGTTTAAGTGGATATTCCATATCATTCCAACCATCTGTTCAGGAGTTACAGCAATAGCATGGTTTTCAAGCTTCCTTTTGGGAGGGAGGTATTTTTAATAACTGCACCCATGCTTGATACAAGAATTGACTGGCATCATTTGTGCAAATTTTATAGACCTTCATACCAGAATGCTTTGTATACATTTGGTTCAATTTTGATTTATGTGAGAAATAACCACTCAACAGAATTCAAGGCTTTTAAAAAGTTTTTTAAAAAGTTTTACTATTTTTTGCAATGGTGACTACATTTAATAGCAGATCAGAATCATCTGTACAGATTTAACAATCACTGATGCCTAATTTGGTCAAATTCCGTTAACCTATTTTTATGGCTTTTTTGTATAATTTGTAGATAGGTAATTTAATTTTAATGATCCCAGGATGTTTACCATTATTATTAAAGTGTTAACTATTTTTTCTGTTTTAGTAATGGCAGCCATTTTGATGGTTGATCAGCATGGCATTTGTACAAAATGTACAAACATTGTTTGAAGGTTTTCTCTAGAACTGTGTCAAAATCTGTCCAGCAGTTTTTCAAAAGAAGTCTATTACAGATTTTTCTTTTTTTTATTAAGAATGACCATATCTGAAGTTGGATAAGAATCATTTGCACAAATCTGAAAGATCTTAATGACAGAAAGCTATAATGACATTTTGGGTCAAAATATGTTAGGCAGTTTTTGAGCTGTTTAAAAAAATCCTTTTTTGTCTGAAGTAACACTGGCCATATTTAAATGCAGATTGACATCATTTGTACAAATTTGATGACTCTTGATGCCAGGGTGCTTTATTTTAATTCTGCTGAGTGATTCTGAGAAGATGAAAATTGCAATTGTAAACTGAAAATGCTGGACAGATGCCAGATGCATAGCCATATTATAAGCTCAACTGGCCTTATGACCAGATGAGTAACAAAATATCAAAAAATATTAAATGGGTTTGAACTAATTCATATCAATGATGTCATGTGATAATAATAATAAAAATAATAATAATAATAATAATTTCTAGAAGGTGACACAATTAATTGTGCAGACCTAATCTATCAACTTTTGGCTTTCTATAATTTATATATTTAAAAGCATCTTCACAGACTCATTAAACATCGCTCTCTTTTTCTCTCTCTCTCTCATGCATTTTCTCTGGCTAAACTGAAAGCATATTTCCCAGAAAAATAATTTTTTGTCTACATGGTGATAAGCAGACAAAAATCATATTCATTACATTTGTATGTGATCACAATATGTTAAGAAGTGCATATAAGACCATGCTAAAATTTGGTTATTTACAACATTATTTATACAATATAGTTAGGCAATAGCAATGAAGGTAGCAGTGTTCACATATAATAGGGTTACAAGTCACTACTAACCTGGAAGTTTAACTTTTCATCCAATTTATCAGATAATAGTGACATTAATTTATTGTCGACCTTTCCCTCATTTCCTTTGGAATGCTGTTCCAAATGAGTGAACCTGCGTGCATAATACATTCACACATAATTGCAGCTAGAGCTGTCCTTCATATATCAGCTGGAATATATCGCAATATAGTCTTGTCACTTTGTCCCAACATAAACTGTTGCCATAAAAGAGGATAAAAATTAAGTGCGCAATAAACATGTTTAATTTTGTCAGAGTTTCAATATTTTGCTCCCATTCCTAATATAGTGAATGACTACATCATATTATTAGCCCATTTCTTAGAAATTGTACATCCTGAAATTTATTTTAATGTTCACAATTATTTGCACACCTTTTGATAGGTCAAGAACTTTCTGGCTAAGTTCATGTTTCCTTGTGTGATGTCCATCCCACCAATAAATGCTCGTTACAAAATAAAGTTTGTGGACTGCAGTGACTTTACTTCATTGTTACATTTGAAAGATAAACCCACTGTGACATCATAATGGATCTTGAAAAACCTGGAAGCTCTTTCAATTTATTCTTGACAAGATCAAAATCCTAATATCATGTATGACACTTGGACAGTATGTATGTCATGAAAATTTATTTTGCAGATAAAAAGAACCAAAGCCAAGAAATTCATAAGAGTTATATGATCTAAACTTACAAAATATATAACTTTTTGAGACTGAGGTAGAGTTTGAATTTCATGCTCAAAACAAGTTTGAAGATTATAAGACCTGGTATTTCAAACACGTATTTCCAAATTAATGCATAAACAATGCATCTTTTTTCTGAAAGTGATAAATATTACTAAATTTACTATCTTACAGGCAAGTATTGTTAAGAGTTAAATTTAAAAATCATTGCATATGGATATAACATTGGTAATTTGTATAGAAGACTCCAGTGGCAAATCCAGAGAGCAGAGGAAGGGTTGATACAATCTTCGCCATGTGTTTGTTGGCAGGATAGGGAAACCTAACCCAACAAGATACAATTTGTGCAATGAATGAGGTTTTTGTTCAGCTCTTGGCACAAATCATGTTCCCCAAGTGATAGAATTTTCCATATTCTGCCTACACATGCATGGGAAAAGAGCTTTCTTCTTGTTCCCTACATTCTTTTTTACCCCTAACACACAGCTTTTCATCAGTGAAAGGTCTGTATAATGCATTAAGTGTAGGAGAGCTGTCAATAGTGATGACATCAAGTTAACGAAGTCATAGGGTGCATGATTTTAAGAGAAAATTTATCTAAATCTGGAAATATTTTGGTATATTCCTGTCCAGTGATCAAGAACAGTTTGATGCCTTTATATTTCTGACCAGCTGTCTGTATCATGTTCTGATTTAGTTTTAATAGACACTCTATACTATGTTCATTAAAGAAAAGCAGGTCATGAGAATGAAAACTGAAAATCAGATAAAATTTACTTTAACACATCATCTAATTTGTTCATATGGAGAAGATCAATATCACCAGACTTAAGGTTTTGTTACCCCGAAATGAGTATTTCTTTAAAGAAGTTGATATATTACTGTAAAATCTGTCTGGAGAGACCACTCTTTTGGAAGACCACCAATCCATTAAAACCAGTTTATTAATGCACCATTATAATTATTATCTAGTTTTACAACCTCTGTTGAGTGATCACCTGTCTTAAGAGACCACTTGTTTTGTCAGAAGAGATGGTATCTCAAGACAGTTTTTAATGTAGTTGTTATGTGAGGAAAGGTCAAGTACAGAACAGAAGATTTAATGATAAAGATATGACTAATAAACCAAGGAACATTTCTGATGCATTTCAAAGACAATGACTCATTCTAGGCAAGAAATGAATAGTTAAAGAGAATACAAACCTTGGTGTTAGAAGGTTCCTTATTTTCATATGATGCTTGTGGAGACAGACTTCTATCTAAAGCTGTATTTCTGACTCGGTTTGCCTCTCTTTCGACTATGAAAATAAAGATTATTAAAAAGATAACATCATTCCTGAATTAAAAAGTAACAAGTAAAATATAATTAGGATTCATTTTCAGCTGCACACTTGTGTCAATGACCCTTGTTTTGCATCTTTGGTGCAAGAGTGTTTCCTCTGTGGTAGGGCACATAAAAAAGACCCAAGGAAATAAAGGTAAATGATCATTTTGGTTGATTCTAGACTGACTGAATCAAGTACATCCCAAGCTTATTGATTTGAGTTTACTCCCTGCCGAAAAAGCACAAGACAATCAATTTCATTAGCAGACAGAAACATTTTACTGATTTTGATAAGTTCAGGCACCAATCGAGAGTGCATGGTCAATGATCATTGATAGACAATATAAAGAAGAGAAAATGAAATCTTTAGCAAAGAATACTTGTCCAGGACATGAAATCTTTAGCAAAGAAAACTTGTCCAGGACAGGTGACTTTATAAAAGTCAATTTTTGTGACCATTTTTTACAACTTCATCGTTTATTTGTTTTTCCAGGTATATAATGTCTATGCAGGGCCAGGGCCAAGATTGGATGCTACAAGTGTAGTTCATTTTTGCCTTAAATGCATAGCTTTCTGTATTTTTAAATCAAAACAGGTAACTGAACTATTTTAAACTGGGAAAGGAATGATCGACTGAATCTCCCAAATCTCCTACTGGATCTGTCACTGCTAAGCTTGAATCTGAAAATGGCAGCATTTGTAATTATGTGAGTATGACTGTATTGTTCTTCTAATTATCAGATACTTGACAGTGTACATCAATATGATGTGTCCATGTATTTATGTGTAATGTGTTGTACATCTGTACAATTTCTGTTGGTACAATTACATGTACTGTACCTGGGGTACAAGCACACAACCTCTAGATTTACTTAGCCACAAGTAGTATCTATCTGCCTTTCTCCAGATTCAAAACAAGCCATTGTATCCACTTAGCCAGAAGTCACATCTATTTAATACATGCTTTTCTATGTAGATATTGGATAAATTTAGTACCAGAGGGAAAAAAGCAACAAAGCAAGATACTGAAAAATGACAAACTCTGTTCAAAGAAATGAGATCAAGATTTGTTCTCAATAACCAAACATGCCAAAAGTTGCAAAAAGAAAATTACATACTTTAATTACAAGTGCTAGATCTATATTATGAGGAGGCTACAGCCCTTTCATTTTGGACACGATTTAGTATTTCTTCTACAAAGGTAAGTGTATAGTTTTGTTTACACTTATTTTCTTCCCCCAACCCCTTAAAAAAATTGAGCAAAATAGGATACAGTTGGAGAAGCTATAGATGGCTGTTTCTCTGGAGTTTGACAATGAAAAGATCTAACTTTCCCAAAGAGCAGATCTCTTCCAACCACAAATCACTGTAAAACTCCCAAAACTGTTACTCATCTACCAATCAAGTAAGCATCAAATTACCTCTCCACGTCTCCTTCACTGTGGATATTCATACCAGTGAGAATGGAGTCAAGGGAGTCAATGGTGGTGGTTGTCTATTTATTTTCCCCTCAACATGGAGGCAATGTGGAGTGGATTAAGCACACCACTTTGATGCATTAAGAAATGATAAATTGCATGAGCTGTACTGTGTAACTAACCATAAAATCAGTATAAAAGTTGATTATAGAGCATGTAACTATTGAGACACAATCTGTATTGATCTTTAAACTTATAACTGACGTGAAAGTTCACTTTATATGCAAAATACTCTAACAATCAATGAAAGTGGGCCGGGGTATAGGCAGGTAACTGCACACTCAAGGCAAGGCAAAGTTAACTTCAAATTCGCAGTGTATTGGAGGGAAATGAGTGATGGTGAATTATTTTACTTGAATCACTCTCCAGTAAGGATCCTGAAATTTTAATGATTAGGGTATCAGATTCATACATTTTCTACACATTAGCTGATACTCCACTCACTTGTTTTTATTTGCCAATTGGGATATGTGATGTGTGGTTACTCTGAATTTGGAAGTTGTAACATGTTGCTAGCTGACCAATTGCCACCACTTTGATTAAAGTATTCTCATTGACCCAATTATCCAGACACTAAACATATTTACTTTTCTCTCTGTCCAGATATTTCATGTACTAATGAAAATTATACATTATCCGAAATAATGTCTTTATTGTTACAACTGTGTATCAATGCACACAGGAAGTACAATGCTGGTTGGAATTGGTCTAGGTAGGTCAACTAGGCTGTATTATATCCATTTTCTTGCCAATAAAGAACACTGTGTATTGATGTGCATGGCCAAGTTGGTATAGGTAGGTAAACTAGATTGCATTATATCCTTGCACGCCAATAAAGAACACTTGTATGATAATGTTTCAGCGTCATTTTCCAAATAAAGAATTCTGGTTGCATTTCTGGCTTTTGTTTTTCTTTTTGTTTGTAAAACCATGACAGTCTGTTCATCGTGTAAATTTCCTGCTGTTGGTGATAAGTCTCACTGTAAACTTGTGTATGCATGTGACCTAGTTCAAATATCAATATTGTTTCATAATGTAAAGATTGTTTTGACAACAAAATGTATTACCGAAATAATATACATCTATTCATATTACCTTATCTCTGAAAATCTGAAAGATATTCCATACTTTTTTCAAAAATGCTTTAAGTGACCAACACTAAAACATTATAACTCCAAATATGACAATGACTGCCCTAAATATGTGTTGAGGCCAAATCACTTAGACTGGTTCAGGCACTTAACTGCTGAATACCATTACATGAACTCTGAATACAGGTATGAAGACTGAAGCAACTATGTTCAAAATGAGGTTATCAAGGAGAAATATGCCCTTGAATAAAACTGGACTACAAGAACTTGTGAAACTCACATGTCAGAGATGTTGACTGCATTATCACAATTAATTGTAAATGCAGTTTAGTTTATGGAAAAGGGAAAACAAAGATAATAACACTTTATATAACACAAGTTAATCCACTTTAGTGGGAACAGGAATTGATGAGCATGTGTGCTTTGTCTTCCTGTGTATGCTCTCCAGCAGTTAATATAAAAGAAGTTCGCAATCACATGTCAGCTCAATCTAATGCTTATGATCACTGATTTTACAGTTATCAAAAAGATTCAATAATTAATTCTACCAATGGTCTGAAGATGAAAGGGTGTTTTTCCTTTATCATTACCTTTTCCAAGCTCGCTGCTCGCTTTGTTTAGAGAACCCCTTGATCACGGGTTGTGCAGCGTATCAGCTGTTTTTATTGCTGCCTATTGACAAACTTCAGTTAATTCACATAATATTAGGGTAATCAAAGTGGTCCATGTTGACTATTCAATCACTAGTTTTTGAATACAGGTAAAACATTCCTTAGTTTACATTCCAACTAGGACTTTTCTTTTTCATCAGCTTTCAAAAAAACTTGCTTGGTGTCTGTAAATTTTGTTTAATAAGTACTGATTATTCACTACATATGCTGATCATGCATTTATAGAAAACAAATCTGTTAACTGTTTATCCAGCCATCTGTAACAGCTACAGCTCAATCCTTAAATTTAAATAAATTTAATTTTTGATGTGCACTGAATTATGCACATTAAATTTAATATTGCTTGCAACAACCAGTCAACTAGCTAGTCAGTTTGGTCTATTCAACTGAAGTCACTCAGAATATTACAATTCACATATTAAAAACAATGTGTTTATTTTCCTTAGCATTTCATTATTTTTTTAATTATGTCTTTGATGGAAATATAACCCCACCCCACCCCCCAAATCTGAGACCAACAGCCACTGGTGGTTTATGAAATTGCTTACAATCATATAATAATAATAATAATAATAATAATAATAATAATAATAATAATACATGTTTTTTTAAGAAAATTACTTCTTCTCCCTGTTCTTTAAACACTGTGAGTAAAAAAAACTAATGGAATGGTGGACAATTGGCTCACATAAATATAACCCCCACCCTCTGCATCCCACCCCTGTGCCATGATAAAGATGAACTGACAGCAAAAAAAAAGTTCATAACTCTTCTGCAATAATCTGATTATGCAAGTAAAAAGATTTGTCAACATGAATATCTGATGATGATGACCATAATATTTACTAAGTTTCACAGCAATCCACTAAAAATTCAAAGAGTAATTGTAATAAAAAAAATTATGCCATACACTGCATCCAGATACAAGTCAAAAAGGGCAATAACTCTTACAAAATTATGGGAGAACAAACATTTGACAATATGTGCGTCTTTAGATGATAACCATAATATTTGCCGAGTTTCACAGCAACCCATAACAAACTGTAACATGAACTGAAGGACTAGTTGCACTAATGAGATTGTGTTATAATCTGCATTAGGTAGAAATCAAAAGGGGCAATAACTCTAACAAAACTCGAGCAAAGTCATATGTTGACATGTGTTATCTTCTGGTGATGACCACAATATTTACCAAATTTCAAGACAATCCATCAACAAAAGTATCATGAACAACATATTAGGCAAACAAAAATATGCGTGGTTCTGATAACCCAACCTATCCTATTTCAATGGCCCTGACCCTATAACTTTTTATCACTTACACAAACAAACAAAATGCACAGTTTTTCACCTCAGAAATAGTTACTTTTTATTGGAAAATTTACTGTGACATGAACACAAGCTGGATAAAAAAGTAATGAAAAAAATTACTAAACTTCCTACCCTAATTCTGTTCACATCATTATCAGAACCACAAGTTTTTTTCATTTTATACGCAGACCCTATGTTTAATAGACCTCTATATAGATAACTGAAATTTGTTTGCAGAAACCATTTTACTTCTTTCAATCACTGTGACTGTGAACTTTTGATCCCAAAATCAATAGACTTCATCCTTACCGTAAGTGCAAACCATCCCCAAAGTTTGGTCCAGATATGTAATATAGAACTTAAGTTATTGTGCAGAAACCATTTTTCTTCTTTCAGTTATAGTGACCTTGATCTTTGATCTCTTGACCCCAAATCAATATGCTTCTTCCTTACCCAAAGTGCAAGCCATCCATGAAGTTTGGTTCAGGTATATGATGTAAAACTAATGTTATTGTGTAGAAACCATTTATATTCTTTCAGTCAGTGATCTTGACCTTTAATCTTTTGACCCCAAAATCAATAGGGTTCTTTTTTACCATAAGTGCAAGCCATCCACACAGTTTGGTAACTGCTGATGGTCAAGAACTCAAGTTATTGCACAGAAACCATTTTTCTTCTTCAGTCACAGCAACCTTGACCTTTGAAGTGCAAACTATCCACAAAGTTTAGAAACTGTAAATGGTGGAGAATTCAAGTTATTCTGTGGGACCATTTTTCTTCTTTCAGTGACAGTGAAGTTTACCCTAGAGCTTTTGACCCCAAAATCAATAGGACTCTTCTTTAACCCAAGTGCAAGCCACCCACAAAGTTTCATAACTGTAAATGGTAACTGTAGATAGTACACAACTCGAGTTATGGTTCAGAAATGAAATTGGTAACTGATGGACAAGCAGATATCATAACATAATAAGTCTGCCTTATGCCAGGTGTATAAAAACTGTAGGACTAGTTGTGCTAAGGAGATTGTGCCATATACTGCTTCAAGCTACAAGACAAAAAGGGCAATAACGCTAACAAAAATTCAGTAGCAAAGTGATTTATCAATATGCACATCTTCTGGTGATGACCATAACATTTACAAGTTTCATGGCAATCCATCAACAAGAGTACCATGAACAGCACATTATACACCCACCCCCATGTTTAATAGTCCTCTATATAAATAACTGAATTTTTTTGGCAGAAACCATTTTTCTTCTTTCAGTCAGAGTGACCTTGACCTTCGCCCTTAGACTCCAAACTCAACAAACTTATTCCTTACCTGAAGCACAAGCCATCCACAATATTTGTCAAGGTATGCGATGTAGACCTAATTTTATTGTGCCAAAACCATATTTCTTCTATCAGCCAAGGACCTTGACCTTTGACTCCCAAATCAACAGCCTTCAGCTTTACCCAAGTGCAAGCCATCCACAAAGTTTGGTTGTGGTATGTCTTGTAGAACTAATGCTATTGTGCAGAAACCATTTTTTTTATTCTTTCAGTCACAGTGACCTTTACCTTTCACCTTTTGAGTCAAAAATCAATAGGGTTTTTCCTTACACCAAATGCAAGCAATTCACAATGTTTGGTAACCACTGATGATGGAGAACTCAAGTTATTGTCTGAAAACCATTTTTCTTCTTTCTGTCAGTGTGACAGTGACCTCTGACATTTTGAAGCATAAATCCATGGGATTCTTTCTTAAATTAGGTGCAATCCATCCACGAAGTCTGGTAACTGTAGATGGTGGTGAATTCGAGATATTGTGCAGAAACCATTTTTCTTCTTTTAATGACAGTGATCTTGACCTTTGACCTAAAAATATATAGGGTTCTTCCTTACCCCAAGTGCAAGCTATCCACAAAGTTTGGTAACTGGACAATTAAGTTACTGTGCAGAAACCAAATTTGTAAAAGATGGACAGATGGATGGACATCATAACATAATGTGCTCTGCCTTATGATGGGAATATAAAAACCGCAGGACTAGTTGTGCTAAAGAGTGCCAGATGGAAGGATGGATGGACATGAGGATTACTATATATGCACGCCTCTGTAGAGGTGGAGGGTATCAAAATAAATTGTAAACATCAAATCTGTTCATCAAAGTGATCAATGTATCAGATATTCAGATATATTTTTCAATTATGATTCAGTACTGATGATGTACTTCAAATATATTTATTGAATGGTTCAAAATTTTTGAAAATATCTGAAGAAATTAATGAAAAGTTGCACAACATTACCTCTTTTTAAATGTGCTAATGGCAAATAATTGCCACTTAAATAAAGAACATATTTGTCCAAGGAGGCAGTGTAACTGATTCTCGACTCTTTGTCCATAAAGGAAACCTCATTCAGTTTTTGCTGATAAGCTTCTTCCAGTCGGTAACATATGTCTGGGTCCAATTTTATCTCTTCTCTGATCCTCAAAACACCCTGATACATGTAAATAGGAATTTTGTACCATGCCACAGTTTCACATTCAAATCTTTTTTCTTGAGAAGCCTACAAAAGAAGTCAATAATAATATTATTTTAAAAGCAATCTGCAATAATTCATAATATTGAACATATCTGAATATATTTGTGTAAATCACAAAAGCAAAAAATTGACTAGAAGTGTACCCTCAGGACATGGTGCACCAACCACAAGGTCTGATTGAGGACAGCAATATTCTTGGGGGTGGAATACAAATTTGGAGACATGGTTTTGACTAATATTTTCATTTAAATAAATAAAGAAAAATACATGGACAATCTTGTGATAATGAACAAAGTATGATCATAATTATCACTATGGTCTGTGGTGGAAAACTGGATAAATAATAAAAATCCCCATCGAATCCCGATCTTGGCGAAAATCGCAGAGATTTTTTTTTTAAAAATATTGAAAAACTGTACAAAATGCTTGTATGGCCTTACACTCCAACCCCCATCCCCCCCCCCCCCCACCAAAAAAAAAAAAAACTTACAAATTACAGGATTCCCGTACAAGTTGACAGGAATGCTATAACAAAGAAAGATCTAAAGATTGGATAATTCATTGTTTGAGTTATGTTACAGTTTTGGAAACAGAAATGCTTCAGAATATAATCATTAATAAACCCAGTGCTGAATCAAAAGAGAGAATACTGATGACTTGGAGGATTTAGGCAAAAATACTTCATTAAACAGGATTGAAAGGATGAACATAATTTGCAAGATATTAATAATCATGTTCCTTTTTTTGATCATAAGCAAATATAAATATCCTTTTCAGTACATATAATCTTAATTAAAATGTTTCAAGTCTTTTCTTCTCTTTATCTCTTAAGAAATTTACTAAATATTTTGAGAAAAAAATGCAAGCAATTACCTTCCATTAGCATTTTCTACTAAAATAATTCTGTATTGTTTGGAACTATATCAAGGGAGGTAACCACTCTAATCAATTTCTCTCAGGATCAGAATTTGAGTGAGGTCCATTAACATATCTTGACTAGCCTTTCAAGGACAAACTGGCAGAAGTGCTATATATAGACAGTGCCTTATTATTAGAAACGCAAACTATTCTAACTAACAGACAGTAAACACCATGCCATAGGTTTTGAGAGATGGAATTCCTCCAAGTCAAAAAGTTGGATGGCCCAACACTCAGGGCCCTCCAAATTCTATATCAGGCCCCTTTCATATTCAAAGTTCCCCATCACGCTTAAAAAAAACAAAACACCGTCATGCTGATCTATTTTGCCTGTCACAACCTTCAGCAATGAAATGTGGCAAGTTTCTTATGAACTTCCTGAACGATACTGGTAATTACCAAAATTATATATATGTATATATCAAGACATTAAAAAATAATTATTTTTCTCTCCGTCCACATAATTTTTGCACTAAAGAAAATTGTCATTTTTCCTGAGTATCTTGTCTGGAAAATGAATATCTCTTTTGTAAGGATTATGTATTGATGTGTCCAGCAAGTCCAATATTGGTCGGAAATGGGCTAGGTAAACTAGGTTACATTATATCTTTACATGCCAACAAAGAACACATCATAATGTTTTGGACTTTTCTTTTACAAATAAGAATTCCAGTTGCAGTTTTTGTGTTTGTTTTTCTTTTTGTTTGAAAATAATATTAATCTGTCTGTGTACATGCACTGCTGTTGCTGGTAAATGTGCAGGTACCAAAATATCCCCCATGACTGGCCCTACATGCTATAATTACTTTAATTTCTGTAAATTCTGAGCAAGTTTACAAATCTCAGCAGATATCATGTTGCTTATATGTCATTTGTTTCAATGGACATAAAGGACTAACAAATTCAATTTCTTACAGCCCAAGAAGTCTTAAAATTGCTAGAAACTGACCATTAACAATGACCCAGATTATAATAATGTATGCAGCTGTTGACAGGAGTGAGTTTTCAAGATTGTATTATAACATAAATGATTAACTGCGACAACAGGATATATCACCGAAATGTAGGGGTGAAATGATACACCTCTGCCATGTATCAATACGATTCTCAACACAGCCTACGATACGATACATTATCGATACACATATCAACTTGATGGTCTTTTCATCTTTAGAAGGTCTGTCAATGGGAGGGTGGTGCCATTTTTAATGTGTTGGCATATTGAGTGTATTTCCAGTAAGCAGATTACAGACAGACAGAGACTTATCATCTGTTTCTATGCCATTCAGGTCCTTGACAAGATAAAAAAAAAATACTTCCAAACAGACTATCAGTTAGTTGTTAGTGATTTTTATTCACCCTTTTAGGCCATTTCAGGCTGCTCCATTGGATCAGATGCATGACTCATCCTGGTCACTACGCCCTTTGTTTTGCTTTGCATGAATGTTTTTAAAACTATCTTATTACCAATTTCATGTCTTCACTTAAATTTGGAAGCCATAACGGTGTTATCTTCAAAACAGCAGAAACAGCACAATTTCCTTGTGCAAAGAAAATCTTATCTAGAACAAGTCTGAATGTGGGATCGGAGATGACTAACAACCAAATCCATCACATTGTACTTCCTGCAGATGCAAAACAACTGCCGTGGACACAGGCACTTGTTTCTGTCAGTGAAAACACCCACTCCACTTCTACAAATTGACAAGGGGCTATATAACTCGTGTTTGGCCTCTGCCCCCTTGCTGTTTCTGTGCTAATTTTATTTTTATCCCATTGGCATGTTCAGTTGCTGATTACATATATCAGCGTAAAAGGAGATATTCCAAACTTGTTCCCCATGTATGATTTAAGTACTTTACAGATTATTTAATAGTCACTTTGTGTGAAGTTTCTATGTTGCTTTGTATCTATTTGGAGTTTGGATGCCTATATTTCCGGTGTGTCATGCAGTGAACACACGTTACAGTTAGTTATGATTGAAGGTTATTGTTTTACCTGGACTTGAACAAACAATATCACTAATCAGAATTGCATGTAACATATTTCACTGCGTGACACCAGAATTGTAGCCTTCAATTTGATCCAAGTAGACAAGATGCGATGCAACAGATACATTTTGCATTAATGTGGTTATTAAATGATCAGTAAAGTACTTAAATCATACATGGGGAACAAATCTGGAATGTCTTCTTTCTGTTGATAAATGTTATGTGTCTAAACATGCAGACTTGCTAAAATAATTACCATGGAATTGGGGCGGGGAGAAGGGACATATTTAGAACCACGTGAGTTGGTCACCTTGTGTTAATTTGTAGAAGGTGAGTGGGTGTTGCCAGCAGTTTTTATTTTTAACTGACAGAAATGAGTGCATGTGCTTGCTATGGCTATCTCAGATGAATTCTCAATTCAAAGAATAAAAAGGCAAATGACTAATAATTATTCATGACTGCTGAAGATTAGTGTAACTTGTATAGAGTAAGTATCGTTTTGTATTGATTCTTCACCTCTTGTGTCAATATGGGTATCGATATAGAAAAAGTATCAATACATCAATTAATCGTTTCACCCCTACCATAATTATACACGTCTATTCAGATTATCTCACCTCTGAAAGTTTTAAAGATAAACCATAACTCCAACCAAACCAATTAAAAATGTTTAAATGATCTTGACACTAAAACTCCAAATACAGCAAGGTATCTCCCAACTATGTACATGAACCAAATCACTTAGACTGGTTCAGGAATTTAATAATGGAATAGTTATTTTTTTAAAATTGCTTCAATAGGTTTGAAGTTCAAACTAACTACTGTATGTCATTAGTTCATTTGACTGTAGTATATGCAGCATAGAAAAAAGAGAACACTCCACATATATTCAGTCACCCATGTGTTCCCTAGACCTAATTTCTATACTGGAGAGTTAGGCTAAATATCTATGCAGGGATCAAGGCTAATTATATATTCAATGATGGTCATGTGACACAATCAGCCAGTCAGCTCTGAAGAATAAAGCAGCCTTTGTTGACATTCTAAGTCAGTGAGCTATTGTGTCAAGCACAAGCCATTTTGTTCAAACAAAAGTTATCAAGGGGAAACCAGTCCTTAAATAAAACTGAAATTACATGAATTTGTGAAACTTGCATGTCAGTTATATTGACCACTTTCTTTACGTAACTCTGTGATCACAAGTTGTGAAGCATATCAGCTGTTTTAACTGCTGCCCATTGACAACACCTTCATTAAGTCCACACAATAATTAGGGTAATCGAAGCAGTCTGAAGGTCTGATGATCATCTGTTCAATCACCTACTTTCCTTACTTTGCATTCCAACTTTAATATTTAATATTTAACATTTAATTTTTCATCAGCTCTCTTAAAAATGTATGGGTTTGATATTTACATTAATGATGGTAACATTCAGCTCCCTTCTGCATGGTCCATTTGTAGATCCCTCACCGATGAGAAGATTGTTTCCATATTTGTATATAAACCTATAAACTATGCATACAAAGCTAAGCATGTTACAAATCAACAGCAAAATAGTACTATTTCTGTTCTCCATAGTTCAGTTGATATCTATAATTAACATTCACTTGTCCTCCATGAATAATAATGAGCTGCATGTGTGCTTGATGTCCTTTGCTAATGCATACTTTGCAATGCATCAGTGGTTAAACTTAACGAGTGGTACCAAAGTGATTATTTGATAACTGTGCTAATGAAGGGAATTAGCAACTTATCAAAGCACTGATGACATTATTTTTCACCTTTAATAAACAGAGATCATTACTTAAGCCATTAGTTCAGAGCTGCTAGCCACTGATTCCACTGAAATATGGCATGTCTTCCTAATTGTTATTTGTCCACTGTACTGTGACAGTAACCATGGTAATTATACAACTTATAACTATTGTTGTCTAAAAATGATAATAGTACGGACTGAAATAAAAATGTAAAAACATTGCTTTCAGTGAAATGGAATCAAAATTGAAGTGGACAAAGTTAGACATAACTGTTGCTGAATAACACTGTAAAAGTAACTAATTTTGTACCAAGTACTGGTCAATGCCAGGATATGGAGATAACCTTGCTTTTTAAAAAGAAATTAAATCAATTTTTCTGTGAAAAAGTCACATAATTTTTGCCAATGTATACTGTAATGTATACAATATTTTGAAAGAAATATAAACAGAAAAAATATGAGTCAATAAAAATACATTTTTGTATTTCTTTCTTTAATTACAGCAGTTTCTTACAATTTGTAAAAAAGAATAATGAAGAATATGAATTTGATTCAGGGCAAGTGATTTTTGTAAGCCACTTGCACTCGGTCTGTGTCTGCAAAAAAAACATTTTTGAGCCCTAAAGCTGACAGAGAAACTAAAGTCTCTGTGAGTAACTCATTATTCAAGCTACAAGGAAACCCTGCTATAACACAATGGTCAGGATCCACAGAGTGCCATTGTGTTCTTTAATGTTCCATGCAATATCAAAACAAGACAAGGGATGGGGATGGGTGCAAAACTATTGGCTTCAATAATGCAGTTACCAGTTTAAACCAATGCATATTAAACAAAAAGTACTTAAAACACAATGATTGCATAATTAATATTTAATTTTATGCATTAATACACATGTACAAGAAAATCAGCAAATGAATAGCATGAATAGTTAATTGTGTGTACTTGCCGATCTCAGCGCATTCATAACAGTGAATCCATCATAATTCCCTTGAAAATGTGCACAAAGTACCATAATTATTAATCATCTAAGGAAAGATATATCATGGTTATGTTGCAGTATGCACATGTACATGTGTCAAGGTCACTAATTATTGTTGCATAAATGTAAAACCTCTAGAATTTTCTCTGCTAGATTCCATTTGGATCCAAGTACTTAATTCTGTGCTAATAAACTCACACAGACTTATGAAACACTATATACCAGGCCTCTGAAAATATTCATATAATCTATAACTGTCCGATGGGACCGATTTTTTACAAACAATAAAATGCCCAGATCAGATATAGGAGTTTCTAATAAGAAACTTGTACTGAAGCTTGAAAAATAATTGTTACAATTGAATCTTATACACAGGTATTGACCTTGTATTGTACTTAAGATTTACATTTTAACAGGTGTCCCAATGTCTTGGGGATTCTCTGGAAACAGTACAATGTGATAACTATACCCTGTTTGGGAGTAACCATTAGATTTCATAGGTAAAGAGGGATCTCCAACAAACAGTTGAGTTATTCTCTACAAAAGAGAGAAAAGTATAATTTAAATGAGCACTATACTAATTGAAAATATGTTGATAACTATGACTTTGTTACTACCACACAGCAAAAACTAGGAGTAATATGTTTGATTATAGCATCAAACCCCTCCACCCCACAACTTAAATGGTTGTGGTCCAAAATAAAGTGTCCAACAACAATACATGTAATGTGAAATTGTCATATTTGCTGTAAAGATGAAAGACAATAAATATTTTAGTTTGACATCACAATGACATATTAGCCCATCTATATCAGAATGCATACATGCCAACCCCTAGAACCATATAAGCATAACCTACTTGGCAAAAAAGTATAATCTGTGCATAAAAAGTGTAATCTATATATTACATGCCATAATTGCAACAAACTGTATGAAAATGTACATTTAGTTTTGCTACTAACCTGAATCTGCAGCTGGTTAAAATTCTTATCACAAATGGGCGAAATCTGTGTGGATTAGTACCAGAATACAAACAAAACATTGACAAATTAATTTATATACAACACTCACTTTAACTAGTCTACATCAAACTTTCACTAAATGATCATAAGTCAAGTCCACATATTCTGCAATGAGCTTGACGATGTGATTAACCTGAGTGCTGTATTACATCACTCTCATATTCTTCTTTTTAAATTTGTAAAGCACTGTAGATTTGTCCTTCTTGTGATCCAACATGTTTTGAAATTTAAAAAGATCCCTATCCTCTAACATTTTTCAGTCATATAACATCACGTGTCACATCATTAAAGCCTGTTTTGCTTAACATCTGGTGCCATTTTGTTTTAAGTATAGACTGGTCTGCTATCTAAATATTTTATCAAAATATAATGAATATGAGAGACAAGTTTTCAGATTGAAGAAACCCATCTTTTTATGTTCCAACATGTTTTTGAAGCTAAAAAAGATCAATCTCCTCTAACATTTTTCATTCGTATAACATCCATGAGTCACATTGCTTAACATCTGGCGCCATTGTTTTAAGCATAGACTGGTCTGCAACCTAAATATATTATCAAATATAATGAATCTGTGGAATGAGTTTTCAAACTGGAGAAACCCTTCTGTTTTCTTGGAAATGTGTCATATACAGCTTTTATAAATAGAAAATAAGGAAAGTACCTGTAGGTCTATGATGGCCAAGTGTACTCTTATGCTATTCTTACGCAGCGTTCTTCTTTTTTGAATGTTCTCAAATTTATATGATGTGTGGGATTAAAGAGATGATAATAAAAATGACAAACACAACATTTTATTGCTGTATTTTTATTTTTTTTAATGTACCAAAAGAGTGTAATCCATATACAGGTGAGCGTAAGGCGCAATTAGGTGAAAAAAGCGTAATGATTACACCAAAAGCGTAATGGTTGGCATGTATGAGAATGATCAGAAGATGACATCTCCTTTGTGACTTTAGGGAAATAAAAATGATCAATTCAGATTTTAAGCATATTGATATAGCCATATAATGACTTCAAACATGCATGAAAGATAGTAATTTATTTTTCTCTTTTTTGTCAATAAAGCAGTGCTCGATAGTTGCAAAACCGTTCACATTAGGATTAATTCCAATGATTTGCAATTACTTAATCAATTCAAGTGATGAACTTACTTCATCAACAGCACCGTTTGGTGCATAGGTGTGTAATTTCAGTCGACTGAGCAAGCTTTGGTGGTCAATTCTTTGCCATGGAGTGATCAATAACTGTATACAATATACTGAAGACAGCCACAATGAAGAATTATTAACTTTTTTGCTGATGGTTCTATTTCTATGATAATTAGATGAACAATTATCAGCTTTTTAAAAGAAAGGCATCTTCTAATCAAGAGTTTCTCAAAGGAGATGATGCTGTACTGACCAAAAAGAATTTCCAGGAACCCAAGATGAGACCATTTCATCTTTTTATCTGCTGAGTGTTGCAGCCATCTTCTTCACTGATAAGATAATTTACAAGATGGCCATATGACCATCCATTCAGAAGGAGCAGTGATAACAAGATTTTCAAGATGGTCACAATGGTGGCCATATTAAATGTCAAATCAGTGCCATTTTCATTTGAGACCAACTAGAAAACATATGAAGTTTTCTGGTGAAAATCCCATTTCAATATGGCTGTTTCGAAGGAGTGGTGATAAAATTTTCAAGATAGCTGCCAAGCTAGTCATATTTATGTCCGCTAGGCACAGTTTTCAATTAGGACCAACAAAACATCATGAGAAGTCCTTTTGTGAAACCCTATATCTATATGATCATCAATCCAGGAGAAGTAGCGATAACAAGATTTCCAAACTGGCTGCCATAGCAGCCATATTGGAGATCAGATTGGCACCATTTTCATTTAGGACCAACTAGACATCAGATGAAGTTTTCTGGTGCAAACCCCATGTTGAAATGACTTTCTGTCCAGAATAAGTAGTGGTAAGATTTTCAAGATGACTGCAGTGGTGACCATATTGGTTGTCAAATCAGTACCATTTTCATTTAGGGCCAGCTGGATATTATAAGAATTATTTCAGGAAAACCCCAAGTCAATATGACCATCCACTGCGGAGGAATAGTGATAACAAAAGTTTGAAGATGGCCACCATAGCAGACTTACTTGATGTCAGATTGGCACCATTTTTATTTAGAACCAACTAGACATCACAAGAAGCCTTCAGGTGACAACCCTATGTCGATATGACTTTCTGTTCGGGAGGAGGAGTGACAGCAAGATTTCCAAGATGGCAGCCATAGTGGCCATATTGAATACCAGATTGGCATCATCTTCATGTAAGACCAACTAGACATCATAAGAAGTAATGTCATTATGGTCATCCATTATGAAGAAGCAGCAGTAAGATGGATATTATATATGATCAGTAGAGCTAAAAATGACAAGCCAACAACAAAGTCCAGAGATATCCTAGTGACACATTTGCAATGGACATTAACAAGTAGAAACTATTTAAATTTCATTTAAAAAAAGACGATCTTTTTTTTTCAAGAATACATCTCACCAGAAAAACAAATAAAATTCTTATTTACTGTGACAATAAAACTATGTTTGTAATGCAAAAAACAGTCACAAAAAATTGGTGAAGGACTTGGAAAAAATGTGTGAGCACAGCACAACCAGGTAATATATGAATTGATGTTATAACAAAGTTTGTTATAGCAAGGTTTCCCTGTATAAGGAACACTTACTTACATACTTTTTTATCTAGGTGTTACCATAGGCAGATAAAAATCTCCTGTTTTCATCTATGCCTCAATTTTTTTAAAATAGAATTTAAGCAATCTCGTTGCGGATATTTCCAGTTATTTAAAAAAATTAAAACACTAAAATTATTCTGCAAGGTCAATTCATAAGAAATTGAAGAATGAAAGAAATAATTATTTTTAAGTATTCTAATGTTCACAGCAATCAGCACCATTTTCATTTAGAACCAACCAAACATCATAAGAAGTCCTTTGGTTAAAACCTTATATCGATATGACCATTGATCCAAAATGATTTTGCTTGTGCTGGGTTGAAGATTTTAAATATTTACAAAGCATTCAAAAAATGATATATAAATAAAACTGAGACTCTTGATAGGACACTCAGTGCTGATGTCTTTGGAAACAAAAATCCCAAATGGAATATGAAAGTTTGTTGTAGGGATTCACATTTTATCATTGCATTTGACTATAATTTTTACCACTTAATTTTATTTGCGTATGCAAATGGTTTATTTGTATGTCTTAGTTTTAGTTCAATTGTACATTGCAGATTTTCTTTATATCAAACTGAGATTCTGACAAAGTAATATTCTGACATTCAGGAACTAAAAAGCCAGACTTCTTGTACACATCAGCAATAGACCCTCAAAGTGACTGATGCTCTACTGTTTGAAAAGAATTTCCAAGAATTCAAGATAAGACCATTTCTTCTCTTTTGTTGCTGAGAACTGAAACCATCTCTGATATTACTGAATGGTAAGATCTTCAAATTAACTATTGTGACAGCCATATTTGATGTAAGATAGGCACCAATTTCATTTAGGACACACTATACACCATTAGAAGACATTTTTTGTGAAATCCTATGCTAATATGATCATCCATTCAAGTGAATGAGTGAAAATATGATTTTCAATATGTTCACTGTGGTAGTCATACTGGATGTCTGTGGGGCATAATTTTTATTTAGGACCAACTAGATATCAGAAGAAGTCAATTGGTGAAAACCTTTTGTCAATTCTGGTGGGGAAGCAATAAGAAGAGTTTCAAGATGGACACCATGGTACCATATTGGATATCAGATTGGCATCATTTTCACTGAGGACCAACCAGACACTATAAGAAGTCTTTTGGTGAAAACCCCTTGTCAGTATGACTGTCCATTTGGGAGGAGTAGCTACAAGAATATTTTAAAGATGGCTGCCATGGTGGCTATATTTGAGGTATTATCAGCACCATTTTCATTTAGGACCAACTAGATTATCATCAATAGACTTCTGGTGAAAATCCCATGTCAACTTTCCATTTAGAAGGATAATCAATAACAATGTTTTCAAGATGGCCACCATAGTGACTATATTGGATGTCAGATCAGCACCATTTTCATTTGGGACCACCACCTAGACATCATAAGACATCTTCTTGTGAAAACCCAATGTTACATGACTTTCCATCTAGCAGGAACAGCGATAACAAGATTTTCAAAATGGCTGCTGTGGTGTCCATATTGGATGTCAAATCAGCACAATCTTCATTTCACATCATGAAGATACTATAATAAGTCTTTCAGTGAAAACCCCATATTGATATGACTTTCTGTTCAAGAGGAGTAGCAATAACAAAATTTTCAAGATGGCTGCTGTGATGGCCATATTGGCTGTCAGATCAGCACCATTTTTATTTAGGACAAACCAGTCATCATAAAAAGTCTCTAGTCAAAATCCAATGTTGATGTGACCATCCATTCAGGTGGAGTAACAATCATAAGATTTTCATGATGGCCACTGTGGTACCCATACATAAGAAGTCTTCTGGTGCATGCCAATATAACTTTCCGTTCTGGAGAAGTATCAATATCAAGATTTTCAAGATGGCTACAGTGGCAGCTATACTGGACATCAGATTGGCACCAGTTTTACTTCAGACCAACTAGACATCATAAGTCATCTGTAGTGAATATCCCATGTTGATATGACCATCCTTTCAGGAGGAGTACCAAGAGCAAGATTTTTGAGATGGCCACTGTGAGCAGCACCATTTTCATATAGGACCAACTAGACATCATAAGAATTCTACTGGTGAAACCCCATGTTAATATGACTTTCCATTCTGGAGGAGTACAATAATAAGATTTTCATGATGGCTGCCATGTTGGCCATTTTTGATGTCGGATCAGCACCATTTTCATTTAAGACTAACTAAACATCACATGAAGTCTGTTAGTGAAAACCCCATGATGATATGACCATCCATTCAAGAGTAATGATAACTAGATTTTCAAGATCGCTGCTTTAGTGGCCATATTGGATGTCTGAGCAGCACCAATTTTATTTAGGACAACTAGACCTTAGTTCTCCAACTAGTTTAGCAGGAGTAGTGATAACAAACTTATGCAAACTGACAGACAGATGGACAACAGGAAATCCCAATAAGCTCTTCTGGTCTATGACCAGTAGAGTTAACGATGCAAACAGTCCACCCAAACCCCACACCCCAGCCACTGAAGATAAATATCCTGATATTGCCTTTCCAGGGATCTGAGCATAAGTGTATCCTCCTCCTCTTCCTCCTGCTAGGATCTGAGCATAAGTGTATCCTCCTCCTCTTCCTCCTGCTGGGATATGAGCATAAGGATATCCTCCTCTTCCTCCTGCTGGAATCTGAGCATAAGGATATCCTCCTCTTCCTCCTGCTGGGATCTGAGCATGAGGGTATCCTCCACCTCTTCCTCCTGTTGCCATTGTCACTCACAAAGACTGTACTACCTACTGTATCAACTGAAATAAAAGAACATACAAATAATTTTGTTACTGCATTTATATTACTTTCAAAGGAGCTAAATTGTAGGCTATTAACAGCAACTTTTATTTCAGAAAGAAAAACTATTCAAACTGCGTTTTTACACAAAAGTCCATCTCAATTTGGGTGGCGCTACATTTCTAAGCATATAAATTCACCACCCCCCCCTCTATCACAGCATCATGACATACTGCACAGACTTCTAGACTTTAATCTGATTTTAATAAAAAGTCCCATGCTGGTATTAGTCAACTGGTAACATACATATTTCTCTCCCAATGCTTGTCTATGTACTTGAAATAATTAAGTTTAAACATTCACAATTCCAAATGGTAAAGAATTCCATTCATTTATCATATGAAATGCAAAACATTTTGTTTGTCCTTGGTTTAACAAATTTAGAGTTATGTCCTCAAGTTCTGCCATCAGTGTTCATGGTGAAGAAATGTTTGAAAGCCATGTACATATTTGTATGCCTGCATATCATCTCTCTTCTCCCCCATGCCACTGTTGATAATCTTAATCTTGTTAATCTTTGATATGGTATGGAGGGTCTCAGAGTAAATTTACTAGTCTGGCTGCCTTTCATGGAACATTTTCAACTGCATTCTTTTTGAGATTTAGATACCAGACCAAATTACCATATTCTATGTGAGCCTCAGCAAGCAATTCATAAAAACAAAATTGTAATTCATGAATTGAAATCCCAAGTATACTGGATATAATGAATAGAAACTTTAATTCCTTTAAACAGTGTCACACTTTATTATTATTATTATTATTGTTGTTATCATATTTTTTAGTAGCAGCAGTAGTAGTAATAGTAGTAGTAGTAAATGCATGGTGAAATACAGATCTGGCAAAAATTCCTTACTTTTTATCTGCACTTCAAAAATAAAACCTGCATATAACTTAAAATAACCAGGAAAATCAATGTAGCTATCATTTACATCGTAATTTTCAGTAATTCATCCCCCAGCTTGGAATAATTTCAAATATGGAGATATTTTGAACAGAAAATGCAGGGAATTTAAAGGACATGGTTACAATGTAAATTTTGCTCATGAAAAATATCCTCACATTGCCATTATCCGTCTGTATATCCATGACTATGATAAATCCATAATAAAATCCATAATATTATATATGCAGAATATTATACATGTACGAGGAGTAGTAATATTAATTGGATTATTGTTATCACCATTATCATCACCATCATCTACAAATTTTATAAAAGGTAAATCTTCCAACCTGGGATGAGATTTCTATAACAGAATATTCATCATGTGGTGAATTTCTGTATAGAATTTCCAACAATGAGTGAGAATTAGATGCATATAAGACACTGCAGGTAACTACATGTACATGCTTGGGTTATGTAAGAAAACAATAAACCAGAGTGTAATCAACAATCACATACATGTAGCTCAGCTAAACAAAGCTTTTAGTAGTTTTCCGGTAGCCATCATAAACATTAATCATATAAAAAAAAATAAGATTCATACTAAAGTGATCGTGACAACAAAATGTCAGCCCATTTTCCAATTAAAAGGATGGTTTTTTTTGCAATTTGTTCTATTTACATATTAACTTTTAATCTGTTTAAAATTGAACATTTTGGCTTTTAATTGGCACTATATAGCCATTATTGTACTAAGATACCATTATGCTACCTACGTACCTACCTACCAACTGTGAAATGGCATAAAATACATAAAATAATAAAATACAAATCTTGTCTATGATATCAAAGTAAAGGTACTATAATGAGGCCATAAAAACCTGAGATTTTTTGTATTATTTTTTTAAATCGATGTTCTTCAAATCTTGCTTGAGAAACAATTATCATTGTCCACTCACAAAAGCCACATTTATTTAGTAAAATTAAGATTTGGAGTATAACCTTGGAGCAAAAGCCAACAATACAAGATTAGTTTATGCATCAATAATTATCCAGGTTAGCCACTACACTGAGGCCTCACATGAAAAGCATCCAGCATGCAGTCCACTCATTTAATTCCTACATTCATTCACATGTACAATACACAGTTATACTGTTGAGGGTAATCTATGACAATATACAATGTACAGTCATATGGAAAGTTTACCCATTGAATAAATATATATATTCCTACAATTACTTTCTTTTGTGGTAAGGGTGTGATATTAATTGAGATGTATTCAATCAAATAGTTCTATAATTCTAGCATGAACAGAGAATGAGATTAATACTGGTAATCTTGAATCACAAAATTTCACAAAAGTCAGTTAAGCGTGAAATATGGGTCACACTGACCTACTTTTGTAAGGAGGGTGTAATAATCATCAAGATAAAACCCCTCACCAAGTTTCATAATTACAAGTATAACAGTATTTATACAGTGTGCAAATAAATCTAAGCCAAATGCAAAAATCTTAACCAAGAATGTACAACTATTGTACATATATGTATAAAGTTAGCCCCTTTAATCCCCTCCCCACGTGATATGAAACCCACTCCAAATTTTTACTAGGACAGAGGAAGAAAAATGGTTTACATTCAGTGAAGGTTTAAATATGCATATGCTTTAATCTGTGCAGACACCAATGCCAAGAGTTAGTACAACAGTTCCCCTCTGTTTAAAAAAGGTGAGCTATAAATGAGGGAAAACAACTTGTTGGTCTACTGGCCATTACCTCGTAATCTGTCTAAGTCTTAATTTGATGAGAAATTACACAGGGTTCTCCATTACGCCAGAATTGGTGCAACAATCTTTTGTGCATGGACGCATAAAAAAGACAGAACAGGTTTCCAGAGGATGCAGTAGGCATCTTTCTTACCCCAAGTGTAAGTCATCCACAAAGTTTGGTCCAGGTCTTTGATATAGAACTAATGTTATTATGCAAAAACCATTTTTCTCCTTTCAGTCACAGTGTCCTTGACCATTGACTGTTTGACCTCAAAATTAATAGACTTCATCCTTAACCCAAGGGCAAGCCATCAACACAGTTTGGTCCAAGTATGTGATGTGGAACTACTGTTATTGTGCAGAAACCCTTTTTCTTCTTTCAGTCAATGACCTTGACATTTGACCTTCTGACCCTGAAAACAATGGGCTTCCTCCTTGCCACGAGTGCAGGCCACAGTTCGGTATCTGTAGATTGTGGACAACTTGAGTTATTGTGCTTAAACCATTTTAATTTTCTTCCTTACCCAAAATGCAACCAGCCATGAAGTTTGGTAAATGTAGATGTTTTTGTGCAGAAACAAAATTGTTAACAGAGAAACAGACACATGGACGGTGGACAATATCATAGCATAATTTGTTCTGCCTTATGACAGGCATATAAAAAGGATATCATACACTGGTCTGAAAATGATTCCTACAGACCAATTTTTCAGTCAGCAAGTTCGGTCTCCTATTTTCAATATAACATATGACACATATTGTATATTGTGCAAGTGATCACCCAAATCACGAAATTGGGTCAACTCCTTTAGACATCAAGTTACTTCAGTTTAAACAAAGAATTTTGCAATAGGAAAAGTCAATTGTGCTCCTCTTGTCAGGTTCAACAGTGCTCCTCTTGTCAGCTGAATTAAGTTGCAAGCCACTGACAATCACAAATCATCGTAATGTATTTTAAAGATTGGATTGATGATATGAGGGACTTGATTTTAAAGGAAGAAACCTGCAGAAATAATAATTTAGCATTATTTCAATGAATTTTTAGTTTGGAAAGATAACTAAAGATGAATTAATGAAAACAATTGTAAATAATGGGTGCAAAGGAAAATTCAACAATGCTGCCTTTGTCTGGTACACCAAATAATCAAACATGAAAATAATTTTCACATGACTACATTTGGCAATTACACAGAAAATTCTAGTGCCATCATATATATATACTTTCCATTTAGAGGGAGTACCAATAACAAGATTTTCAAGATGGTTTCCATGGTGGCCATACCGGATGTCAGATTGGCACGATTTTTATTTATGCAGTACCAACTTGACATCATGAGAAGTCCTCTGTTAAAACCTGAATGTTGATAAGGTTTTCCTTTCCATCTTCTAGGAGTATTTAAGATAAACAAGACACCATAAGAAGTCTGCTGGTGAAAACTCCATGCTGATAGAACTTCCTGTTCAGGAGGAGTAGCAATAAAATGATTTTCAAGATGCCTACGATACTGTATGTCAGATCTACACCATTTTCATTTAGAACCAACTAGTCATCATAAGATGTCTTTAAGTGAAACCCAATGTTGATATGATGATCCATTCAGGTGGAGTAGCGATAACAAGATTTCCAAGATGACCACTATGGTTGCCATATTGGATGTCCAGGTGGAACCATTTTCATTTAAGAACAACTAGATATCACAAGAAGTCTTCTGCTGAAAACACCATATTGATATGACTTTCCCGTCAGGAAGAGAGGCAATAACAAGATTTTCAAGATGACTGCCAACTAGACATCACAAGATTTAAAAAAAAAAAAAACACAACCAGACACCATAAGAAGCATTCCAGTAAACACTCCATGCTCCTAGGACTTTCCATTCAGGAAGAGTAGCAGTAACTAGACTTTCATGATGGCTGCGGTGGTGGCCATTTTCATTTAGGACAACCAACTAGTCATCATGTCTTTTAGTGAAAATCCAATGTTGATATGACCATCCATTCAGGTGGAGTAGCGGTAACAAGATTTTCAAGATA
>JAQPZY010000373.1:0-138210 GCA_029931535.1 Margaritifera margaritifera | reverse complement strand
ATATAACATGATGAACTGATTATGACCCCCCTTCTCTTTGTCTCTATTTTTTTGGAGTTGCCTGATCGAAATGTGAGTTTCACCTGGGCATCTGGCAAGTGGATTTGTAAAGCCCTGTGATATGATACATTCTGTTGGATTCTAAAGACAATCTCTCTTTTTGAGTCGTTGAAGACCAATTCTTGATAGTATCTGTAAGTTTTACAATAATTGCTTTAGTTATATTGTTAAAGCCTTGTCTAAGGAGAGATTGTGTCTGATTTAATGGGTTCTGTGTCGTAATCAAGGTTTTGATGATGTTTGTCTAATTTTCTATACTCAGACCACAATATCTGAATCAGGAATGTGAGCAAAATAAGTTGTTGATATTATGTAACAAGAAGAGAATTTTCTCTTGTTGTTTCTATTTGTGAGCAGAAACTTGATCCCTACTTCTGCACATTTGTCTTAGAAAATTTATTAACCAAGTTTTGGAAATATTGTCCAAGATATGCATATATTCTCTCTCTTTTTCAGAAGACATAACTGCAGACATGGTTCTACCTACTGACAACTCAAAAAGGCCAGTGAAATTTTGTTGTCCCAAATGGAATGATGGTTTATCCAAAGAAATATACAACCTGGAGATTGCCCTGAGTCATTTGTTTAAATTAATCAGTGACTTAAGTAGTGAAGCTCTGCTTGAAGTACATGGCAGCAAAATTGGCAACTGGCAAATTCAGAAATTGTTGAAGCATATTTTGGTGTCTTATCAGAAACACGTCAAAGCCTACAGAGGATTAGTTCGCTTTTTTCTGTTAGTAAAAGATGAACAATTGTATGGCATTGTTAGAAGAGTTGTTTCAGATCAGTATGCTAAAAATCCAATGACAAAAGCTGACAATACACCACACAAAGAAGATGAAATTCCAACAGGAGACCCAAGAGTTTTATCCATGACAACCACCAGCATGAAATGTAAGTTCAGTATGAAGCACTTTTATGGTAATAGATCACTATTTGATATATAATGGTGTTTCCTTTCAATGGCCACAATCGTACAGCAAGGCTAAGCCAGAACAAAGTTAAACATATAAAAAAATTGCCAGATCAAAAAGTCACAATAGATTGTCATAGAAAGGTGACAAGAGTTTGCCAATTCAAAACATAAATATGTATTTTTGATAATGAATTTTTTCCAGGTTGATTTATTTAACTTTAGCCAGGTAATACCCTACAAAATATCTTGAAATCCACATTGGCACATGTCCAATAGAAAGCATTCTTACTTTAGTTTCTTCAAATAACAGTGAAACCAAATCAATTAATTCATTTAATTAAGCACAGTTTCAATTAATTCATTTAATTAAGCACAGTTCCTTTATTGTTATTAAAGTAATTCCTTTTTTAATATTGGACAAAATGAACTCCCCCTTGTCTTTGTAGTGTTGATGGGGCTATGAAGTCTTTTGGTTCATTTTTTGCTGTTAGGAGAAACCATTTTTTACCCCACTTTACCGTGAGGTAGTTGTCCTTTGCCATAAACTTGAGATTGATTTAGCATTTTCCAAACTCCAGTCCTTTGCAATACACATCAAGATCAGCTAGGGATCATTTTAGTTCCCTTGTGGATTGAACATCTTGCCTCTACCTGACAGGCACCTTGCTGCCACTGGCCAAA
The DNA here is from genome assembly GCA_029931535.1 of Margaritifera margaritifera. Classification (NCBI taxonomy): domain Eukaryota; kingdom Metazoa; phylum Mollusca; class Bivalvia; order Unionida; family Margaritiferidae; genus Margaritifera; species Margaritifera margaritifera. The sequence continues at coordinate 136,550 of JAQPZY010000373.1, read as the reverse complement.
GAAGGCATTTCCATTGGCATTTCTTCTATCTCATTTACTTTATGAGTAAATGTGGATTCAGTTGTTTCAATGTCATCAGGCCGATGGGCCTCATGATGGTCAAACTCACTCATATTGATATCGGAACTGCCTTTAACCATTGTAATGTAGCTATGCTCACCTATTGAAGAAAGGGTGTGTGAACTCTAATAGCACTGCGAGTATGTCAGCTCAATTCAGAAACAAAGTCAACTCATTCCGCTCTCTTCAATGCATGCTTGGTGTAAAGGGAGTTCGTAGCACCATTGCTGTGACTAATAACCCATGCACCATAGACCAAAAAAAACTGCTTATTGTTAGATTTCCAAACCTCAATGAGAATGATGTCATTGTGCCAGGCACTGCTAGATTGGCATTCACAATTACTTTGAATGGAGGGGCAGGTGCAGACACAGATGCCACTGGCATGATTGTAAAAAAACCTTGGTCATGCTATCATTAAAAAGGTTAGCATTAAGTTTGAAGGAATTGATTGGCCTGCATTGACAACACAGACATCCAGGATGTAAACAAGAATCTCTGGCTGACGGAAAAAGAGCAGGCTAATGCCATCTATCAGGATATACAAAGCAACAACACTGCTAAAATACGTGTTGGCACTGGCAATATTGATGCCAATGCCAATCAGAAGCATGACATGTCTGTAGCAGCCATGTTTGGATACAGGTTCTTTGTGCATTTCAGATTGCCTCACCATTGAGCTGATTTTTAACAACTATGGCAGGGTGATCAAGAGAACTAACAGGGGTGTGACCTACACTATTAGCGAAATTTTGCTGGAATTCGACTCCATTACCCACCCGGACCTGGACCACATAATCAGAAATCAGTGCATGGGAAAAGTGGCGATTCTGTATTCATGAGTTCAATGCCATCTCAGGATTGTGTTGAACAAAAGTGATTGTGTGTGGAATATCAGCCTCAACACTCCCAATAAAAGCATGAAAGCAATAGTTTTGCTCTTTAAGGATCCAACTCAAAGCACAGAGTTTGCATGTGGCACTGAATACTTCTATAACCCCCTCATCAACAAGGTGGTAGTGACAATCCAGGGCATTCCAAGCCAAATCTGTGACCAGGGGCAGGTGTGATACCAGCAGTGTGAGGAGGCCCTGAAGATAATGGCGAGGGAGTCAATTAAGGATGCGAGGCTGCCTGAGTTAGATGTGGGCAGTTTTTACAAATACAGGTTTGCCCTTTTCGATATGAGGACCTCAGAAGACATGATGCTTCAGGTCAGGATAACATTTAGAAAATGCGAGCAAAGAGGTCACACTGCAAGTTGAAAAGTGGCAGGTGTGTTAAACATTTACAGTAAAACCTGTCCTAACGGTAACCTGTGTTCAGTGGTCACCTGGTCACAATGGTCATTCTAATTTCCTCCTGGCAATTTTTTTATATAAGCACCCTATATTTAAGCTCACCTGCTTTCAGCGGTTAGCAGCCAGGTGTTTCCTAACCAAAGACTGGTTTCACCCTGCGATAAGCAGTCACTGGAGTGTATCAGCAGTGACCACTCCAAACATTTCATATCTTGATTGTACTTACCGTAGTTCAGTCAAGCTGTCAGTCCAACTCAAAGGTGTCAACACGTCAGCTTCAAAAGCAAGGCTGTTTTTGTCCTTACATGAGAGAATCAAAGCAATTCATTTCCTGGATAGTGGACAAAGTAGTCGTGTAGTTGCAGTAGAAATGGGAGCTAAGATCCAAGGGATTATTAAGCATAAGTGAGATATTATGGCCGATTTTGATAACAATGTTAATCTGGAGTGTACGAGATTATGTACAAACACACCAAATGAGTAGAGATACATGTACACTGCACTTGTGATATCCCTTACAGTGTATGTGCTACTAACAATACCTGCAGGAAGCTACTTTTCATTCCCTAATGATCAAAGGTCTCCCACAAAAGCCGACTGTCTTTTGTTCTCTGTGAGTTTGAGCAGCTGCTTAATCCATCAGTTGTTTGAACACCTATTTTCATGCCCAATTATACCATCTGGCCTAACAAAAAGTCAGTCCTGTGTTTGACAATCACAAGTAAGCTGTCAATTAGTAATTTTATTTAGATGCCGTTTCTACTGTTAAGTGATGATTTAATGTACATGATGGATTAAAGTGGAACTTTTTATTTTATTATTTTGTTATTTTTCTTTTTGCTAAATAGCTAAATTAAATGTATGTTGATAGCATACTAATAATAATGCTAATGCTATTCAGTGTATAATAGATGTATTTGTCATGAACCAAGTTTGAGAGCTGAACCTGCCTTCAGAGGTCACCTGTCTACAAAGGTCACTTTGGCCTTTTCCCATGGATGTCCGCAGTAGACAGGTTTGACTGTATGTCTTTATTATCATGGACACGCAGCTCAACATCTAAAATGGTCAGTTTGTCTTGTCAATCTATTAGACCGCAGTGCTTGCTGCAGCTAGAGCAGCAGGGATGACAGCAAATCTTTAAAAACTTTTCTCCACAATGTGCCATAATAATTTGCTGCCGTTACAGCAGCAAAAGAGTTTTTGCCTATGAGCTTCTAGAAACAGAATTTAAGGGCCACTTTTATTCCATCATCATTATCTGCCCTACTATTGACCTGAATAAGGCTTATGACCATCCATAGGCATGTAGCAAAAAAGACAAAGTATTTTTTATCAACCCTGAGCACTTTTGTGGCAATCTTGATGACATGCTCTCTGCTCAATGATTGTGACTTTCTTTCTGGTGTCTGGAATAAGGAAACATCCCTTACTAAGTTTGGCTATATTAGCCGCCATGCCAGAATCGGCATTTGGGTTATTACCCAGAAAAACAAATGCTGCCACTAAAGACTTTCATGAGCAGACAGCCTGGATCACACTCTATTACTGTAAGGATGAAGATTCATTCAGAGACATGCTGCAAGAAAATAATATCATTGAGCCTGAGAGCCAGGCTGAGGAATATGACTTACTCAGAAATGAGACTTTTGGAAAAATATTGATGTGAACAGTGCCACCAGTCTTATATAAATTTGTTTCTGGTGGCACTTGTTTGTCCTGACAGATGCTACCACAGCTAGCATCACTTTAGCATGCTGTGGCTTCATATAGCATACCTTACCAGTCACATTTTAACCCTTGGGACCTATGCCTGTTTTATATGCCAGCTACTTAGAGCTAAGAATGTGACCAACCATATGATCCAAAACCTTACAATATGCCTGGCAGTTGTTGCTTTTAAAGCAACACAAGTAAGTGAGAGACCAAACATGAATGTCACAGAGTTGTTGAATGGAGTTGCAGTCGGAAGATTGCAGCTGAAGAGTAGGAGTATGTACAGGCGTGGAAGGAGTGGCCACTAACACTGTGAGGTTGAAACGATCGATAAGCGCAAGCAAAGCGTAGCATATCTGCCTGACCACCTATCAGAATTGATTGCTTCCATCACATTAAAAGAATACCTTGGCCTTATGACGATGAGGAGGTTGCCAAGACCCATGCCTTATTCAAAGCTAAGCTAGAATGACAGCATTGCTGCGGATGTCTCTGCATGGGCTATATATAGTGGTGGTCAGCCACTTTCTGCCGATCGACAGTGCCGATCAACTCACAATCTAAAAAATGACCCGATCATTCAGACTTCTTTAATGACACATGTATTTCCGATATGGAGTGATACTGGCCCTGCTTGCTATGGGCATGATCAACTACAAGCATGTGCAGCATGTTGTCCTGACAGTTCCCACTATCTCGGCACAAGTGCAGCAGTTTGAAAAGAACCAACAAGGTATTATCTGTGCAAGCACAACTTATGATGGAACCGGCACAGGAAGTGACAAAGGAGCTGCCACAGGAACCAACACAAGCTACTGAGATAAAAAAAAATCCTGTTGGGGTGGCCTCTGGTAAAAGGCTGACTGCCTTAATGAAAGAATTCCCCCCCCCCCCCCCTGCCAATCCTCAATGCAACAGTTCGCTGCTCGTATTGCAGGCATACACTTGTGCCCTTGCCCCCCCCCCCCCCCCCGGGTACCTACAATGCATGGTACATAGTGGACACCTCTGCTGCTTAGTGGATAGCAAGTAAAGACAATATTTGTGATGCCAAGTTGGAGCCTCCAAAACAATAAAGCACTGTGTAGCTTGTTAGGCCATAGAATGCATGGATACTAAGCTTGTAGTGATATTTTACAGCCCATGAGGTTATTGGAAAGGTGTGGCAGCCTGATAAAAAGCTAGCAGAAGCCACTAAAGTCTCAGATTTTGCCATGGCATGGCTCAAAAAGCAAGTGCTATACAAGTAGGCATCGATCATGGTTGATGTCGCCAACCGTTCAAGGAGGCTGAACCTTTGACCACCAAGAAAGCTTCCATTGTCGCCAACGCTTTGTCACATATCTACAAGTGGTGCCCGCTAAAGTCAACAAAACTGCTGCAGGTGACCTCAGCCTGGAGTCTGGGGGCACTATATCACAACTATTGGCATTGGGGAGAGGTTCAGCTGTACTCTTTCCAAGCGGCTGTTTGGGCATCAGTATGCACAGGAGATGCTGCTTTCAGCCGAGATAGTGAGCATGCCTGCAAAACATAGCACTGAGTGAATGAGGCAGCTACCTAATGTTGTGGCGGCCCTGAAAAGTGAGGTAACATGGCTTACAGGCAAGAGACCTATTGATGCTGTTCATCAAACTGGTTTTGACTGGAACAATGGTGTCTTTAAAATCTCTGTGCTGTCAGCCTTCAAAATGCTGTACATCTTGGGATGGAGGCCAACGAACATGGCAGTTGGCTGGCAGGTGCACTCATGTTTAAACTTGCCTTCCTTTTTCCTTGCCATGCTTTAGAGTGGGTGCTTATGGAGGTATTCGCTCTTGTCATAGAGGCTGGCATCTTCAGCCAGGTCATGATAGACATTAGCAGTCTCAAACTGCAGCAGCAGGCTGTCAGTGTTAATGTAAAGCACCATAGCATGCCTTGATATGACCATAGTAAAAGTCATACATGAGGAGCTTGCTTAGGATGAGGATCTCCTGTATAGACTGCCCAGCTTAACTTCAGGTTGGCCTTTGTGGAATGAACAGCAACAAGGTTGCCACTAAATATTTTCCACATCTTAAATGCCGGGTCAGCAGTCGGGTGTTACAGCTTGTCTTCCTCACCCTTAGGCCTCATGAGATACACCTGGAGTCACTCCGCAGGTTTTCCATGGTCTTTCCAAATACTGAGTTGTTCGTCAACTTGAAGAAATCCTTTTCAGATTCCATAGTTGCCTTGGTCCTGAGATCAATTTTGAGCTGCATGTATGAGGCCATCCATGGGCATTGGTCAGACTCCAATGCTCGGTGAACCTTGGTCACATTAATTCTGAGCTTTGTGTAAAGCTGGTGGTTTTGGTAATGAACCATGTATTGCTCCTTTTTTCTGTGCTTGGAAAAAGTTTGACACTTTTAGTGAATTTACCCAGGTCCCATTTCGCTCACCAAACCACACTGGTACCTGCTCAGCCAATCCTCTTGAACGATCATCACCTCAAGAGCCAGCAGATAGTCACTGTGTGCATCATGAAGTTCCTCCAGATACTTGAGGTCTACTTCAAGAATGTAGCCCTTCGGTGAATCCTCTATGATCTGTGCTTGAGGCTCTGGATGAAAGTGGTGACAACCTCATTGCCTCATTATAACACTGGCTTCTTGGATACTCTATCACAGCAGATGACCATATAGCAGAATATACTTGAAACCTGGTCAGCAATTTTCTGTGTTCTGCTTTTATCTGGATTGCTGGTATGGTCTTCCATGGGAACATTCAGTGACTCAGAATCAATGTAGATGTTGTATGGGACACAGATCTGGCGATGGTGGTTCTGGAACGTTGTGATGTTCTTACCTTCCTCTGGAAGGACATGTGCTGCGGCTTTTTGCCTATATCACAGCAATCTTTAGTGTGGCATTCCAATAGGTAAGCCTGGCAACAGACATGGATCTTATTTCTGCATTTGTTTTGCTTGTATACTATATGCTTTAGGTCTTTTATCCAGACGTAGTGGCTCTTTTCTGCTGTCCAAGCAGCCGCTTCACCTTTGGTGCCTGCCATATTAGCAATCAGCAATAGATCAATAGTGTGTGATCTGGCTGTGCTTTCTCTGCTAATACGTATTACGTAGAGGCCATTTTTCCAACCAAAGACATTAACCACAATAGTTTCATTGCAGCCCTCAGACTTGGCAATATCAATAAACCTTGACACGAAGTCAATGCCTGTAAAGTCAAGTTCACCAAGGTGCTGATGGTACTTCCTGGGCTGGTCAACATTGTTACTTGCTGGGTAGAGAGTTGACAGAATAGCCCATTTGAAACAACAATTAGCAGTGGGTTTTTTGACAATAATAACAGACTGCTGTGGTATACATTTTGGTGTTGAAATGTAGCTATGGCCTTAAAATGAGTAATACTATGACACACCGATGTCAAGCATTTCTCATCTGGCTCATCCAGACCCCTACTGCATGTAATTTTCAGTGCGTTTTAACATGCCAGCATTAGCTTGGCCAACAAGCTGCTCAGGCTCTTTGCTGCGCAGTATGAATAAGGCATCAGTACAAAACCAGGCCATCACTTTTGTGGTTGCCCTCTCAGCTTCTTTATCATGAATGTTATCTAGGCTGGGCATGGTTTTCTCCAGCTGTGCCATCAGAATGAGGCTAAACTTTAGGCCATCAAGGTTCCTGAGCTCCTTCAAAAAGATATCATGTACCCTAGGCATCATAGCATTAAGATATGCTAAGGTGTCTGCCTCAAGCTCATGATTTTCAGGCACGGTGGTGCGGTAGTCTTTCACAATCATGTTGACTCTACTATGCCTCTGTATAATGTCAGGTATTTGCAGTAGTCTGCCAATCCACTGTGGTGCTGGAATAGGCCTATGCAGCTGTGTAAATGAATGCATCTCTAGAATTCTGTTTAATGCAACATTGGTTAGTTGATCCGCTGTACATCAATCTCTGGCTCAGATTTCTGCATCCACCTGCCAATTCAGTGGGGTGTTGAAACTGGTGCTTGTTGCACATGCTGTCTGGGCATTGGAACTGGTTTAAGAACCCTGTTCTCATGTAGTAGGATCAATGTGTCATATTCACTCTGGGTTATCTGCCATCTCTCGAGCAGCTCACTCAAATGTGTTGTATCAGACATAGTGCTATGCTGTGTCAAGCATTATACAAATCTCTGAACAGATTTTTTGTGCTCCTGTTGATTGTTATACATATGCACCCTATTATGTAAATGGATTTTATTTTGTTGTGCTCACGTTAAGCATTATACCTATAATCCCTAATATCTAAATGGATTTTGCCTTGACTGATGCTCACAAATAACTTTATTAAAATGTCTCCTTGCTCTGTTTTCTGCTCTCAATGTCTCTTGCTGCATGGTTGCCACCACACCTTGCACATGTCCTATAATCAGTTCATGTTCAAGCACCACACTTCGAACATGGGTAAACTCTACATTCTATTCTAAACTCGGCCATGTGCATGCCACAATACTCATCAGCACAGTTTTTCCTGCAGAGCTCTTTACTTCCTAGTTTCAGGCAAGTGCAATTGTTTTTGCCTTTAAACACCATGTCGGCATGATTTTAGATTTTTGGGGTTTAATGCCATTTTAGCACATAATACTTGACCTGCCATATATTTGGTGGAGGAAGAGCCCAGGCAGAATCACCGACCCACAGGAAGCTACTGGCAAGCTTTCTCGCATACCCATGTTGGTTGAGTCAGTACTCAAACTCATGCACACGCAGGTGAGATGTGAGTAATCTGTACTTGGCCACCTGGGGCCCCATGTCTGCATAAAGTGTTGTACCCTTTTTTCCATATTTCTTCAGATAGAAAATCCCAGCCACAACAATTTTGTTGCTCCTGTTTGGTTGTCTGTGACCTTGGGTATTGGCAAAATGGTGGTTCCCTAATAGTTTTGGTGACCCCAGCCCCTTCGGGGGAGGGTAAATAAATCATAAAGTCCTTTTCTTTTTTACATTGGTGAAAAAAAATTAAATCTTCGTTTTACTACTTGTGCTGTGACTTGCGCTGGCACTTTTGCTGGCAGTTGTACTGGCGCTTGCGTGGGTGGGTCAAAGCTGACCTGATCATGGTTTGCTGGTTGCAGTTGTTGTGTTGCTTGTTGAATTGGTTTTGGTTTCTGTGATATTGGTTCCACATTGGCACTGGGGTTAGTGCCTAGTGTAAAGTCTGCTTTCCTGATTTCCTGAAGTCTGACACAGGTTGCGCTCTACAGATATTATGTACTTCTGACAGAGTGACAGGTGTATGGTGAAGTTGTTTGCATTTGCAACATGCATAGTGGAGAGAATGTTGGCATACATCTATTCTACTTTCATGTACTGTAGCTGAAATTTCTTTACATATTGTAGTTGTAGAAATCATGCATGATCTAAGCACACAGCTGATCAAAATTCCTGCTCCCATGTGCTCGAAAAATCAGCCTATACTAGTCCGAAGTACAATAACTTTGGCAGTTATTAAAATAGGGAAAACTAATTTTGCCAGAGTAGACAATACCCACTTCTGAAAGTGCAATAAATGAATTACAAAATATGTCAAAAGTAAAACAAGTTATCTGCTTGTTTTTTTTTACAAAAATTCCTTTTAAATCCAGGAAGTGAAAAATGACCAAGCTAAGCTAGCAGTATTTTGATAGGTGATCATATGAAATAAGGCCAAGTTGTAAACACTATAACCCAAATTACACCCATCAATCATACCCCAAAATAAAGAGAATTAAACGTTCTTTTAACAGTACCTAAGATATACAAGGTCTTTTTTAAATAACCAGGATAACCAGTGAGAAAAACCTGCGATATTTTTTTTCTTTAAAAATCAAACTCTATGCAAAGTACAAAACTAGAGCAACAATGATATCCCTGCTCTTTGCTGATGTGTAGAGATAGTAAAATTCTTTTAGCAGTTTAGGAGAAGGCATGTCAAGCTTAATTCTTAACATTCCCCTTTTTCGACAATTATTGAAGAAATTTCCCCAAAAATGAGTCAAAGGGAAAGCAATGATGAACTCAGTTTCCAAAATAACTATCTTTCATAATTTTACAGCAAATATTCCCAAAAATGGGCAAGAGAAAAAAATTAAAACCTTACTTCACATCTACACAAATCACACATCTACCCCACAAAGTTTCAATAAAATCCTTTAACCAGTGTATAAGGAACAATGATGAACTAATATAAATTCTGAAAATACCTCTTTTTGAAAATTTTTCATAATATTTTCCCAACAATGGCCAAGAGGAAGAAAGTAGAACCTTATTGTCCATCAATACCAACCAGATATCTAGCTGTCAATGTTGCAATACAACCCTTGAAATGATGTGGGAAAAAAGGTGTTGATGAACTTACTTGCAAAAATGATCCTTTTTTTTTTTGACAAGTTTTAAAAAGATTAGCCCAAAATTGAGCAGAGGAAAAAGTAAAACCTTAACGCACATCTACACTAACCACATATCTAGCCTACCTACATGTATTTTACTTGCAAAGTTTCAATACAATTCTCCAACTGATCTGGGAAAAGCAAAGATGAACTGAATTCCCACATATCCCCTTTAACAAGTTTTTCAAGAAATATCCCCTAAAGTGGGCCAGAGGAAAAAGTAAAACCTTATTGTGCATTTACATGAATTGCATATCTAGACAACAAAGTTTCAGTAAAATCCTCCAACCTTTGCAGTAGAAGTAATGAGCAAAACTCTCAAAATACTCTTCAAAAAAATTTCCCCAAAAATGGGTCAGGGAAAAAGTAAAACCTTACTGCACATTTACACCAACAGTCATATATAGCCAACAAAGTTTCAATAAAATCATCTCAATTTTGCAGTATGAGAAATGATGATTAGCTGAATTCTCAAAATGCTCCAATTTTTGACAATTTTTCAAGAAATTTACCCCAAAATGGGCCAGAGGAAAAAAGTAAAACCTTATTATACATCTGTACCAAGCGCATATTAAGCCTACATAGGTTCAATAAAATCTTCCAACCTGTGTCAGAGGAGAAGCAATTAGGAGCTAAACTCTCAAAATGCCAAAATGTTTGAAAAGTTTTCAAGAAACTTTTCCTCCCCCTTTCCCCCGACATGATGATGTTTTTGTCATGTTTATAAAAGCACAATTTTCAGTAAATCTTATGAAAAAGAGAGGGACCTTTCTTGACACGACAATATATGACTAATTTGTAGCCAGTATAAGCAATAGGGACCAACTATTTCATTTTCAGGGGTGGGGGCCTGGGATTCTCTCTTGAACCAGGATTTTTTTTTACCTCAAGCTAATTGATTTCTTTCAACTAATACCCCCCTCCTGATTGGAAAGAAAATCCCAGGCCCACCCACCCCTCCTGAAAATTAAATAGTCAGTCCCTAAACAACTACCACTGCACAGATTACTTAACTGACTGACAACAGCTATGTTGATTTTGTGTTAACAGTCTTTAAGCAAGTGTGTGAAACTCGCCCAAACAGCCTGCAAGCCCACAGGACCAGTAACCTGAAAATGCTATTGGTCCTGTCCATAACCAACTGGTCCTACATTTCATCATAGAAGAACACAAACTCTAGTCAATGGTAAATGCATTTAGTCGTGAATATTAACCCTTAGTATGGTTATTTATATAACAAAACATGGAAAATAGAGAAAACCACAAAACAAGATATCTCACCATATGTAAAAGTTATTAAGTGTTATTAAATTCAGCATAATATCACCACTTTTTATTTAATGTTGGTGTGGTATTGATTATGTGAATGTGTTAGTACTAAGATTAATTCTCCCACCTTTGTCAGATATCCAAATATCAGTTGAGGCTACGATATTGCAGCTAATGTGTGTGTGTATTTGTGTTGATATATGACAATGCTAATTCTTCCAGCTATTTTTGTTTGGAAGTGTATTAAATGTTTCAAAGAAAACATATTTTGTATTAGCTCTGCTGGTCATAGACCAGAAGAGCTTATAGGATGGTGTGTTGTCTGTTGTCTGTCCATCGTCCATCTGTCCGTTACCACAAGTTTGCTATCACTACTCCTCCTAAACTACTTGCATGATTGCAATGAAACTTCACACACATGTTCATCCCATGGTCTCGTTCAGGGGTGTCAAACATATGGCCTGTGGGCCGGATATGGCCTGCCAGACTCATTATTTATTATTATATATATCAGATCTTGCCCGCCATAGCAAATGAGTTTGACACCCCTGGTCTAGTTGGTCCTCAATGAAAATGGTGCTGTCTGGACATCCAATATGGCCACTACAGTGGCCATCTTGAAAATCTTGTTATCGCTACTCCTCCTGAATGGATGGTCATATGAACACAAGGTTTTCACTAAAAGACTTCTTATGATGTCTAGTTGGTCCTAAATGAAAATGGTGCCAATCTGACAGCCAATATGACTGCCACAGTGGCCATCTTGAAAACTTTTGTTATTGCTACTCCTCCCACATGGACGGTCATATCAACATGGGGTTTTCATTAAAAGACTTCTTATGATGCGTAGTTGGTCCTAAATGAAATGGTGCTAATCTGACATCCAATATGGCCACCATGGCAGCCATCTTGAAAATCTTGTTATCGCTACTCTGCCTGAATGGATGGTCATATCAGCTTGGGATTTTCACTAAAAGACTTCTTGTGATGTCTAGCTGGTCCTAGATAAAATTGGTGCTGATATGACATCTAATATGGCCACTATGGCAGCCATCTTAAAATCTTGTCACATCTCTACTTGAACAGAAAGTGATATTGATGTTTTCACCAGAAGACTTCTTATGATGTCCAGTTGGTCTTAAATGAAAATGGCACCGGTCTGACCACCACAGCAATCATCTTGAAAATGTTGTCATTGCTACTCCTCCTGAATGGAAAGTAAATCTTGAAAATATTGTTAACTCTACTCCTCTCCAAATGGATGGCTATATCAACATGAGGTTTTCACCAATAGACTTCTTATGATACCTAGTTTGTCCTAAATGAAAATGTTGCCAGTCATACATCTATTATGGCTGCCATGACTGTCTTAAAAATCTTGTTTTCACTACTCCCCTAGAATGGATGATCATTATGACATGTGGTTTTCACCAAGTCCTAAGTGAAAATGGTGCCAGTCGTACATCAAATATGGCTGCCGCGATGATTGTTGTCACTACTCCCCCTGAAAGGATGATCATTGTGACGTCTGGTTTTCACCAAAGGACTTCTGATGATGTCTACTTTGTCCTAAATGAAAATGGTGCCAAGCTGACATCCAATATGTGCACCACAGTAGAGCATCAGTCCGTTCGAGGGACTCTTGTTTCTTCATTTTAATTTGCAGTCATTTTCAATAAGTTGCTTATTTCAGTCATGCACACTGATCTTTGTTAGGACCATAAAACACTTTTTGAGCCTCAGAAATTCCCCCAAGACTGTCCAGAAGTTTGGCAGGTATGTAAAGTACAAGGTATGTTAAAAAAATGTGTGGTCAAATATGATGAACAATTGTTATGAAAATTATTTTAAAAATCTGTTAAAAATATAGTACTGCCACATACAATGTTAATACATTTTGTGACGGTGCTTCAGTTATGGCTTTATACCATTAAAAAAAAGTAAACAGCACCACAATTGAACACCACCTAATATTAATACTGTACATATATGAGAAACTGACATGTAATCTTTTAGCCAGCTTAGTGCCAAAATTAAAACATTTATATCTATTTGAAAATACCCCCCAAAATTGCCACCATAGGTTTGAAGTGTAATTTAGTACAAAATTGATTGCTTTATTGGCTTTAAAATGACTTTTAACATATTATTGGCTATACCATGCTGAGGAAATGGGAGCCAAGTGCCATTCCCAAGGACACACTGATGCATCTGACCAAGGCTGGCCTTGGGTGTGTATCAAACCCAAGACTCGTGGATTACAAGCCGAGTGCTCAACCAACTGAGCTACCATGGCTCTCTGGTATAAAACTGAGACCATTATCAACTGACAAGATTATGTTTTGTTGTCAAAGCATTTCATGACAGAAGCTTGGATGCAAAAGAAGCATGTTTGCATTAATTTTTTACTAATATTCTTACAACAATTTCAGTTATATTTTTATTATATAGGCAGCTTATTTTCAGCACCTTATATGCATTAGCTGCACAAGTTGCTCATTCCATGATGTATTTTATTCTTGAATCAAACACACTGATTATTTTGAGAGATATTTTTCTTTCAAATTAGCCTATGTGATGGATAAGGATTTCATCAGACTATATGATTATAATCCATTTTTATTTCTTTTTAATCTTTTCAGACATTCAAATTTGTGTGGCCAAGGGTGAAATGACTAAGAGAATGGTATGAAAATTTTTTTTCATGATATTTAATAAAGAGTATAAATTTGTGAAATACTGGGTAATACTAATGACATGGGTTTTTCACTTACGCACTTCTTAGGAATTTAGTTGGACCTAAATTAAGATTGTTGCTGATCTGACCTACAAAAAGATCACCATAGTTGCCATCTTGAAAATCTAGTTATTGCTACTTCTGAATAGATGGTTGGTGTAGACACAAAGTTATCACTAAAAAAGTGAAGTTGAGGAGTACTACCCTCAGCATCAGCACTGGCATCAGCATCTGCACATATAAAAGCATATAAATATGTACAGCCTCAATGCATCTCAGCCATTCTTCCTAGGTCCTTGGCAGCAGTTCAGAGTCGGTTTCATAGCACTTATCCTTTGGAGGGGCTTTAAGAGGCCAACTTCTTAATAATAATAATAATAATAATTATTTATTTTTTGAGGGTGACTCATTTTGTTAAGGACTATTCTCCCACGAGACCATCTTAAGAAGAAAGTATAACAATGTTCATCAAACAAAAAATGAAAGTAGGTAATATTTAGTTCAACATGTCTTTAGTATTATAAATACTAAATTCTATTGTAATCTATTAGTAACACGTATATGTTCATGATATCTCTTCTTGAATATTACAATATTGTCTGCAAATTTTACGTGCAGTGGAAGCCTGTTCCACAGAACTGTATCAGAGTATTGGAAGGTTTTCTTACATTGCTCTGTTCTTGGTTCTGGTGGATGAAGGTTTCCATGTGATGCTGATCTCAGCTGGTAAAGTGTTGAATACGGCCTGAATAAATCCTGTAGATATTCTGGTGTAGTTCCATGTAGACATTCATGTACAAGAACTGCCTAGTGGAAATCAATCCTTTAATATATTGTAAGCTATTTTAGTTCTGTAATCAATGCTTTTGATGAATAATCGATAGATGCACGTAAAATATTGCATACATGCATATACATCAGTTGTACATTCTTGTTTAAGTTTTTTCATTTAGCTCAGGTGTTTTGTACACTGTATACATACTGTTATACCTGGAATCATAAAACTTGGTGAGGGGATGCAACTTGAAAAGTACTACACCCTCATCACAAAAATAGGTCACTGTGTACATATTTCATTCTTGACTAATGGTTAAATGTTATGTTTCTGGTTTATTTCTCAAGCTCTGTTCATGTTGAAATCATAAAATTAGATGATTGGATGTATCTCTATTCATACCACACCCTTGCAACAAAGATCACTGTGACAGACATTTTACATTTTACTGGTATAGGTTAAGATCTTATGTTTAGCTTATGACAGTATAGTTTTTTGCACACTGTATATACATCGTTATACATAGAATCATCAAACTTTGTTGTGTGCAGGTTCATTTTGATGAGTACTACACCTTCATCACAAAGTAGGTCACTGTGACCAAAACTTCATGGTTGTAAATGAAAATGGTGATGATTTGACAGCCAATATGGTTGCCATAGTGGCCATCTTGAAAATCTTGTTTGTCACTGCTACTCCATCCTGGATGGTTCTATAAGCATGGGATTTTCACTGAAAGACTTCTTATGGTGTCCAATTGGTCCTAAAGAAAAATGGTGCCAATCTGACATCCAATATGGCCACTCAGGTGGCCATCTTGAAAATCATACAGTTACTCCTGAATGGATGGTCTTGTTTTCACTAAAAGACTTCTTGTGATGTATAGTTGGTGCTAAATGAAAAGATTTAGCCAAACTTAGCATATGGTTATACCTGGACATTGTTTGAGAAAGTTCCAGGATTTTCTATCCATGATATCAGGTTCAAAGTGAAAAATGATTTAATACTTTTAAATTATTAAAATTCCATGGTGCAGTTCATTTCAGGTTAATCAGATATTCAAACATGTTTATGTTTTCATGAGTTACTTGATCACATGATAAAATGTTTCAACACTGCATTAGAGAGTGAATGGTGCTGTTGTTCAACCTACCGAAATAATCATGTTTTGAATTTTATATATGGAGTAAAAATTCGACTTCAAAGAAACGTTGCCGCTGATCAAAAACTTTAATAAAGATGGCTTCAACATTCTCATTCAATGCAGTCAGTGGTGTGTGATAACATTTGTTTTTCAATGCGGGTTGTTCCACTTAGTGTACTTTACCTATGCAAATTAACCTAATGGGCTCTCCCTCAGCAGTATTCAAAGGATTTAACATGACACATCACCCTAGCTAATTGTAAGCCAATTCAGTAAATCTCTGAAAGGTGTCTGTTCATCTCTGATCACCTTACCTTTGAATTGTCTCTAAAACAGCTGTATAAAGATAGTTTACATGAGCTCTGAGTAAGACTGTTTACCGTTTATACATACCACAGATTACGTGCATATATCATTGTGATCAAGAAATGTAAATTTTTTATTTTTTTTTCCGCTAAGATTGCTGAAAATCTTGTTTTTCGAAACATGACCATTAAAACACGACCGTGTCGGGGGGGATTGGGAGTCCAAAATCGTGTCTTTCGCGTGACACATCGTGTTATGGCATGTATGCTTAACAAGTATATCTATGAATTTTTGAGTGAAACATATCAAGACCTTCTTCTAGGTACTGACATGTCAAAATTTCATTAAATGATACCTCAGATAAATCTTGTAGACAATTATTTTTATGAAATTTTTATAATCACATCTTTATTACATTTCTAAATGCCTTCCTTTCTTTTGGGTATGTGAACCAATTTTGTGACTACGACATATTTGATTATGGTAAGTAATAGTACTCATAATTCAATGATATTCAAATCATTAACACCATACCTGTTGCTATTGCATAGTTAGTACTTTTCCAGGAGGAAAATACCCTGACCGAATGACAAAAATGTCATCCTCCCATTAGGGTGAACCAGAAGCTTTCAGAACACTGGATGACCCCTGCAGGAGAACACCAGACAATTTGGGCATATGTGTTGGCACTCTTTTTGGTCGCCATGTTGTAATGTTCAACAGCACGTACGTAAAGAAGATTAGCTGTTGCTTAGTGCTTAATGAGCAAATTAATTGTCTTGTGTGCTATATTCTTCTTAAAATGTTAGGATTATACCCTGATCACTTTTACAACTGTTTATTTAGGCTCTCTTGAGAGTTTTTTAGACATTTAATACATACATATGATGTACGTCTTGGCATTTTAATTTGTCCTTTTTACCCCTTCTCAGGGCATTAGTGTTTCAAATTTTTTTTTTTTTTATTCTAAGCAAAGGGTAGGTATTTTATTTTTTTAATTCCCCTATCCTTGCATATTGTAGTCTACGGACTCGGCTGCCAATCATTTAATTCACCTTACCTATATCGTGAATTGTGACAATTTTATATGTGGTAAGCAGGTCGCACACCACTTTTTCACTACATCTATTGTGCTTGGTTATTGAACACAGGTTCGGATAGCCTTCCTTAAAATTTTTCCATATTATTAGCAATCATAACCTACTGGGTTTTTTCTAATTTAGTAGTCCCTTGCTATATTTAAGCCTGGTTGACTTGTTTTACGTTTTTTTCTGTCCTGAAGCTTAGCATTGCTTCCTTTTTAACATTGTTGAAACACCCAAGTAAGGTGTATTTTCACTAAGTAAATTGTATTAGCATAGACTTATTCCATGCAATACCTGGTGCATACAAACTGAGAATTTTTCTGTATAACAAATCATCTTTTCAGCATCTTTATTTCAGGAACAATGTCTAAGCAAGGTGAGGGTAAGTGTGGACACATAAACTCCCCCTGGGACCCCCACCCCCACTTGTTTTTCCTGCACACTCTGCAAGAGGATGGATGGCTGTCACTTCTGTAGCCTTTGGTCTGACAAGATTTGGGATCACAGAGAGAGTCGATGAACCTATCAAGCGAGGAAGAAGGTATCCTCATCGTCTTCAGAGTTTTCCAGGTTCTCCTTCTCAGAGTCCCTCAGGTCTCAGAGAAGGATTATCCAAGTCTCCCTGGAGACTCTTATGGTTAGTGGGCCCCATCTCAAGGAGGTTATAAAAGGGTGGAGAGTGATTCGAGAGGGAGGAGCAGCACTTTCCCCATTCCATTAGGGCAAAGAGCAAGTCACGCCCTCCCAAGAGGGAAGAGCAGCACCCTCTCATGTCCAAAAAGGCAGAGAGCGAGTTGCCCCCCCCCCCCCCATGAAGGAGGAGCAGCACCCTTTCAGTCCCCAGGGTCCATTGTCAGTGATATGATTGAGCCCCCTGACAAGGGGAGTGCTCAGATCTAAGTCTATCAGATCTGGGGATGGATCTTCCTACAGATCTGAGTCACCTGTGGAGTACTTGCCCAGGCACCGGTCTTTGGAGTCTCTATGGTACAGAGATAGGGATCTGGCCGGGTTCCCCCCCCCCCCTTCTCTCTCTCCAGACTACAGACTACTGTTTCACCCCACGGGGGACTAGGAATTGGCTTACAGACGCCAGATTAGAGCAGGGGAATGGATGAGACCCCCCCATCCCTATTATCCTCCTAAGTCCCTATGGGATGTGGGGTCTTCTGCTGCAGGGAAACAATTGGCCCATTCTCTACATGCAGCCATGGACTTCTGGACCTGGGCCGCGTAGTAGTGAGGTTGTGCCTGTGGGCTGTGGACTTACATTGTCTTATGAATAGGCCTTCTTCCCCAAAATGCTCTAGGTGTGTGGTGGAGAGTCGCCCTAAACCACCAGCGGAGCCCACTGCTATTAATTCTGAGCGAGGAGTTACTGGTTCAAGTTTCTCCTCCCCCCTAGTCTCCCCCAAAACAGAGAGACATTGGGTCACATAGTCCTGCCTCCCGAAGAGGTCCTTTCTGTCCTCGTCAAAGCCAACGAGTTTGACACAGAGCAGGCTGATGTGGTACTCCCTCCCTTCGGGGCCCCTGCCCCTGCTTACCCATTGGTTAAGGAGGCAGAGGAGGAGGAATCCTGATCATTCGTTAAAGTGATAAATGAGGTTTACCACCTCTTGCCCAGCAATCTGTGTCCCAAACCTTCAGGTTCTGGTGACTTCAAAATTCTGTCCATTTTTGGAGAAACTTTCTAGGGCAAACTCTCAACCAGATCTCTTGCTCCTTCCTAACATGGTTACAATCAAGATGCTCTCTCAAAGGTTTAGCAAGGGTTAAGCTTTTGCTAGACAATATAGGGGGTGGTCTGTACCCCCCCCCCCCTCCACATTGTGACCCTTGGTAGCTGCTTCTAGCTACAAGGTTCATACCCCTTCATGGTCCACTAAACTTCCCACTATTGATGCTGAAGTGGATCAAGTGGGTATTTCTATGGGGACCTGGGCTCGCCTTCTGGTGAAAACACTGGAATCCTTAGAACAAAAGGCTAGGTCACTAGTAACGGAAGCCTCACATGCTGGCCACTTTTCAGCAGCCTCGTTCAGCCTGCTGAAGGAGAAATCTCTGTTGCCAATGACTCTCCATTGTTTGTTGAAGGCAGTGGCAAAAACTTCTAGGCATGCATTGTCCTTGTCAGGGGAGCTTCTCCACCTCTGCAGGGATATTGCTTGGGACACTTCCAAGGTCTTAATAAAGCACAGTAAGAACCTTTTGAGGGCTGCCCCCGAGAGGCATCGACTCTATTCAGAGGTCTCATCCCCTCCGTGGCTACTCAGGGTTTGAGAGACCATCAACACCTGTCCCTTGCATCTGCTTCTGACTCTTCAAAACTGGCCAAGAAGCAAAATCATTATGACCGCCCTCAGGGCCCATTGGCTAAATTCTTTAAAGCTGCGCAGCCCCAGTCAAGCAACAACCCCAATTCAGAGCTCCCCCTTGGCAGGTGGGCCCTAGAAAGGCTCAGGGAAGAAGTTTGCAGGCCCTTCCTCCTTTCATAAGGACAAGGGTGGACATCCCTAGGGACTTGCTCCCTCTCCTGCAGAGCATACCTCTTCCTTTCATTTCTGTTGGCACCAGACTAAACCTCTTTTTACAGGCTTGGTCAGGCTATAAGAGATGCTTACCGGATTCGGTTCCTGGATCTCCCTCCTCTGGTAAGGTCCCCCATTTGCTTCCACCAGTTAAATCTGGTGCACTTAAAGGAAGAGGTTCATTCCCTTCTTCGAAAGGGTGCAGTAGAGAGGGTGTTAAAAGACCAATCTCCAGCCTTCTTCTCCCAGATTTTCCCTGTTCCCAAGAAAGGGTGAAAGTCTTGTCTAATTATCAATCTTTCCTCCCTAAACAGAGTTCTGCTGGAGGAACTATTCAAGATGGAGACCACAGTCTCAGTCTTGAATGCCATGTGACCTGGCGATTGGGGTGTCTCCATCGATCTTCAGGATGCGTACCTTCACATCCCTATCTGTCCTCCATACATGAAGTACCTTAGTTTTGCTTGGATGGGGAGGTCTTCCAATTTAAAGCTCGGTCGTTCGGCCAATCCTCTGCACCCAGAGCTTTTACCAAGGCCATGGGAGTAGTTGCAGCCCGTTTAAGGTCACTAGGTATCCCAATCCTCCAATATTTTGATGATTGGTTGATACAAAATGGCAGTCTAGAGTTCCTCAGACTAGACCTGTCTCTCTGTTGATCCATAGAGACCAGGCTGGATCGTCTGCCAAACTTAGAAAAATCAGAGCTCATTCCATCTCAAGATTTTGACTAGGTGTGGATCATTTTCTCACAATCAGAGGGTTAGTCCATGTCCCTCTGGAGAGAGTAGACAAGGTCCTGTCCCTGTTGGAGATGCTGAGAGTAAAGACCACATTGTCAGCTCATCTTTTTCGCTCTCTGCTGGGGACCTTGAACTCTGCAGCAGACCCAGTTCCTAGGCAGATTACACTTGCGTCCTCTCCAGTTTTTCCATCTCGCGGCATGGAAACCACACAGGGACCCCTTGAATGCTCCGATTTCTCTGGGTTGGGATTTTTGCCAGCATCTGAATTGGTGGACAAATTGGGACTGGTTTGAGGCCAGAGTGCCCATGCCCCCCACCCCCACACTTACCCCCAGAATCCCACTCTTACCTGTTCGCAGACGCATCAGATTCAGGGTGGAGCACTCATCAAGAGCTGGAGGGAATGATTACAGGATTCATGGTCTCAGGAAGAATCTGCTCTCCACATCATCAATAGTGTTCTTGACCTTTAGGAGTGCATCCACCAAATAAGAGATTACTGCATCATTGTCTCCTCTGACAACATGTCGGTTGTAGCGTACCTCAGGAGACAAGGAGGCATACATGCACTCTCTCTGCATGGAGGTTTAGAACCTCCTTCGCTGGACAGCTTCAGAAGGAATAATCATCCAAGTTCACCATATTTCTGGCAGGACAAACATTATGGGGGACAGTCTGTCAAGGAAATGGAAGATAGTATTTATGGAATGGTCACTCCACCAATCCATAACAGACTCCCTGTTCCAACTTTGGAGAACTCACTTGGTGGACTTGTTTGCCACCAAGCTGAACAACAAACTCCCCATTGTACGTTTCCCCAGTCCCCGACCCGAGGACCTGGGCAGTGGACACTTTCAGTCTGAAGTGGGATCGTCTGTTCGCTTATGCCTTCCCACCCTTCAGGATGATCCCACAGGTCCTACACAAAGTCAGACACTTCACAGCTCAGCTCATTCTGATTGCCCCTCTGTGGTCCCAGTGATCATGGTTCAACGATCTTCTCGATCTGCTGGTGGACCATCCTAGGAACTTATCTCTGAGGAGGGACCTCCTGTCGCAACACAGGGGCTGTCCTGCACAACAGCCCACAGATTCTCCACCTTCACGCTTGGCTCATCTCAAATGATCTCTTCGCAAAGAAAGGTTTTTGATCAAAGTTGTTGAGTGCATTGTTCAGTCCAAGCGAAGATCGACATCTGAGGTGTATGATGCCAAATGGAGAATCTTTTGTGATTGGTGTAGTAGAAAATGTGTCAATTCCAGCTGCCCCTCTGTGAGCACAGTGGCTTTTTTCTTCTTTTCCTTTTTAAAGAGAAACAATGCTCAGTTTCTACTATTAAGGGCTATCAAGCAGCCCTTTCCAACATTCTCAAATTTTCAAAAGGTCCTGCCATCGGGACAGATTTTCTTATTTTGAATTGCAAAGACCAGTGTCTCGCTCTCTAATTCCTAAATGGAATCTTTCTTGTGTCTTGTGGTCTCTAAATAAACACTCCTATGAACATCTGGGTGAAGCTTTCTTTGAGAACCATACCCTCAAGACAGTTTTCTTGCTTGCCTTTGCATCTGCAAGACGAAGGAGCGAGCTTCATGCCCTATCCATAGAGCAGGGCTGTATCAGGTTCAATGGGAATTATGATTCAGTTTCTTTCCTTTTCCAACCAGTTTTTTTTAGCAAAAAAACAGCTTCCTTTGGTTGCTCCAATCTCTATTGAGATCCCCAGTCTCAGCTGTATCTGTGCTACGTTTTTACTTGGCAGCCTCTAAAGAGAGATGGAAGGGTAGGAAGCATCTTTTCCTCCTCATTAAAGGTTGGGCTGATATTTCACCTTCCACCATTTGTAGCTGGATTGCATTAACTATCAAGAGAGCTTACCAGTCCCTTACTGATAGGGACCTGTCTTTGATGAAAATTAAAGCCCATGAGGTTCAAGCCATTGCACTCTCATGGGCCTATCTAACTCATTCATCTTTGGAAGATGTGATGAAAGCTGTGTTTTGGCACTCTCACACTACTTTCTCCTCCTTTTATCTTCACTCATTAGCCCACCAAAGTGGTCATTTTCTCTCTAGGCCCAATCGTCGTCGCTCAGAAAGTGGCCCATGCTGATTTCAGCCTGCAGTAGTCTCCTGCTCTTCTATGAGGGTGGGCATTCCTTGTGTTTGTTTTTTATTTGCCAGTTGTGGGATCATCAGCCTTCCACCAAACTGACAAATTCAGCTATGCAATAGCAACAGATATGGTATTACTGATATTAAAATGTAGTTTTCAGGGGGGTAAAACTAATTTTAATGATGTAATACTTATCTGGTGCTGTTGCTAGATTCCCTTCTCCTGCCCTACACTTATGTCCCAGTAAGTTAGGCTGTTTACTCAAAATAATAAAGAGCACCCACTTCCACTGGGGGGGGGGGATCTCTGAGAGAGGGATCCTTGGCACTTCCTGGTGTAGGAAAATTGCCAGCCCCAAATAGTGAGCTCTGCCTTCCAAAATGCAAGGGAAGCACAGGCATTGTCTCGTGCTAGTAGACCTCAAATTAAAGCAATATTTTGTTCATCGGAGCCAACATTCCATGAACTGAGACTCTCCAATAAGGTCTACATCATCTGACCAGTCATTGCCCAGGCACCAGGCACCAATAACTGCTTAAAGTGTCAGTTTCCAGTCAGGGAAGATCTGACACTGGGCACCAGGTCACCGAGTACTGGTCACCAGGTGCCTGGAAATGTGTCTAGTGACAGTCATAGAAGGTCTGTCACTGGTCAGCAGGTACTGGGCATTGGACACTGGTCACCAAGTGATATCCCAAGTGACATTCACCAAGTGTCTGTCACCAGGCAGTGAGCACTGGGTACTGGAGCATTGGACACCAGGTGCCAATCACCAGGTATGGTGTATAATATTGCTGATCTTCCATATCTGGTCTCAGGTCACCAATTATGGTGCACCAAGCGCTGTTCACTGAAAGTGTAGAGCAAAGCACCGATCGACATATGCTGGGTTTTAATATCAGTAATATGTTACTTGTTGCTATTGCATAGCTTAATCTACCTGGATGGAAATTAATCTCATCCACATGATGAGAATTCATCCTCCTATAGGATTACTTACAGAAAGTTCCAGAAAGTTGACCTTGTCAGTGGTCCATGCCCAGTAGTCATCTGTTTTCCGGACACACTCTTGTTATTGGTTCTGTTCAAAACACTCTGAAGAATTTTTGCCTTTTACTCGTGGCTAGAATTGCATTGGGCATCTAAATATGGTTTTTCCATATTTCTAGAGTGTTATACCATCAGTCTGTCACATATTTGTTCGTTCGAATTAGATCTCTGGAGAGTTTATAGGCATTTGTTGTTACGATTTTCAGCAGTGTATTGGAACGTTACCCTCTCCAACGGAGTTGAGGTGATTTTATTATTCATTCAAGTTATTGTTATTATTCTTCTTGTTATTATTCTGGGTAGGTATTATCCTCCATTTCTTGACGAAATTGATTGTGACTCCTTTCATTCTTTTTATTTAATGTACAACTGGATTGAGGATTCATTGATCAATACATTCTGTTGAGTTTTTATCTCATGCAAGGGGGTCACACACCAACAATTTATTCTCTTGTGTGTTCAGTCAGGTAGCACACCATTCCTTTCAGTTTTAATGAGTTGGGATCATACTCTAATCATGTGTTCATTATTATTATTATATTACTATTGCTGGTTTCACTATAGTCATTGCCGATGTTAGCATATCGTGCTTGACCACAGGCAGCAAACACATCCATTATCATATATCATAACTAGAAGAAGTTGGACTCGCACTTCCTCATTTATATATATATATATATATATATATATATATATATATATATATATATATATATATATATATATATATATATATATATATATATATATATGCGTATGTATGTGTATATAGAGGTCAACACATTTTGATTCTTTGCATGATAGGCACAATAATTCCTTTGATTCTTCTTATACAACTTCTATTTTTTATTCTTTGTTTGTATATTTCCCCATCTTTCAAACATGTAGGAGTAAAGAATAAGGCAGATAAGGTTGTTGTTCATACAGTGTGTTGGTCTTGAAGTAAAGCACAATTCATAATCTTTATAATCATTTTGATTATTGTCTTTTGTTTTCAGACATTTTTCTTGCAGGAAATATGTCTAACAGAGTGTGACCTATAGGGGAAGGGGAAGGGCCTTAGTCAACCTCATTTCAACACTTGGGTTTCGTCTTTGGGTCCCTTGGGACTCCAAGAGGGAAGATTAGTTCTTTGGCTCAGAAGGGCACTCCTTGTTCCCAGAACCATATGGAATCAGTCTCTTTGGAGAAACATAGGGACCCTCACAAGAGAGGAATAAATGAGTAGAGAAAGAGTCATGCCCTCCAGTGAAGGAGGAGCAGCACCCTCCCCAGTCCCACATGGTGGAGAACAAGTTGCGCCCTCCCATGAGGGAGGAGCAGTACCTTCTCCGATTCCATAAGGCAGTGAGCAAGTCACACCCCTCCATGAGAGAGTACCGGGCACGGGTCTGTGAGTACCAGTCATTGGAGCCCTTTCGGTGTGGAGATATGATTTCGAGTCTCCCCCCCCCCCCTTTCAGGTTACTGTTGAAGCTTGCTTTGGGATTGGGAATCAGTGTACAGATGCCAGACTAAGGAAGAGGATCAGATCAGCATCACCCCCTTTCCTTTAATCCCACTAAATCCCTATGGGATGCGAGACCTGCCATTGCAGGGAAGTGATGGTAGTGAGGGCTATGTTGCAGTATGTGGGCCAGCATTGTCCTCTTATGAAGTGGGATCAAAAAGGAGGGAGTGGGGCAGACCTTCTTCCCACATACATCTCAGGAGTCACTCTCACCCACCTGCAGAGTCTGCCACTAAGGACAGTTCCTTCTTTGCATGTGAGGAGTTATGGGTTGAGGTCTCCTTATCCCCCCCCCCCCCCAAGTCTACCTTAACAGGGAGACAATTGGTAACAAAGTCCTGCCTTCTAGGAGTGAAAGCAGGACAAGAACATCCTGTCCTTGTAAATGTTCACGAGTTCCATGTAGAACAGGCTAAGGTGGCACCTCCTCCATTTGTGGCCACTGCCTCCTCCCAACTGCCAATCAAGGTGGTAGAGGAGGAAGATATCTGGTCCTTTGACAAGGTGGTTAGCAAGGTTTACCATCTTTTACCCCATGATCTATGTCCCAATCCTTCAGGCTCCAAGGAAAACTTAAACTCTCTCCAGCTTGGAGAGAATCTCTGCAGCTACCTCCCACCCAGATCTCTATTTGCTCCCTCACTACAAAATGGCTGTGGTTAAGCTTTCCCAAAGGTTTAGTAAGGGTCCAGGAGTTTACTTGACAGCATAAGAGGTAATCTGTCCTCCTCCACCCCCACCCCACCCCACATTGATAGCTTTAGTCCCTGCAGCTAGTCATAGAGTTATAGGGTTCACACCCCTTCCTGGCTGCTTAACCCTCCCACTTTGAATGCTGGAGCAGCGCGAGTGGGTATTCCCAAGGGGACCTGGGCATGCCTTGCAGTAAAGACACGGGGAGCCTTAGAACTTAAAGGCTAAGTCTCTGGTTACCATAGCCTCTAATGCTGACCTTTTTTAGGTGACCTCTTTCAGCCTGCTGAAGGAAGAATCTCTGTTGCTAGCTGCCATTCAGTGTTTGTTGGAAACAGTGGCCAAAACATCTAGGCATGCATTATCCACATCCATGGCTTTATCAGCAAAGTTTCTCCACCTCCGCAGGAATGTTGTTGTAGACACATCCAAGGTCTTACTGCAGCACATTAAGAACCTTCTGAGGGCTGCTCCCCAGGAGACAGAGACCCTTTTTGGAAGGTTCATTCACTCCTTGGCTTCCCAGCAACAGTGGTCCAACACATCTGCTCATGCCCCTTCAAAACCGGCCAGGAAGTGGAATGATCCTGACTGCCCACAGGGTCCATTAGTTAAGTTCTTCAAAGTCATGCAGCCCCAGTCCAAGCAATTCAGAGCTCCCCATGGCAGTGGTCTCGAGAAAAGTGCACTGCAAAGCCCCAGGGAGAAAGTTTGCGGGTCCTCCCCCTGTTTCCTTTGTAAAGGGGGCCTCTGCAGTGTGTCCCTCTTCAGTCAGTTCCCATGAGTGCCAGGCTAAACCTTTTTTGGAGGTTAGGTCAGGCATCACAGATGATTGATGGGTCTTCTCTATCATAAAAGGAGGATACCAACTTTGGTTTTGAGATCTTTCTCCTCTAGTAATGTCCCCCATGTGCTTCCACCTGTTGAATCTGGTGTGGTTAAGGAAGAAGTACACTTCCTTTTCCAGAAGGGTGCAGTAGAAAGAGTGTTCATCAGCCAGTCTCCGACCTATTTTTTCCTGGTACCAAAAGAGGGTGGGGGGTCAACTGATTATCAACCTTTCCTCCTTGAACAAGTTTCTGCAGAAGGAACTTTTCAAGATGGAGACCACACCCTCAGTCAGGAATGCCATAAGACCTGGTGACTGGGCAGTCTCTATCAACCTTCAGGATGTGTAAGTTCACATCCCTATCATTGCTCCTCACATGAAGTACATCCAGTTTTGCTTGGATGGGGAGGTCTTCCAATTTTGTGCTCTGCAGTTTGGCCTAGCCTCTGCACACAGAGCTTTTACCAGTGTCATGGGAGTAGTTGCCATTCACTTAAGGTCACTGGGGATCCCTATCCTCCATTATTTTGATGATTGGTTGATCCACAACAGCCTGCTGGAGTCCCTCAGACTAGATCTGTCTCACTGTTGTTTCATGGTGACCAGGCTGGCTCTATTACCCAGCGTAGAGAAATCAGAGCTTACTTCATCTTAAGATTTCCTCTACATGGGGATGAATTTCCTCATAAAGAGCGGATTAGCCCATGTATCATGGGACAGAGTAGACAAGATCCTGACCCTGTTGGAGGTGCTGAGAGTCAAAACCATGTTGGCTCGTCTATTTCTATCTCTTCTGGGGACCTTGAACCCTGCAGAGGACCTGGTTCCTCTATGTAGATTGCACTTGCACCCTCTCCACTTTTTCCTTGTAGTAAACTGGAAACCTCACAGGGGCCCTCTGAGTGCTCAGATTTCTCTAGGTCTGGTTTTCCACCATCAGATTTGGTGGACAAATCGGGACCAGTTTCTGGCTGGAGTCCCCATGCATGCCCTTGATCCCCCAATCTGTTAGCAGATGTGTCAGATTCCTGGTGTGGCGCCCACCTGAAGCCGGAAGGGTTAGTTCTTCAGGGTTCATGGTCCCGGGAAGAATCTGCCCTCCACATCAACAATTTGGTAATGAGGGCAGTGTTCTTAGACTTAAGTGGTGCGTAGAAAAAATACAAGTCAGTGCATGATAATCTCCTTTTCAAAGAGAGACAATACTCAGTTTCTACTATCAAGAGCTCGAGGGCAGCCCTGTCCAGCACACTCAGATTTTCAAAAGGCCTGGCCATCAGTTTGGATTATCATTTTGCTGACCTAATCAGGTATTTTGAGCAGCAGAGACACCAATGAGCCTTTGGGTGAAGCTTCTTTTGAGAACCTTACCCTCGATACTGTTTTCTTATTCTCTTTAGTGTCCTAGAGACAAAGGCGTGAGCTTCATACCCTATCATTAGAACTATTCTGTCTATGGTTCAGTGGCAATTATGAGTCAGTTATCTCCTTTGTCAGCCTGGGTTCTTAGCAAACCAGCTTCCATCGGTAGCTCCACTCCCTATAGAGATCCCCATTCAAGGTGGACTGTGATATCAATCAAGAGAGCTCATCCGTCCCTTACCGAGAGGGACCCTTCATTCATGAAGATTAAGCCCATGAGGTTCTAGCCATTGCTACTACTTGGGCCTATCTAACTCATTTGTCTTTGGAGGATGTGATCTTGCCACTTTTTGGCAATCTCACACTACCTTCTCCTACATTCATTCCTAGGTGCACCAGAGTGAAGTTATATGTTATCTAGGGCCCTTAGTCATGGCACAAAAAGTGGTCCAAGTGAATACCAACTTGCAGTAATGGACATTTCTACCATAAGGGTGAGTATTCCTTGATTATTTGGGGGGGGGGTAAACTAATTTTAATAATGTAATACTTACCTGTTACTATTGTCAGATTCCCTCCTCACACCTCGTACTGATGTCCTTCTAGTAGTGTACATCCATGAAAAATGATGAGGACTACTGGGCACCCTATAGGAGGATGAATTCTCATCATGTATACTAGGGTAATTTCCATCCCAGAAGAGTAAGCTATGCAATAGCAAGAGGTAAGTATTACATCATTGAAATTAGCTTTAGCCCCCCCCCCCCCAAAAAAAAAAAAATACATGTTGGACATTGCACCGGGTATTGAGATTTGACCACCAGTTTAGAGCAAGGAATCAGTTTGACAACCCTCCTTTCTCTGTGTTTCCATTCAGTCCCAGTGGGGAATGTATTTTGAGTTTTGGGGGAAGTGATTGTATTGATAACCCTTGCATTTCAGTGTTTCTGTTCAACCCAGTGGACCTTGAGGGCTTCTACCACTAGGTGGTGAGTTGGCCATGGCTTCTTTTCCAACCACACCACCATGGATGACTTTGCGGCTCCATGGATTGGCGGATAGGTCATGCCAGATCCTTTTACCCAAGGAGAGGAGATCAGTGGCCTAGTCCTGCTGCCTGTGAGCGAATATGGGACAACAAACCCCTGGTCAGGAAGTTCTGTTCTCCAAGGAGGGAGATGAGATGAAATAGTCCTGCCTAACCCTGAGAGCCAAGACAGGACGATGAACTCTCAGTTGTTGCAGATGAGTTCTCAGAAGAACCCATCACACTGGGTCATTGTTATCTGTTGAGTTCACCTTTATCCCACCCAATGGATCAGGTGACAGAGAAGGAAGTGGTGTGGACTTTTGAAAAGGCAGTAAATTCCTTCCGGAAGAGTGGTTCAAGGTGGAGACAACCACCTCAGTCAGGAATGTCATCAGGTCTCCATACATCTCTGGGATGCTTACCTTCACTCCCATCCCACAGTAAATTTCTGCACTTTTGTCAGGGACAGGAGATCTTTCAATTTCAGGCTCTTTCTTGTGGTCTTGCTTTTTCTCCCAGAAACTTCACCAGGGTGACTGGTGATAGGATCCAAGTTTCATCACCATCATAGCTGATAGAAAAATCATTACAGAATTCTGACTGGAATTCCAATTCATGCTTCAAAGCCTCACTCCTTCCTTTACAGTGATGTCTCAGATTCAGGCTGGGGCTTACTTATAGCCTGTGGGAGTAGGCCTGCAGGGTCTGTGGTCTCAAGAAGAAGCTTCCCTTCACATGAACAGTCTAGAAATGCTGGCTGTTTTCTAGCACTTCAAGAGTGCACCAACCACATAAGACATCACTGCATTATGGTTGCTACAGACAATATGTTAACCATAGAATACCTCAGATGCCAAGAGGGCACTCATTACCCTTCTTACTGTTTGGAACCTCCTCCATTGGACAGCTCTGAAGGTCACACTCAGAGTCCGCCACATTCAGGGCAAAAGCAATGTTCAGGCGGACAGCTTGCCCAGACAGGTGAGCAGTCCTCATGAAATGGTCTCTACGTCAGTCAGTAGCAGAGATAATATTTCAAATGTTGGAAAGGCGAGTGCTAGACTTGTTTGCTGCAAAGCTGAACACCAAGCTCCCTCTTTATGTCTATCCAGTGCCAGACCAGAGGACATGGGTGGTGGACTTCTTCAGTCTGAGGTGTGATGGACTGTAATGTCTATGCCTCATGACTCATTCTGATAGAACCTGTGTCCCCAATTATTGTGGTTCAGTGATCTCCATTTCTTGGTCAGTGATCATAGAGAATTACCACAGAGGAGGATCCCTCATGTACAACACTCCTGAAATTCTCCACATTCATGAATGGCTCCAGAGATACTGCCATGGCATGCAAGCATGCAAATCATACAAAATGTTACACATTTATGCACTTGGAAAGCATTGATGTGTGAAAACTCGCACAAATTAGTTGCACATATATAAATTGACTTTGTGCAGTATAGAATTTTTATTTAACTGTTAAGATAAACTGAATAAATAAGAATCTGAAAAATTTAAAAGGTAGGATATTTTTTTCATCAAAATTCTTCTGTCCATTCCAGAGCAGGCATTGTAGGTTAATACAAAAGGATACTTGGAAGTCCTGCTAATTATTTATAACAGAAACATGTGTGTCCTTGAGGGGTTCTGCAATTGATGCCCTTTTTTCTCTCATTTGTGAATGCACGAACTTTGGTTCATTTCCTGAAGGTGAGATAGTAAATTATAGTTGAGCATGGTTAGGTGGAAAATTGCTGATTTTTTTCAACTTAAAGTCAGTGGTGGCAGGAATCTGCAAAATGAATGGCAGAATGAATAAAGTAAAGGGTGAAGTGGAGTTTCTCACAAAACAGAGGACAATAATTATAAAACAATATCAGATGCCGGGTTAGATGAACCACTAGCTAAGGTAGCTATGCATATACACCCTTCAGATGGCAGACTGTGAAAGGGGTTCTCAACCAGGAACACTACACAGATAAGGAATAGATTAAGCTCAGAAACTGTCAGCAATTAATGCTTAAGGAACTAGAGGAGGCATCTTAGGAGGATTTTGATTTCAGTAATGTCCTTACAGAGTGGAACAGGAAGAAAGAGAGACAGATATTTAAGTATTAGGTAAATAATGAACTATGACAATTTCCTCCCTCCTGTCCCACTTTTTCTTCTAATCCCCCCTTGTTTTGGTGACAAGGTTTGAGATCCCCCTTTAGATAAAATCCAGGCAGCATCTCTAATGATCTATCCACCAAGATCAGTTTTTGAGCAAGGTTGCCAATTATGTTGTTCAGGCTAGAATGCAATCAACCTCCAAGGTTTACGATGCCAAGTGGAGAATTTTTTGCAATTGGTGTAGTAGGAAATGCATTGATCCTATCTGCCCTCTCACCCCCACCCCCACACACACACACACAATTTAACTGCAGTTGCAGATTTTCTTCTTCTCTTCGAAGAAAAGATTGCTCAGTAACCACCATTGCGGGTTATAGAGCAGCCCTCTCCAACAAACTTAAGTTATATGGGCTGCGCTATAGGGTCAGACCCACATCTTTTAGAACTGACAGGTCCTTTGAGCTCCAGAGACCAGTCTCTTGCTCATTAACACTGAGTTGGGACCTCATGTTTTCTCTAGTTGCTATCTGAAACTTCTTATGAACCTTTTCATATTAAAAAATTTTTTTTCCAATATGTGTGGAGTGGTTTTTAAAAAAAATTATTTTCCTTTTGTTTTAAAAGGCATTTCTAAGCTTTAAATATTGAGAACAATAAGTACTTGTGTCGAGTTTTCTTAAAAATGTCTTATTGTAGTTAAACTTTACCATACTATAATATCATAAAAGCTATAGAATGTAGATGACCCCAAATTTTATTGTTGTTTATATATTTTTTATAAAAAAAGAAATGCATACAAAACTATTGTAGATAATTTCTATATATAACAAATCCACCTTGTACATTTCTCCATCAAAGTTTTGCTGTATATCAGTCTTGGTAAAGGAAATAACTCTTGTGCTATGAACTGGGAAATTAATAATTAACAATGGCAATAACTCTTTTGAAACCTAGTTCTTGCATTCATTATAAAAATTAAAATATAGTATTTTTATGTGCATGGAACCATTAAAATATTTGATTATCTTTAGTGCTAGCAGTATCATGGGTATATGTGCAGCAAGTGAGTTTGTATGTGACTCACCCTACTAGGATACCTATTGCTCTGCCTACCCACAGTATCTATCTATCAATCTGTCTGTCTTAAATTAATAATTACTGAATCAAACATTCATTTAAAAAAAACTTTACAAGCAAAATTGTGGGCTCTCTAGATTGAGGTTGAGACTGTTAGAAAATGGCAGGCAACTCTCGAGTTCTGGGAGTTGAGAGTTCTGTGATCCTAATCCAGATATTCTGTTGAGAGGTCTTTATGGGTGTCAAATTTATGGTCTTTGAGAATATTTTGTCATAGACTAGATTTTAATCCTCTGACTAGGCCCTGGGTCCTGAGGGCAGGGGTCAAATGTAATAAGTGGATGTCATGAAACCTATTGGGTACTTACTTTGTAAATCCAAAAACTTTCTTACAGTCAAAGATAAAGTTATTAAACTTGGTTTGCGACTTCTACATGGGGTTTAGATTTGCAGTACTGTTTCATACTTTTAGTGTGAACCCTGGGTCTGTGGGGACCATGAGGGGTCCAAGAGGTCATAGGGTCAAACATAACCAAAGCATGTCATCATGGGTGTCCGATAAAAGTTTTTTGAGGGTACTTTGGCATGGACTGCATTATGTTATGATTTCATTCAGAAAAAGTCCTTTGCTAGTGCTCCTGGTAGATTATTTTACTTAATGAACATGCCTATAATCAAAATGAAATAAGAATTTTAAAAACAATTATAAACCTAATTAAATTGCTCTTAATCTGAACATAAAAAAAAAGAATCAACTTAGAAAAGCTTGTATCTTGTGATGGCATGCCATCATATTTTCAAAGTTTGTATAGACTTGGTGGATATAGATCCAAATATATGTGCCTTTCTTTATGTTTCCAGGTATCTGTCAATATTTCATGTCTTCAATGAAGAATAATCTCAATTTTTTTTTTAGGAGGATGTGCTTGTGAACTCAGCTCCTCAGTCACTGAATCTGTCTAAGGGGAAAGTATCACAGTCTATACTTAAGGCTGCAGGTGAAAATATTCAAAATGACTGCACAAGACTGTACCCAAATGGTATATTGCCAGGTCAAGTGGCAGTAACAAGTGCCTACAACTTACAAGCCAGCAAATTCATTTTTCATGGAGCATTTGAGAAATGGAATTCCCAAAATGAGGACAAGTTAAAAAGAGTATGTTTTGCTTAGTTGCTTGGTATTTTAGCTCACCCAGTCATAAGGTCAAGAGAACTTAATGGTATGGTCCTTCATCTGTCATGCATCATCTGTTCACAGTTGCTATTTTTAACTTGTGCTCAAAACTGCTCAACAAGATTGATTAAATTTTCTGTAAAAACATCCTGGCTCTTTCAAATTTGTTCACAAGATGCCACTCTGCCATTAAATGCAGCAACCATGACTAAAAGCAAAAATCTTATAACATCTTCTGAAAAACCACTTAATAGAATATGAGCAGAATTTTATAGAAAGCGTCCTAGCATGAAGTTCTTTCAAATTTTTTCAAATGATGCCAATCCACCATCAAATATGGCCACCATTTCTAAAAATAAAATAATTTAATTGACCTCTTACCTAAAACCACAGTTTGATGGAAAGTGTCCTGGCCTGAAGGATTTTCCAATTTGTTCAGATAATGCTGATCCACAATAAAATATGGCCACCATTACTATAAATGCAAATTTCTTTTTATGTCTTCTTCTTGAACACCAATGAACAGAATTTGACCAAATTTGACACAATGTATCCTGGCTTAGATGGCTTTCAATTTTATACAAATCATTCTGATCTACCATAAAATATGGCCACTATTACTAATAATAGAAAAACTACAAACTGCTTTTTCTCAGAAGCTGTGTAACATAATTTGACACAATTTGACAACGTCCTGTCATGAAGGTGTTTCAAGTTAAAATAATGCTGATCTGACATCAAATATGGACACTGTTACTAAAAAATAAAAAAAACCCCTTTAAACAGCTTATAGAATTTGTCCAAATTTGACAGCATTCTGCCATAGAAGGCTTTCAAATTTGTACAAATGATGCCAATCTGCAATCAAACTTGACCACCACTACTAAAAAAAGTTTGTATAGATGATTCTGATTTACTGCCACCATTACTAAAATTTTGTGAAACTCGATATGGCTTATTCTGAGAAACTGCTCATTAAATTTGACAAAATTCAGACCAGATTTGACAAAAAGCATTCTTGAACGGATGGCTTTAAAATTCATAAATGCATTGTGTGACTTCTGAAAAATCATTAAACAGAATTTGACCAAATTTGACTAAAAGCATCTTGGCTTGAAAGGCTTTTACGTTTATACAAGTTATGCTATTCTATGATCAAATATGGCTGCTGCTACAAAAAAACAAAAACTGATAATTCTTTTAAAAAGCCGCTTAGCAGAATTTGACCAAATTTGACAGAAAACATTCTAGCTTGAAAGCCTTTTACATCTGTAGAAATTATGCCAATCCACTGTCAAATATTATGGCCATTATTAAAAGTAGAAAAACATTTACATGATTTTATTTCAATAAACTGTTGAACAGAATTTGACCAACTCTGACAGAAATCATCCTGGCATAGAGGCCATTCAGTGTAACTGACAAATGATGTTGATGTGCCATCTCATATGGATGAAGGTATAAAAATCTTTGTTTTCATTACATTTGCAATGAACAGCATTGGAAGAAATTCAGTAGAAATCATCTTACTGATCCAGATTTTTTGGCAACTGCTCTTGCATTTACCTATTAGACAGATGTCAGCAAGATCTCAGGCATACTTGGGCCTCTTGTTTCAAATATCGAACGGATGTTAGTTGCTTGTCATTCATAATTTTCCAGGGGGCTGTTTCACCTGTTTTGGTGAGCCATAGGTTTACATTTGCAACCCATAACTCCGAATAAAAAAGATGAGATCTTATTTGATGACATTTTCATACAATGTAAATCTTCATTATTTCTATCTTTATATGTGTTTGTGTGTGGTAAATTGAAAATATAATTGGGATATTAATGAGGCCATTATATAGATTTTTTTGGACACAATAGTGACATTTTATAAAGATAATTTCTGCTTCGTTTTAGATACAGTTCATGTGATACATTGTACAGTATTGAAGCAGAACTTAAACAGGTATACATTTGCCTGGATGAGTCATACATTGACACAAATGCTCCCTGCATCAAAGCTGCTTAGACATGGAAATGATTATATATTAGTAGGAAAAGCACAGGCCATAGATTACTTCTTTACTTTACCTGCATGGTTGTAGCAAAATGTGTGGA
Organism: Margaritifera margaritifera; assembly: GCA_029931535.1. Lineage (NCBI taxonomy): Eukaryota > Metazoa > Mollusca > Bivalvia > Unionida > Margaritiferidae > Margaritifera > Margaritifera margaritifera. The sequence goes on along the minus strand of JAQPZY010000373.1, from coordinate 101,423 downwards.
TCCTGATTTTATTTTATTCTAACCAAATCAACTTTATTGGTATAATAAACTTTAAATTTAGAGAGATGTGAAGGAAATAATTTGAAACTCAAGAGAATAAAATATATATAATGAAATTAATAGTACTCACTGGATATAACAAAGGATGAGAGACTAGTGAGTGTACATGTTTGGAGAACTTGGCCAAGGCACTAAGCAAGAAAGGAAATCACCAGAAGACTTTTAGCTTGAAACCAAGTTATGTCGCCGAACCCTAATATCTCGAGCACAAAAGAGCACAAAAGAGGGCCAAATTTGCCACTTAACGTCGGTTATCTCGATCCCCATGACCAATCGCCGGCTTTTGAAAATGTTAGTTATTGATGCCACTTCACCATCTCACTACCGTATTTTCGCGTATATAAGACGCGTCTTATACAAAGTTTTACGTACCCCTCACACAGGAGTCGTATATTAGTGGGCGTCTTATCTAAGTATTTTTTAACACGAACGAACGGTACAGTGTGTGATATTGAAGGACGATTATTGCGGTCGATATTCACGTTTCACGATTTTCATTCCTAGTTGTAAAAACAATTGGGTAAGTGTTCAGTAATTACCATGTGTACCAATCCAATGCAGGGCCTGGGATCGTCCTGGGCTTCGCCAATGTCGCAAATTGCGATACGGTTACAGAGACTTAAACTCTGCAAGAAGAAATAGCAAACAACAAATAAACAAGTTTTGCATAATTAAAAAAAATTATTTATTTCTCAAAATACAGGAGTGAAAGAATCCCTATATTGGGTGTTAACTTATGCTACAGTAATACAGTATATACGGTCCAATATTGCCAGGTGTTGACTTGTGTAAGTTTCTTTCGTGGGAATGGAGATCCTATTTTGCAAGAACACGGTCTTTTGATTTTTTAATTTACCTCTTGCGATTGGTTACGTTTATGCTAGCTTTGGACTAACCAATAAAATTATCTTACTTGGTTCACTGCGCATGTGCTGAGTTCACGTAGCACGTGATCACGGTCCGTATGGTCGTTCACTCCAATGACAGTTCACTCACTCTTGTTGATCTTGTCTAAAGGATAGCATGCTGTAGCTATTCTGTTTGAGTGGCTGAGCACAAAGATGTCGACGATGCAGTGTTTCAATGGTTCACAAATACGCGAGCAACAAACCTTCCCGTCAATGGTCCCTTGCTGATTGAGAAGGCGGACATCCTTGCTGCAAAGCTAGGACACCCTGACTTTAAAGCAAGTCAGGGGTGGCTGGATCGTTTCAAAAAGAGGCACAACACGTGCATGTACATTCTCATTTATTAACGCACATCATGTACACAAAGAAATTTCAAGCACATGTTAATATATTGTCGCCATATTGGTTTTCGTTTATCTCGATCATCGGTTATCTCGACGCTTTTTGGCAAACCCCTAGGCAGGCGACATAACCGGGTTCAACTGTATATACACAAACACACATACACACAGAAACTCATGGGGAAATTTGTATCAAATAATAGGGATAAACTTAGTTTGCTGATACCACCTGGTGAGACCTCTGGAGGAATTGAAACAGTTTTTTAATGAAAATACATTACTAAAAAGTAGATTCATGTGTGCCTATGAAATGTCTGGTTGCACACACACACACACACACACACACATATATATATATATATATATATATATATATATATATATATATATATATATATATATATATATATCCTACTGAGATTCTCAAGCTTCTCTCTTGCCGAACCCTAGGTCAGAAGAGTGCTCCTGGATCCAGGGACATTTTGGGACCAGTCTCTTCGGAGACAGGTGAGTCCATTCTGGAAGGAGAGAGACTGAACATTTTAGGAGTGCATTGCCTCCCTCCACAAGGGAGGAACAGCTGAGCACTTCTCACATTCAGAGTAATATGTTGCACCCTCCCGCAAGGGAGAAGCAACGCACACCTTGCATCTTCGGTAGCATGTCACTCCCTCCCACAAAGTAGGAGCTGCACTGTGCCTATCACATCCTGGGTAGTGTGTCACAACCTCACAAGTGGGAGGATCAGCACCACACCTATCACAGTGATGGATTGGATGAACAAGGTTCAACAGATCTCTGTTGCCTGACCGGTCACTGGTCAGTGTCTGGTGACCAGGTACTGGTCAGTCAGTTTGTCCCATTGACCGGTGAATGTCTGGTGATTGGTCACCAGTCAGTTCATCCTGGTGACCAGTCAGATTGTACTGGTCTCTGGTCATTCCATGCTGATCACCAATAACTGTTTACCAGTCATGATATAGAGGCCTCTCGGTACAGGGATAAGAGTTGGGTTGAGTTTCCCCTCTCCCCACTCTACCATTACATCCAATGCAGAAGTGGGAGTCTGCCTATGGTGTTCAGACAAGGGAAGGGGATCGGATTGGTATCCCCCCCTTTCCTATTATCCGTATAAATCCGTATGGGATGTGGAGCCTCCACCTCAAGGGAATTGGTCCTTAATGCCTCCATGGACTACTGGACCCAGAGTAGAGCTGATGCCATTTTGTGAAGTGCCATCAGCCCCTCATTAGGTGGCATCAACCAGGAAGGCTGGAGGCATGTCATCATCTGTTCCATCCAGGAAAGACTAGCTGTCTCGTCTTCCCACTGGAACTTCTAGTATACACAGAGTCCCTACTCACTGGGTTGAGTTACAGGCCATAGCACCAAGTGCTGCTATATCACCTCTGCCTCTGATGGACATAGTGAGGCCCAGCCATTCCCCTGTACAGAGTGTACTAGACGATGATGATGCTTTATCTATACTTATCAACTCTAATGAGTTTGATATGGAAGCTGTCCTGTTGATGCCTCCTATCAGGCCCAATATCTCATTTGGATGAAGAGGAGGGGATCTGTTACTTTGATAAGGCAGTAAACTTCATTTACTGCCTCTTACCAATGGACTTGTGCCCTAAACCATCAGGTGCACAGTCTAAGAAGATTCTTTCCAATTTGGAAAAGATCTCGGAGACCCAAAATCAACCAGATCATCCACGATTGAGGAAATCTCTCAGAGGTTTTCTACAGGCCAGGATTTTGATCAGCTACGTAGAGGGTGGTTGGTTCCTCCCTCTACTTTGAGACCTGTGATCTTTGCCTTGAGCATGGTTAGGTGAAAAATTGCTGGATTTTTTCAACTTAACATTCTCCAAAATTGGACTTTTAAACCTCCCCAATTGGACGCCTGATCACCTCAAGTGGGTATTTCTACAGGAGCCTTTGCCCACCTTCCAGTCAAAACTATCGAAGCTATTAAACAGGAAGCCTGGTTGTTAGTTACCATAGTCTCTCATGCCGACCTCTTCTCAGCTACTTTGTTCAATATGCTGAAGGAGGCCTCGCTGAACTCAGTTGCATTGCAACATTTGCTGGAAGCTGTGGCTAAAACCTCCTGACATGCGCTTTCTGTATCAATGGCTTTATTGGCAGATCTTCTGCACATCCGCCATGATGTTGTGCTGGACTTAATCAGCTATAGTAAAGACCTTCTCAAGACCCACTTCGGAAGACTTATTCCTTCTTTGGCTTCTCAAGATCTGAAGGATCATCAGCACAGATTCTTTACAACTGTTCCTGGCCCATTGCAAATGGCCAGGAAGTGTCGCAGTGCGAATCGCCCTCGGGCCATCCACAAAGTTCCTTAAGCATGTGCAGCCTTCATCCAATCTGCAACCTCAATTTAAACTTTGACCAAAGTCCAAGGCGCAGTCACCGAAGACCCTCAAGCAGATAGTTCTCTAATCCTCCTTCCTTTCCTAAGGATGGGGGGCTGGGGGGGGACAGCCCTAGGGACTCAAAACGTCTCCTGCCATGCATTCCTCTTCCAAATGTCCCTGTAGGTACTTGTCGAGGCTTCTTTTCAGAGGCTTAGTCAGCATCTCAGATGATGGGTGGGTCCTTTCCAATGTGACTACAGTTATTGACTGCAGTTTCGGGAACAACCCCCTCTGGCAAGGACCCCCATGTTTTTTCACCAATCCAATCTGGTGAAATTAAAGGCAGAGGTGCACACCTTTTTATTGAAAGGGTCAGTCGAGAGGTTTCTGAACAGTCTCCTACATTCTACTCCCAAATATTCCTGGAGGAATATTTTAAGATGGAGACCACATTCTCATTATGGAACATATTGCATCCATTAGATTGGGCGGTCTCCACTGACCTTCAGAATGCTTACTTGCATATCCCAATATTTCCTCATCACAAATACCTCTGGTTTTGCTTGGACTAAGAAGTTTTCCAATTCCAGGTTCTGCCATTCAGAACAATTTCCGCACCCAGAGTTTTTACCCAAGTTATGGGAATAGTAACAGCATATCTCTGATTACAGTGGTCCCCCTCTTATAAGGCCACCCCTTCTGCAGCAAGAAAGTGGCCTTATAAGACAAGTGGCCTTTCTAGAGGGGGATCACACAGTTGTGAGTAATAACTACATATAAAGTATAAAAGATGTAACTAATTTTTATATATTTTATATTTTCATTTAAAAATCACAGGAATATTATCTGGCTAAGGACTCAATATGATAAAACTAATATCAATGAAATTTTTAAAAAATATGAATAATCATGATCGTGGTGCAAAACCACATTGTCGGTAAATTCTGGGCACAAACATTTGGTTGTAACTATCCCTGTACGTCCGTCGATTCCGTCTTCCCACTCAATGCAGTTGAATGTACATGTATATTGACGATGTTTATTTGAATCTTTCTGACATAAAATTTCTCCGTAATTATCAAAAGACTCTCCGTCTTTTCGTTTAATTTAATTGCTTTCACTTTTTGTTCTAAACTGAGAATGTCTGACGATATTTTGCGACAACTTATTCCTTCCCGGGCATTCACGCGTGAGGCACAGTGTTTACAACGGAAGTGAGTCTGTCACGTGATCGACTTTTTTTTTCTTCTTCCCCAGTATGTTAACTGGTTATGTACATTTCATAATCTATTAGAGTGAAGCCATAAAGGCTAACATACCATTTTACTATCTGGCGACCGGAAGTCACGCTGACTTGAGCTGAACAATGCTGTGCTTCTCGGCGGTTAGCTTTTGTCCTCTTGATAATTATCGGTGGTATTAATAGCCAGTAATTATCAAAGTGACAAAAGCTAACATCTAAGGAACACATGGCAGTAATTGGATTACTTAACTCTTTGTAAGGATTAAAGTTACTTTATTGGCATGTTGGAACAAAATGTCAATGTGTTGAATTGAGAAATTAAAAAATACTATCGAGATTTTACTCTGTAAACAACCATTATGTGGCCGCTAGCGGGGGTAAATTTGACCGTTTTTGCACTAAAATGCTGGCCGCTGGTCACGTTAGAGGGGTGGCCGTCCTTGAGGGGTACTTTTGAACACAAACTCATCGGTGCCAAGGGATTGTGGCCTTATAAAGCGGGTGGCCATTGGTCAGGGGGGCCGTTCAAGAGGGGGATATCTGTACTGGGAATTCTGATTCTCCAGTACTTCAATGGCTGGCTGATCCACAATATTCAGGTACAGTCCCTCTATCAGGATCTGTTCCATTGCTGGTCAACTGTAACTCGGTTGGGGCTTTTACCTAACCTCGAGGTCAGAGGGATTTTGTTTACATGGGGATGAATTTCCTCACAAACCAGAACTTAGTCAGGGTCCCACAGGACTGGATAGAACAAATCCTGATGCTTCTAGAGGTGCTACAAGCCCAGACATCTTTGTCTGCTCACCTTTACTTCTCCCTACTGGGAATCTTGAACACTGCTGCAGATTTGGTTCCCTTAGGACGTCTCCATATGTGCCCTCTACAGTTTGTCTTTTTTGCAAGGTGGAAACCAAAGAGATTCACACTCAGCTCTGACTCCATTATGACCAGGATTTCATCACCACCTGCATTGGTGGATGAATTAGAACAGGTTCCTGATGGGGATCCCTGTGTATGCACCAACTCCCACTTGAATCTGAATGCCAATGCATAAGATTTCAGTTGGAGTGTTCATTTAGAACCAGAGAGTATAATCCTTCAGGGTCATTGGACTCTGCATGAAACATCCCTCCACATCACTAATCTTGAAATGAAGACCATATTTCTAGCTTTGCAAGGGTGCACTGACAGAGTAAGGGAACGCTGTGTCATGGTCTCCGATGACAACACATCCATTCAGCATATCTCCAACATCATGGAGGCACACATGCCCCTTCTCTTTGTGTGGAGGTCTGGAACGTCCTTCACTGGGCATCCTCAGAGAACATCACACTCTGAGTTCGCCATATTTCAGGCAAGAAGAATGTATTAGCAGACAGTCTGTCCAGGACAGGGACAAAAGTCCTTATGGAATGATCTCCACCACTCCATAACAGAGTCCCTTTTCACACTTTTGGGCAAATCCTCTGGTGGACTTGTTTGCCACCAGGCTCAACAATAGACTTTCCTTTTATGTTTCTCTAGTCCTGGACCAGAGAGCATGGGCAGTCGACTCGTTCAGCTTCCGGTGGGATTGTCTGTTTGTATACACTTTCCCATGTTCTGACTGCTACCACAAGTTCTACAAAAAGTCAGAACTTCCACTGCTGATATCATTCTCATAGACCCACTATGGCCCCTAGATTGTGGTTCAACAATCTTCTGCTGACAGGTCCCTATTTCAGAGGAGGAATCTTCTGTCGCAACACAGGCTTCCTCTAACACAACAACTTTCACATTTTTTAGGCTGGGTTACCAGTTGCATCATTCAGGCCAGGAGAGATCCTGCATCCAAGGTCTATGATGCTAGGTGGAGAATCTTCTGTGATTGGTGCAGTAGGAAAGACATTGATCCTAGCTGTCTCTCTGTGAGTTTCATTGCTGATTTCCTTTTGTTTCTTTTCAAGAACAAAGAGCTGCCATTTCCAACATTTAAATTCTCTCAGGGCACAGCAATTGGTTCGGATTCGCACCTTGCTGATCACATTATTAAGTATGTTGAGTTGCAGAGACCTGTCTCCCGCTCTCTTATGCAAAGATTGTCGTATGTTTTGTGGTCTTTAACAAGAAAAAATATGAACCATTGAGTGAGGCTTCTTTGTAGAACCGTACACAAGGCTGTTTTTACTAGCCTTGACATCTGCAAGAAGAGAGAGCGAGCTTCATGTCTTGTCTATCAATACTGGCTATCGCCAGTTTAATGGCAATTATGAATCCATTTCTCTTCTTTGCCAACTGGGACTTTGAGCTAAACCTTAATTACTTTTGGTAGCTCCACCACCCATAGAGATCCCCAGTCTCAGTGTAATCCGTGCTGGAAATGATCAAGATAGGCTTTTATGCCCAGGTAGGGCACTTCATTTCTATATCACGGTCTCCAAAGGGAAAAGGAAGGGTTGAAAACATCTTGTCCTTCCTCTAAAGGGCTTTGTTGATACTTCGGCTTCCACCATTTCACTGAGGATTGTCACTACCATCAAAAGAGCTTAACCATCAAAAGAGCTTATCAGTCCCTTACTGATAGAGAACTTTTTTTATGAACTAAAAGCCTATGTGGTTCAAGCCATTGCTGCATCATGGACCTGCTTAAATCATTCTTCCTTAAATGACACCATGAAGGCAGCATTTTGGCGACCACATTCTACTTTCTCCTCCTTCTACCTCCACTCTTTTGCGCAACAGAACGCAGGCATTTTTCTCTGGGACACATAGTTGTGGTACAACATGTGGACCAGAGAGACACCCACTTTCAGTAAAGTGGATCAGTCTTCTAAATGGTTAGTATGTTCCAGTTTCTGTTTTTGATTAGTTTAAACACATAACCAACCCACCCAACTGTCAAATTCAGCCATGCAATAGCTACAGTTTATGTATTACTGCTATTAAAATGTGGTTTTTGGGCAGGTACAACTAATTTTGACTATGTAATATATACCCATCACTATTGCTGAATGCCCTTCTCCGACCCTGCTCTATGGCCTGGCATCATCATCGTCTATGAAAAAGATGACTGTTCTGCACATGGACATGTGAGGTGCATGAGTGGACCATGTTATATTGACAATTATCCACTCTGTGGGAGGATGTATTTACATCAAACAGATGAGGATTTTTGCCTTGAAAGAGAGTAAGCTACACAATCGTGACAGGTAAGTATTACATAATTAGAATTAGTTTTCCCCCCCCCCCCCCCCCCCTAAAAAAAAATACATTTTGCTGAGTTTTGCTTGCTTTGTTGATGGCTCATCCTTCCTTCCCTGAATCACAGGTGCATTTCAACATTTTGACTTCAAAAAAGAATCATACTTGTACACTATTCTGACTTCCAAAATAATTATATTTTGCATTTTATATATGTAGTTATATCTGACTTCAAAGAAATGTTGCTGCTTATCACAAAATTGCCAGTAATCTTGAATAAAGATGGCTTAAACATTGTCATTCAAGACAATGATGTGTAATAACTTTTGGTATTCAACATGCATCTCTTTGATTTACCTAACTTCAAATGAATTGACTTGTTCCACTTAATGTACTTAGCTGTGAAAGTTAACCTAAATGGCTCTCCCACAGCAATGCTCAAAGGACTTGACATTAGATCACTTTTAGTTAGCTATTGTCAGCCAATTAAGTAATATTATCTTTTAATTTACCCCTATGAGAGTCAGTTGAATAAACTGCCCAAAGGATAGTTCACATGAGCATTAAGCCGGACTGTTTATACAGGCTACATGTAATGGGTATATATCATGGTGGTAAAGAAAGCTATATCTCTCTCTGTCTTTGTTTTGTTTGTTTGTTAAGAGTACTGAAAATCATGTTTTTCGAAACAGAACTAGGTTGGTGCATTGGGAGTAAAGAGTAATCTTTTCACATGACACATCATGTTATGGCAGGTATGTAAAGGAAGCACAAATTCTGTTTTCCTACTTGTTTAATTTTAATTTAATGCACATATGTTAACATTCAATGCCAACCGGTACATACATTGAACTATATTTGAAACCTTGGACAAAAATAAACAGGTCTCCATTCTGGCCCTCAAATCAGTCAGATAACTTGCCCTTTAGCAGTCATTTAAAAAAGGAAAAACTGTATGTCTTAGTGCTAAAAGTTATTTTCCATGGTTAATAAAAATTTCTAATGGGTTGTTGGCAGATACTAATTGAGAAAGTAGTGGCCTTCTTTGGGCTCAGCTGGATGGTTAGTTTGAAGACTCTAACAAATGGACTTCTATTTTTTTTTTTCTGGTCTCTGTGTGAGGGAACAAAACAACTAAAGAAAATCAGTTTGATGGAATTCAATGCAAGTTGGTAAGATTACTGAAGGTATTAAAATAAAAAAATGACAATTTTGGTTTTTGTTGTTATCAACAACTTCTGTTTTTATTCTAGTCTCTGTATGAGGGAATAAAATAACTAAAGTAAATCTGTTTGGTGGAATTTCAATGCAAGTTGGTAAGATTACTGAAGGTATTAAAATAAAAAAATGATAAAATTTTGGTTTTTGTTGTTATCAACAACTTCTGAAGTGTTGCCATAAATGAATATTACTAATATTGTGTACTACATCTGCAATTAGTATCTGTCATCCAATTTACTGTAGCTGTGCAGTATCATTTCTGACTTTAGCTTTTCTTGTTATAATTTTTAGACCCTGAGGGAATTTGTGATTCAATGTCTTCAGAAAGCAGATGAAAAAAAGATGAAAACCATTGCCTTTCCAGCAATTGGTACAGGAAATCTCAACTATCCACACAAAGTTGTTGCAGACTGCATGTTTGAAGCAGTTGAAAAGTACTCCCAAACAACAAGATCTACAAATATTGAGGGTGTCTTTTTTGTTATTTACTTTGAGGACAGTTCCACTTTGACTGTAAGTAGAATGTATTTGTTTGTTTGTATTTGTTTATTTCTTGCAAACACATTTATATATTGTTGACTAGTATCATTGTTTGTTGCTTTTAGCTTGTCTGGCCATAAGGCTAAGTGAGTCGATGGTATGGCCCTGCAGCCATTGTGTCTTGTCTTTGTGCAATTTCTGTTTTTTAAATGTTTTCATAAACTGCTGGACCAATTTTGATCCAATTTGGCAGAGGGGATCCTGGCATAAAGGGTTTTCAATTTTGTTTCAAATGATGTCAATCTGCCATCAAATATGGCCACCATTGCTAAAAATAGAAAACATTTAAATGACTTCTTTTACAAAATCATATGACACAATTTGACAGCATCTTGGCATGAAGTTCTTTCAGATTTATGCAGATGATGCTGATCCACCATCAAATATGGCCACTGTTACTAAACATATGCAACTTAAAGTGATTTCTCGAAAACTGCTTATCAGTATTTCACCAGATAATGACAGAAAGCATCCTGGCATGAAGTGCTTTTAAGTTTTCCATTAAACATTGCCACCATTACTGAAAATAGATAAACCTTCAAACAACTTTCTTTCCACAATAGGTTATTAGACAGATGAAATCATTAAAAAAAATATGGTGTACTTAAGTGCAAGTTACACCACCCATCTCCTGTTTTTCATTTTCATTTTCATTTCTGCAGCAATGTAGCATTTATGTAAATAGGTGTTTATGTATTTTGTATTTACTTGTGTGTATGTGTGTGTGTGTGTGTGAGCATATTATTAACTTGTATTATATACTCTATGTACATAATAGAGTGGCTCAGGGTAGATTCATTCTCATTTGTAACTAATTGAATCACCCTCTGAAAAGCCTTTATTATTATTACAACATTTTAAACACTGCTCATCAGAACTTGACCAAATTTAACAGAAAATATCCTAGCCTGACTTTCAAACTTGTACGGCGATCTGTATCTGCCAACAGATATGGCTGCCATCATTACTAAAAATAGAAAAACCTTTGAATGACTTGTTCTCAAAAACTGTTTAAACAGAATTTGACAACATCCAGACAGAGAGGACTTTCAGTTTTTGTACAACTGGTGATGATCTGCCATTAAATATGACCACCATTACTAAAAAATAAAAAACCTTGACTTTTCAAAAACTGCTTATGAGAATAATTCCACATTTTCCAGCATCCTGGCATGGTGGGCTTTCACATTTATACCAATGATGCTGATCTACCATCGACTATGGCCACAGACAATAAACATAGAAAAACCTTTGAATTATTTCCTCTTTAAATAATGTGCATGAGAATTTGAACAAATTTGACATGTCATCCAGGCAAAAGGCAGTTTTGTGCAAATAATGCCAATCTGCTGTCAAATATGGCCACCATTATTAAAAATATAAAAACCATTAGAAGACTTCATCTCTAAAACCTCTTAACAGAATTTGACTAACTTTAACAGAAAACATCCTGGCTTAAAGGTATTTCATTATTGAACAAAAGATGCTGATGTGTCATCAGATAAGGATGAAGATACAAAATATAGAGAATCCTTGAAACAATTGTTGTAATTGCAGCAATACATTACTTGCCATCTCTTTCTCTAGTGCTAGTTTTCTGCCCAAGGTTAATAGTCCCTCTTCCAATTTGTAACTTATGATGCCTTTGTCACTTCTGTCATTGGGAATAGCATCCTTCATTTCCTTGGACTTTGTCCGATATAATAGTTATCTTTGGCTCTCAAGATTTTTGCTAATGCAGGTGTCTTTCACCATAATTTGAATCACTCTATATACATTTTTCTGTTGCAATTGAACTTTTATCCCCAGTTCTTACATTTACCAGAGATATAAGTTTTCCTGATTTTGCTGGATTTTCACCTTTTAAACATCACCAGTTTCTGGAATTTTCAGTTTCATTCCTGTATTGTCTGGACAAATTCTGTTATTTGTTCTTTGCATTCACGTTTTTTATTAGGGCTGTTCCAGTAAAACATATATCCCCCCAGGGACAGCACTTTAAAAAAACTTCTGTAGATGGTTGTGTTTCAAACTGTTTTTATTCTGATAGTGGAGGGTTGGTTAGGAAAATCACTTCTGGTGTGGGTTGCGTCAACAAAATCACAAATCACAGGTGGGGTTGTTGGAAAAAATGCATATATATTTAAAATCACATCTAACCCCTTCTTAGTGGTCTGCAGAGATGCTGCCAGGGCACACGAGTTCACTAATCGCGTCAAGTTTGTACGAATTCACAACGTTGGAAAGCAGTGATGCGCGAGAACTCCCACAAGTTTAGTTTAAAGTCGTGCATATTAAAAATGTACCCTTTGAAGTCGGCTAAAACACGGTATTGGTGCTGAGAGTAGTCTCACTCACTTAAAAAATTGAAATGTTTGATAGAACATTTCAATGAAGCTCATTATATACCCTAGGGTGTCCCCTAGTCAGATCAAGTTAGATTTAGCTTGAACATGCATGCGATTTTGTTTAACCATTATTTCAATTCATTGGTATAACAACAGTTACAGACACTACACTTGGTGTATAACATGCAAGAAAAACAGCATGAAAACTTTAAAACTTTATTTTTTTTCACAGTAACATCAGTAACAGGATATCAACATTTAAAGTAAACAACATAACTGGAAGTGGTAAACAACTTAATAACAAAATCAAAACATCTATGACAAAGGTATCACTAAGAAAAAAAACCTAACCATGAAACTTTTGCATAACAAACATAAAAGACATAGAATAATCTTATATAGGCATTTATCTAACACCAAGAAGAATATTTAAACAAACAAAATCATTAATACTGGCCAAAAGTATTGCAAACTTCCATAAGAGTCAGAAGTACATTGTCCATAAAATTGGTTACAGACACTACAAAACTATAGCATTTCAATACAGCTGCAGAACCATACATATCTCCATAAAATTCACTTCAAAAATAATTCAACATGAACACATTGACTAGAATTATTCATTAAATGAATGTTGATTAGTTAATAAAATGATAAAACCACATTGTAACAGGTATATGTCCAATACTTGTGTTAAAATTATGAACTGGTAAATAGCACTTGAAAGTTTAATACTAAATAGTGTTTGTAAGAGTAAAATATTGAAGTATAATGAATGTTCAATAAATCATAGTCACTAAAGTATTGTTCAAACCCAAGGTGCTGACTCAAACACAGACCCATATGTGATTGATCTTAAGGTTACAGACACTACACATTAAACCTTGACTTTATATTGTCATTTCAAATAGAAGTGCTTATGATTTTTTTCCAGATTTGACTTGAGCTTAGACAATTCAGCTGCATTAAACTTGAAATGACCCCTTTCATTGACTATTTGTGGAGCTTTTACCCTGTACAAGATAGCATCTAGAGCCTCTTGTGAATAATCATCTTTTTCAGGCCAAACATACATGTTGCCAGACTTTCTCATGTATTTAAGTCTAACTTCGTTATGAAGAATGTCTATTACTTCTGCTAAGTATACATCTAGAGGTCCCTTCTTTGGCTTAAGTCCTACAGCAACAAATTCTCCAGGGTGGTATTTCTCTATTGGTTTCTCTGTGTTGGTTGGTGCTTTTTTGTCAACTTTGATCTTCTTTGTCACAATGTTTTGTCTTTCTGTTGACTTCCGTTTCTTATTAGGCTTTTCGCTTGTTGCTGAGTTATGATCTTTCTGGTTACTTCCTTGTTTTCTTTTCTTGTCATTATTTTCTATTGTTGATGGATTCTTGTCTTTAAGTTGTCTTTACTTTTAAATACTTTTTTAGTCTGTGTCTTTTATATTTCTTCAGTAATGCGTCACAAATGATGTTGTATGCATGTTTCTTTGCACCCCCTTTCCTTGTTTTCACTTCTGAAATGCTCTCTGACACAGATTGTATAACAGTATCTGTCAATTCAAGTTTTTTTCTGCAATCCGGTGTCATTATCATTATATTCCTATTTAGAAACTTTGATGTTGATGGAGATTCAATTAATTTACTTATGATGACTGCTTTTCTCTTTGGGGTATTTGGTAATACTTCCTTTACCTTTTTTAATTGTCTGTACAGAGTTGCTTTAGGTAACACTTTATTCATTGGTGAATCTCTGGCTGACCCAGTATTTCCTATTTCACAATCAGTCTGAATACACTCTTGCTGTATACTTTCATTCAGTTTGATACGCATTCTCCATGCTTGGGTTCTTTTCACAGCTTCTTTCTTCTTTCTACTTAATTCAGCAGTTTTCGGACTTCTTAAATCAACACTCTTATTAACCGATATTGCCAGGGCTGCTTTTTCTTTCTTTTTCTGGCGATACCTTTTCATTTCTTCACGTTTTTTCCTTCTTAATTCTTGTTGAAGATTTGAATCGGAAAGTGATTGCTGTTTTTTTAGTAGTCTTGCATCTTTTCTTCTTTCTCTATCAACCCTTTTTAGCTCCTCATGTTTCGCCTTATTTTCCCTCTGTTTTTTTCTCCAGGCTTGTACCTTTAGCCTCGTCTTCTCCCTTCTAGCTTTAATCTTCTGTTCATCTTCTTCTGGCTTATCTTTGCTTCCTAAAAGCAAACAACTTCATTCTCATTTTTGTTCCTCTATGTATACGGATGAAATTTAGACTTTACAAAACATACTTGTAATGAGTACGCAATATGCTTTCATACATAAGCAAACTGGAATAACCTGTAGATTCTTAAAGAAAAGTATCTGATTGAAAAAGAAATAGCATAAAACCTGATGATTATTCAATGTTCTAGCATTTACAATGATTGCACACTTTCCTTAATAATGTAAACAACAGTCGGGTCAATTCACATGTCTAGTAGTGTCTGTAACCATTTGACAATATCAGCAATGTATCCAATACTAAGTCTGAGCTCATTGAATTCTCATAATATTTCTGTTTGAATTTACTAGTCTAATGATATGGAATGCAAAAATACTCAGTTTCAATTGCATATTGTAAGAAATCACTGAAAATGTTGCCTGTTATCAGAAATCTAGATGAAAGAAACTATAAATATACCAAAATATTACAAATTGCAGACAGACAATATGTCAAAATTTAGCCTTACACATCAATACTGTAATAGGAAACATAATTTGGCTTCATTTTTTTAAAAAAAAAACAGGGATAAAGTCATAGACAGTATAAAAAGGGGATATTGGTTACAGACACTACAATTTAAGAGTGTGGTTTACCATTCAATACAAACTTACCAGAGTTGTTCCCAGAGGTTTGCTTTTGTCGTCTTCCCATGTCTTAGGGATGTACCATGGTAAAGAACAGAAAAAGTAATTAGGCAGCTTCTTCTAGGATAAGAAATTCAGGTTACATTGTCTTGTAGTAAATTACTCAAACAGACAGTGCTGCAAGAATGATGCAATATTCAATCAAGAGAGTTATTGCATCACTTTTTTGCTCTTGGCTGCAGAGGTAAATAGATGATGCAACATTACATCACATAAGATGGAACTTTCTATTGAGAAAAACAATGTTTTAATGACAAGTAGAACAATACTTTTATCTTTCATTTTTATACCTGTTTGTGTAGTGTCTGTAACTTTTTTTATTGAGTTGCTGTTTTTTAATGGTACAATACAGCACCACCAATTTTGGCCAACTTGGACATCACATGGATACACATGAGCCTTTGTAGGATTTATACTTTTCCATAATGAAACAACAAAATTATTGCCATATAAACTTGTAAAGGTTACAGACACTACAAAATTTAGAACTGGAAAGTTTGACAAAGAACAAGCTCTCAATCGAATATCTTGGCTAGCCATGTGATTTAAATGGTTTTACTACTTATTATAATATAAAGTCGAGTTCTAGATGTCAATAAAAGTTATAATGAATGTTATTTTGTACAAAATGTTGGCATATAACAACAGATTAGTGTTTGAATTTCAGTGTTGAAACAAAACTTCTACTGACGGTATTTTGCTTATAAAATCCATAATATTTTACCGATTTCTTTAATTCAAGAAGCAATATTTGCAGGATAGAATTCCGCATAAAACCAGACCAATAAATGCATAATTTCAGTATGATATTTAGAGAATTCTCTATTTTATATTCAAGCTTTTTTCGAGTGAGACTACATAACGCTCAAAAATGGCCATTTTTAGAGCTTGTTTCCATGCATATCTCAACAATGGGTTACACTAACCTCTTGAAATTTTCAGGAAAGTAAGAGAGGTATATGCCAGGCTTACCAATCTTTAAAATTGGTTCATATCTTGTTTAATTTTTCTATTTCATGCATATAACATGAAAATTCCTTTATCAGCACCAATACCGTGTTTTAGCCGAGTATACATGTTTTATTTAACTGTTAACCCTTAAAATGCTTGTCGCGACATAAGCCCTGCTGCCGGTAGAGGTCTCGTAGCGCTTGTCGCGACATCGTTTTTCAGGTAGTCAAATGTTTACACAACTGGATATTTCAGATTGATGTGAATGGTTGTTAAACTTAATTTGATTTGTACATTGGGCCCTGGAACATGCTTTCTGTCATAGTTTTAACCTTACAGTCATCAAGAAAGTTTTACAAATGCATGTTTAAAATACGGGCCACCCTGAAACCTGAAAACCCAAAATGGCCGACTACCAACGTGGTTCATCTTCAGATGATGTTTTCTTTCGGAAAATACTGGCTGATGACAGCGATGATGACAATGATTATGAAGTTTTGATGTATATCAGTCTACTGGAGCCGCGAAAGTGTTACTGGAAATACCAGTGAGTGCTTTTTAACCCAAAAATAATGTTGAATACGAGTTCAATGTACATGCTGTATTGCAGACAGCATGCCAGTCAACGGTACCTGGACATTTCGGCCCAAGACATTTCGCCCCACTTCAATGGACATTTCGGCCAATGGCAGTGGATATTTTGCCCCACCTGGTACCTGGACGTTTCTAGGGACACTAGATACACGAAATTATTACAAGAAAGGGACACTAGATACACTAAATTATTATACCAGGACATTTTGTCCCACTTCAATGGAGATTCTGGACATGTATAGAAATTCATCACCATTACATCATTGTCCCAACTTTACTGGAAGTTTCGGACCATTCAGATTTCATTTCATAATCCCAAAGTTTGTTATAGAAATTCAGCAAGTGTTATTTGGGCTTAATTACAGCCAGGTAGCTTGTTTGATCTTCATAGTTAAAGAATCCACTCAATGTGGTATCAATGTATTTAAGCTGCAGCCAAGGTTTTGAGTAAGTCATGGAAGCTTTTGTGCAAAGGAAATTTAATATTAACACATATGTTGAATAAATTTTAAAAAATTAATTGAATTTAAACATTTCAATTTATTAAACAATGTCAGAACATACAATGTCATGGTCCGAAACGTCAAGTAAAGTGAAGCGAAATGTCCATTGAAGTGGGGCCGAAACAACCATGGGGCGAAATGTCCCTAATTTCCGGTCAACCCCCTATTCAGCGGTATTTTGATATTTTATGGACAATACAAGCCTAATTAAAATACAGGCAATTTAAAAGTTGAGTGCAATTTTCATTTCTTTTCTCAAACAATTCAGCACTGAGGGATCATGTGCTACAAAACCATACTGAGTATAGCGCTTTAAGGGTTAAGATAAATTGAAAAAAATTAGAATCTAAAAAGAATTAAAATGTCAGGATATTTATTTGATCAAAATACCTCCGTCTGAACACGCAGACTATGGTATTGTTGGACTCGAAACCCTAATACAGCATTATGGAACATATAAGAAATCTGGCGTAGTAGGCAGCAAAGCACCGATTCAAGAAAGTGAAACTTTGGCAGAGTTCATGCTAGTGAAAAATCTTATTTTGGAAAAGAGATATCCAAGAGACAATATCTATGAGATGTGGAAAATTTTACATAACAACCACAAAGAACAGTTTAACAGCTTGTTCAAGCTGGCTAAGCTATAGCTATGGGTGTGCCCCTTCAGACAGCAGACTGTGAAAGGGGGTTACCAGCATAGAACAAATATTCATACACAGATAAGGAACACATCATGTTCAGAAACAATCAGCAGATTAATGCTTATACAACTAGAGTGGACATCTTTGGAGAATTTTCATTTCAATAGAGCCCTAACAGAGTGGATTTTTAAGAGTTGGGTGAATATTGAACTATGGCCATTTCTTCCCCCCCCCCCCCCCTTTTTTTTTTGTGTACTCCCCTCCCCACTTATTTTGATGACAAGAGGGGAGACCCCCCCCTCCCCCCTTCATATAAAATCCTGGCAGCATCTCTGCAGGGGAGAGAACTTGACCGGGTTATAGGATTTCATTGGTATTCATTTTACTCTGACATTATTGTACAGCGTGTTCGGTCAGCATTGGGAGTTGTTGAACTCCCTAGTTTTCTACGGAAACATGGAATCCAAGTGGAATACATCCAAAAATGTAGAGGTTTACCATCTTAGAATTCAGTCTCCCAGTTCCATTTCACATTGGTATACACATTCTCAGGTTGACAAACAATTACATTAGTAATCAGATAAGCATGTGTGACAAATTTGGATACGTATCAAAAACAAGACAAAGAGTATAGGTGACAGAATCACCAGACAGACCAGAACAGAGATAATCACTGGAATGGGCTTGGAATTTTACGAATGCCGGCATGTATTTACCATATAAGTTAGCAGTGAATATTTTTACTAAACTACGGTCAATACCGCTGGGTATCGACCTGTAGCAACAACGTTAAGCTAATTGACTGTTTCTGAAGTATATAATAATGATAAAGATGGGCATAAGTGTTCCTATTCTTTAATGTGCACGACATTGTTTCCTCATCTTGAAGAAGAATTATTAAAGGGAGGAAAATAAAGTGTGTGCAGTTAACTAAAACAAATAGTGAATTAAGCTACTTAAAAGATTTTAACTGTCCATTCCGGTGATTACCTCTGTTCTGGTCTGTTCTGTCCATTCTGGTGATTCTATCATCTGAAACAGTATAACCGAAAAAATCTTGCAAATTTAGAGATCAGAAAATCTATTGGCAGATTATAGTTATGCTTCTGCCTGATAGACTTGATTAATTTGATTTCTTGGTTTATTGATTCTTGTTGTTACTCAATCCAAATGCATCACCGAAAAACATTGATGCATCTTCAGATTGTTAAAAATAATTATCAGACTATGCACATCTCCAGATAGGGCTAAATAGAGCTTGAATAAGCAATAATAAATAGGTCTAGTCAGAACAATAGACATTGCTAGAGAAAATTTAAATTTGTGTGAGCTGAAAATGTAAAATTTTCAGAGCTACTAACATATAAGTCTGTTTGCACAGTCTGAAGATGACTGTTCATTAGATAAATGTTAGAAAACATAATCAACGATATTCATAGGTTTAAAGACAATTACTATGGTAAAAGTTTATACACTCGAACAGCTGTGGCAAAAATGATAAACCAGTACTTCTGCTGGTGTTGCTATTGATTTGTTGGTTGATTTGTTGTTTTAGGTCTCTCTAATACCTGAGGTCATATAGAGATGAGACCTCAAGTTGTTGGTAGATCATTTAGAGTTTTACACCATTTTCATGACAAGAAAATTTATATATGGCAAAGCTGAGCAAATTTTTTTTTCATCCACTTGCCCAGGACAAGTGGTTTCAGAAAAATCACTTTTCCCACCTTACTTTTCACTTGTCTCAAAATTGTAATCACTTGCCAAGATTTAATGAGATGTATGCCTTAATCCATAGAATGAACAAACGAAATAAAATACAACATAATTATTTCTTAAAAGAATTTAATTTTTCAAAAACATTGGTTGATATACATTTGGTTACTTCAGAAATATATATGTTTTATCTGCTGGATTTGAAAAAAATGTCCATGTACAAGTCTTCCACCTGCACCAGCACAAAGCCAGCAGTTGATAGCTGTGTCTGGGTTAAAGTCTTCAAGCTCTGGTCCATTTGCTAAAATGTTCATTAGAATTTGTAAACTCGCTTGGTTTAAGGAATTCCTTAATGAAGTTTTGATTAAATTCATTGAGCTAAATCCTCGCTCACACTCAGCAGTGGATGGGCTTATAACAAACATGATTTCTAATAATTCACATAACAGACTGATACAAGGTGGAGAATTCACTAAGAGTGTTCCAAGAATTTCAACAGCTGGATCTGGTGATTGCTTGTATGCCCTCATCTTTGCTTTGAACTCTAAATACTGCTCATGAATGGCATGATGGTCTTTCTGTTTGAAAATCACTTCAAGATGATTAAGAAAGGTTTTCCATAACGGGCTACAGTGTAGGCTGTGTTAGAGCTCTCGTTTTTTTTTTTCATTTCAGTCTCATTTAGTTTTGAAAGGACCTTAGTGGAGTGTCAGCACCTCCAATTTCACTGATTTTCTGAACATGCTGGCTAGTGTCATGCATATATTGTGCTGCACAGGCCTTGTGGGGTCAAGAAATGTCATGAGACTTGATTGGTTACATCCTGAATTTGTCATTTCCACTGACAAATACACTGGTTAAATTTCCAACCTGTGCCAGTTTTGGATATTGTTTGTAATAACAGCAAACCATCTTTCATTCCGAGTCAATAAATTCAAGCCAGGGATAACAATCTACCCAATGCGGCTGAAAATTTCTGTCTCTTAGTAGTGTCATATTTGACATTTTTTGCAACCACGGATTCTGGCTTATGTCTCTTTGGAGAAATAGCTACCTCACACTCAGTAGCAGTCTTACATTTTATCCCTCCACTTTCACAAAATTGTTCCTTTTCTGAATCGTCCTTATTAACTTCCTTGCGAAAATAATTTAGCAAACTCATTTTATCCCCAGAGTAAATATCAGCTTGCTTGACAACTACTTCTAAGGTGATAATAGCATACATTTTCTATTTTAAATACAAACAGAGGCAGCACATTAATTAGCATAATTGTTTCGCTTAAAATGCAATATCGCACTTGGAAGTCAATCCTCTGTATAATCAATTAAAAAAAAAAGAATCATTACTGTCATTTAATCAGTTCATAAAGGAAACCAACACTGATGTCGGTAAAGCACCTTTCATTAATTTAATTACACTGACTCGCTGGATTTAAATCAGAGTGAGCCACTTGTGAGGATCTGGTTTGAGTAAACACAATGCAACAAAGCCGCTTAAAACACTGCTAATTAGCTAATTAATCACACCGGCTTTGTTTTGTTTGACGTGTTTTGATTTGCCAATAATTTGGTCGCTTAGCCCAATATGCAGTCAAGTGGTAACAGAATGTGCGCATATGCAACAGTGATCACTTACCACCTGTAGGTGTTATACAGGATGTAAATGTAGATATAGAGTGGGGTAGAATCAAGTATTCAGTATGCCCAGAGGGCATGAATGGCCAAATAAAGGTAGATAGAGTGATTAAAGCATGAAAAGAAGGACTTGCTCGACTTTTTTAAAATAGGAAAAAAGCATAGCTGATAATGTTTAACCTGTTCAATTTCATACACAATAAATAAATTGAAAGCTAACCTGAAGCTTTCGTCCTTGTACAAAGGACTTCATCAGCAGAATGATTTATTCTCTACTGATTTTTAACATCACCCGAGGGAATAGTGAGCGATGTTAACAAATTGTCCCAGATATGCAGCAGATTGTAACAGCCCGTGTCCCTGTTCATCGTTGGTTTGTGAGCACGGATTGATGTAGACTCTTTAACCCCCTGCTCAAACCATGATTGTTCTCGATCTAAGATATTTACTGAGTCCCAAGATATCGTATGGCCCGGGCAAACTGTGTGGATGTGTTGTGATACCTCAGACGAACTTTAACTTGCTCTTCTATATTTGTTGAATCTCGATTTCAATGTCCTTTCCGTTTCCCCAATGTAGTTGTGATGGCACTGACTGTCACCTTGTCCTTCACACTTTATGTGATAGATAGGTCCACAAATATCTTTCTTATTGGACTTATCCTTTAGGTGAACTAGCATTTGTCTTAGGTTCCGGTATGGTTTAAAACACACATTAATTTTCTGTCGCTGAAAAACACGTTTCAGGCATTCGGAAGTCCCTTTCACATAAGGTAGGATGATGCTACCTTACGAGTCACCTTTTTTAGTTATTGGTCGACTCTTCCCGGTACTGTCACTTTGACTAGCGTTCAGCCTGTTGGTAACCTTCTTAATCGCCCAATCTGGATAATCACACCTCTTGAGGGCAGCATTGACATGATCGAGTTATTGTTTTAGATCTGTGGGGTCAGATGTAACGACTGTGGCTCTATGATGTAATGTTCCGACAACCCCAAGTTTCTAATCTACTGGATGGTGCGAGTCAAAATCAAGGTACTGGTCTGTATGCGTAGGTTTATGATAAGGTGCCATCGATGTTTCTGACCGTGTTCATGTCCAAAAATGCTAATCTGCCATTTTTTTCCTTTTCTATGGTGAATGTAATATCTGGATCAATGCTATTATTGTGATCTGTAAACTAAGTTACATATTCTACCTTCTGCTTAGTGTGTGTGTCATCCACATATCTATACCACCAACCCGGGGGATGTGGAGCAGTGGTGAGTGCTAACACCGCATATCTGGGTCAATTTGTTAACATCGCTCACTATTCCCTCGGGTAATGTTAACAATCTGTAGAGAATAAATCATTCTGCTGATGAAGTCCTTAGTACAAGGACGAAAGCTTCAGGTTAGCTTTCAATTTATTGTGTTCATGAAATTGAACAGTTTAAACATTATCAGCTATGAATAATACTACACAGTTAAGCTTTCACCAAAGGAAAAAAGCACTTGTTCCAGACTAGCGACTTGGAAAATTTTACTTGCCCAACTTTTAAAATGAATATTCCGGGACATCGGGCTATGGGATTTGCTCAGCCCTGTATGCCAGTTTTACTGCTGAAGAAGACTCCAGGCATCAGAGACCACCAGGGTAGAACCACTGACCTTCCTCAAGTAACTGGCAACATTCTCACAAACACGGCCCGCATGGGATTTGAACCTATGTGATGAGAGGCAAGTGATCACAAGATAAGTATCTTACACCATTCTGCCATGGAGGCTCCTCTGACCTTGGGTAGAAGTTTCGTACGAAAGACAGGAAGCGGGATATGGAACCCATGACTCCTGGATTCAAAGTCCAGCATGTTGCTACTAAGCCATCAGTGATGATGATGCTGCAACAGTGTTGCTTCTAGGACACGAAATTGCAGGAATATTTATCACAAGCTGGCCCAAATTGAACGAACCTATGCGCCAAAAGCCCCACAGTTTGATTGCCACTGACACAGATTGTGTGATTGATGTGGGCTATTGTTTTTTTTAAACAAAAAGAAGAAAACGAGTTTGGACAAAATGGCGTACAAAAGCAGATATATTTCTGTTCTCATATCATGTAATGAAGTCTTTCAACAAGAACATCCCTTCCTTTCCTGTAATAATTATTACCCAATTATCAGCTCATCTGGGCCTTTCAGACATAAATTTTGCGATCATTTCAAACTTGAAACTATTTAAACCTTCCCCAAACAAACTTATGCCCATATTACACTCCTATAGGCTGAAAAATGTACAGAGTGCAGATGTCTTTCTTGTAGTCACATGCACGGTATGATTGGAATGGTGTAAAAGAAATTTAATTCTTAGTTTTTTGTCCATGACAAGCTTGACAGACTATGATCTTGAGCAGAATTCTGTTCTCACGTTCTCCACTTTATTTTCAAGCCTAACATTAAAAGATACATCTCCTGTTATGTATTTTTTGCTTAGAAGCTCATTACCTAAGTGAAAATGAAATGGGGAAATATTTTACAGTTGCACCATATTGTAAATGGTAGCCAGCAGCTTTGGCATGTGCTAAGTCAGGAGGAACATGCAAGTTCTCACAAAAATATCAAAAAGAATTTTGCAGGATTATTATAAATGAAGAAACAGTGAGGGAGAATCTCTTGTTGAAACGTAATCAAATGATTCGAACATTACAGTGCAGCAAGTGCAAGCAACAAAGCAAAACTTCGTGCAACTTCCAGTCAAACTGGCACGAGGAATGGTTGTGGTTAGAAAAGTCAGAGATGGGGATGCAGTGTATACTGTGTGAAACACAGAAAAACAATCACTTTTACTGTAGGATGCACAAACTATAGGACCAGTACAATAGACAGGCACATAAAATTCAGCTGATTATGTGGCAGCTGTATGGGCAGAAGCTGTGAAAAAGAATTTCGAGCAGGTAATTAATGGCCTGACTAAATCTTGCTTCTTTTGCGCTTTTGTTATGTAATAGTATTGTTGAAGTCCACACCAATTTGAGTCGTTTATAAAGTTCTTTCAAAAAGCGGTATTCTTGTTTTCCTTGTTTTTTCATTTTTCTCGTTTTAATTATTTTAAAAATTCAATCATTTTTTCGTTATAACTCTTTTCTACTTGTCATTCTAACCTGTACACTTTATTATACCCATGTTTGATATACATGAGCACCATCAAAAAGGAACACATTTGCAATTGGTAAATATTTTTAAAATCGTGGATCAAGTATACAAGCAAAAAACATTGCTTAGATACAATAAATCACACAATAATCTTGTGCTTGCCTGTTTTTAAGATGCTGCAATCACTTGAAATATGTTCTTCTGTGTGACCCATATTTCTCAAGGAAGAGGGTGAATTTGTCCCATTGAATTTAGAATTGGCCTACTTTGGAAAAGGGATGGGGGAGTTAGCCCTCTTTTGAAAAATCATAGACCAGAGACAGAGAACTGCAATGAAGTTGATTTTAAGAGTTCACTGGGGTCAAGAAAATTATTCCTTGTTTTTCATCCATTTTTTAATCTAATTTGGGGCGGGTTGTGAAGTGTTTTTTTTAAAACAATTTTTTTTTTTCAGGACAGGGACAGCCATTTTATCAAATATTTTAACTACATCCAGTGAGGGGCAGTTGGTATGAAAATCTAAGAACTAATTTATTGTGGCCTGATGATGGTAGAAAACTGATCGGCATTGATTATGATGCTAATCTGACTGATCAGTAGGGATGATGATGAAACAATGTTTGACATGCTATATTTCTTTTTTTTAATTTTATATTAGTCATGCAATAAGGCATAAAAATAAGACATCAGTCACTAAAAATATATTTTTCTTACAAGAAATTTTATAGTATAAAAGTAGGCAGAAATAATGTGACATCGCTTCCATTGGCATTAATTTTTTTTTTTTCTTTCTGACAAATCAAGTAATATCTATTTACAAATACATTTATTGAAAAAGCATAAAAAGAAATCACGGAATCTGACTACATTTAAAGCAATACAAGATTTAACTATCATGCAAATCAAAAGCAACATGCCTAAGAACAAAGAAATTTAAGCAAAACATAGCGCTCACTGAAATAAGCACACATACATAGTCATAACAAATGACAGTTTAGTAAGGATGCACATTCCTTATTGCTGCATTATAAGAGAAATCCTTATTGTAAAATCTTGATTCATGGACATTAAATTAGTAGGTACATGTATTAAGTGACTGAACCTCGACATCTACAAATAATAAGGCACCAAGAAAATTTTTGATTTTACAGTAGCAGAAACATACATGCCCAACATACAAACAAACAAAAGAACAAAAGATGATTGATTATAAAGTATGAATAAAAATAAAAATATGTAGTGGATTATATAATATATAAGAATTCAGTAAAGGTTACCATGGGTCAGCTGTCATATTAATCGCTTCTGTCCCCAACCCAAAATTCAAATCGCTTCTACCGCCTACTAACCCCTAGCCAGAAATTATGTAAAATAATATGCTTTAGCCAGAAATTATGTAAAATAATATGCTTAGCCAGAAATTATGTAAAATAATATGCTTCTGTAGGGGGCAATGTTTTTCAATTAAAACACATCAGATGGTGGATCATAATTTTTTTAAATTGCTTCTGTTGTGGGTTGGTTGAATTTGAAAGTGCCTTCCCCCTGGGGTGTATATGTTTTACTGGAACAGCCATTAAGAATAACCATTAGAATTGCAGTATTTGTGAACTACGTTTTGATTGGTCCATCTGAACCAGTGTAAAGTGGCATAGTAAATAATTTGTCATGTGTATGTGTCATGGCTATTTCTGATCATGTTTAAGAAAATTGTTTCAAAAATGAGTATGTTAGATGACAGTGCAGATATCAGATCACTCGAAAAGGGAGTAAGAAACAAGTGGTAATGGCTGCAGGAAAAGGACTGTAATGGGGTATTTATGTCAGACTACATTAAAAAAATTAACATCCCAAGATATTTGATGTGCATGGTATGCAGTGACAAGATTATGTGTGGGTCATCAGGAAAAAAAGAATTGTACAAACATTCAATGAAACACCAGCACTTTCTGATTCAAGGAAGACACCAACACCCCCAGTCCTGGGAGGAATCAAGGCCTAACAATTGACCTATCGGCACTTGTCAATCACGCTAAGCGCTTAACAAATCAGTGAGTGTATTTAGACTCACCTCCAGGCTTTGTTTACATCTGCCATTTTCCTCAGACAAGCTGATTGTTGCGATAATGAATTGGTTATCGTAAATATTTTAAAAAATTTTAACAGTTCGTCAATTTTTCGATTGATAATAGTGAAAAGGTGTCAATGGGGGCTTTGTAATTCTGACAGTCTATATCCAGAACGTCTAAATGGATGAGTTAGATTTATTCATTTACACAAGTATTGGCAATTACCACATGTTTGTTTGCACAAAAGTATGTCCCGTCGATGATTTGAAGAAAATAAAAAGAAGAAGAAAATCGAAATGGAAAAAATGTGTAAAAATGAATGTGTGTAGAATATGGGCTTTGGTGTGTGTGTGTGTGTGTGTGTGTGTGTGTGTGTGTGTGTGTTAGTTTGGGCTCTGGTGTGTGTGTGTGTGTGATTTTCTTCGTCTATGGGAATCAATGGACATGAGATTGCATTATTTTTAAGGTTGAACATTTACATTTTAATGTTGGTTTGTCCACACAAAAAATCCATCATCCTCTCGATCTTTCAGACACTTGAGTGACTTTTTACTTACAGTTACTGAGCTGAAGGAGGGGTGGGGATGACAATTTTAATAATTATAAAGCTATACAAAAACATTGATTTCAGATATTCATCTTCCGATATATTTACCATGTATTTAGCATGTTTACATCAACATACATCACTAATCAAAATTCCATCTCATGAACAGAGTAGAACTTTAAAATTGTTATGTACAACAGTATACTTCTTAACAGTAACAGTTTTTAAAAACGCTTTTGCAATATATTTTTAATTCATTAAATCTAAGGCAATATAAACAAAAATCAGTTAAAATTAATAAAGATATAACTGTATACTAAATACAGTAGCATCTTTTGATGTGAATTGTGTTTTACATAAATATGTTCTCAAGTCACTTTAAAATTGATTTTAATGATTTATTGAAATAAAACACATACCGGTAGGTTATTATTATATGAACTTGAAATACAAATATAAATATTGTCCACTGCAGTATAATTTATGCAACTTGGTAATTTTACATTTTTTAAGAATAATAAGAATAATTTTTGATAAACCTATCACTGAAATTGAATCAGATTTCTTTGCCAAACACTGAATGTTTGTCGGGGGGTTGTCAGGTCGTTATGTCACATGATTCGGTAACCGGAGCAATCTTGTATTTCATGTCAGGTCAATTCCAGGAGGGAGCAATGGCACATCCTGGTCTAATTAAGTCACCAACTCACCAATTTCAAGAGGGATCAGGGGCACTTCCTTGAGTAAGGAAGTCGCCGCCAATCCAATCCCAGGAGAGATCAGTGGAACTTTCCAGTGTAAGGAAGTTGCCAACTCTGTGATCCCAAGAGGGATCAGAGGCACTTTAATGTGTAGGAAGTTGCCAACTTGCCAATCCCAGGAGGGATCATAAGCAAATTTCAGTGTAAGGAAGTTGACAACAAGCCAGTCTCGGGAGGAATTAATGGCACATTTTGGTTCAAGGAAGTCACCAACAAACTGATCCAAGGAGAGATCAAGGACACTTAGCAATTTAAGGAACTCACCGGCACCACTGAGCAAGTCCTGCCTTCCCGACATAAGGAAAGTGTTGTCTTTTTCTGCTTGCTTATCGATGGGGTCAAGATTATTGATAGAGTCAGGTTCCTTGGATAGAGACTCCTTATGATTTTTTTTCTTGCCTGACCAGTCATTGAATGGGCACTAGCACCAGGCACAGAGCAAGGTGACGGATACTGGTCATTGAGCATATGTCACCAGGCACCCAGGTCTAAGCACCAGACACAGTGCAATAGTTACTGGGCACCAGGCACAAGTCACTCTGCAGGACAACACATATCTATCACCAAACATATGTTACCATCAGTACCGGACCTCATTCCCGAACCAGGACCAGGAAGCAACCTGCCTCCTGTAGAGAAATGGACTGCATCGATACCCTCCCTTTTCCTAGGTTTCCTTTTAATCTCCACATGGCTTGGGTTGATGAGTCTGGAATGTCTCCTTTTTCCCACATGGCACCATAGATGAGTTTCTCACGGTTCCACTGGTTGGCAGACTGAGCAGGCTGTAAGCCCTCCCTCTCCCCTCATTCAGCTTCATTATGAAGAAAAAGGAGGGGGGCCACCACTCAGTCTTCTCCTGCATTGAAAGGGGATTGGCAATTGGCTTCTCCAAGAAGAAAGGAGGGAACAAATATTCCTGTCTCACCAGAACTAGCAGAGACAGGGCGATGAACTATCTATTCTAGTGAATTCAGATGAGTTCAAGAAGGCCCCAGTCATGTTGGCGCATTCACCTCATTAAGTGTTCCCATCTCTGTCCCATGCCGTTCAAGCAACAAAAGATGAATTAGTGTGGACATTTGATCTATACCACCTTCCCCCTGATTGGTGTCTGAAGCTCTCTGATTAATTAAATTAAAGTATTTTAACTGAATTGTATGTCGGCCACAGTTGTTTGCTTCTAATATTTTTCAGACTTTAGACTTGTTTTCATGTGTTAAGACAAATGTATAAATAAGACCTGAAGACAATACTGGCACGATATAGTTTGAAGGTTCTTTCCTTACATTGATTATGAGAAATAATAAATGTAAAAGCACAGTTGTTTGCTTCTAATATTTTTCAGACTTTAGACTTGTTTTCATGTATTAATACAAATGCATAAATAATACCTGGAGACAATACTGGCATGATATAGTTTGAAGGTTCTTTCCTCTTTCCTCACATTGATTATGAGAAATAATAAATGTAAAAGCTCAGTAGGGAGGGAAGAAAAATTTACTGAAAGAGGTGTATGTACAATTTTCAAAAATTAATTACTATTGTACCATTACTAAAAATTATAAAATGCCTCAGAGAACTAAACTAGAAAATTTACAAAGAATGCAACTATAGACAGGTATTTTCTAACTACTTTAAAACAGTGTCTGCTTGTTTCATTGTAGCCATATGAATAATTTCAGTCAAAATATGATGATAATAAAGTATATATTATCAGTAAAGTAAGACATAATAACCATCCAGAGTGATTTTTAGCTCTCCTGGTCATATACCAGAAGAGCTTATGGGATGGTCTGTTTGCCGTCCAATGTCCAATGTCTGTTTGTCCATTAACACAAGTTTGTTGTCACTACTTCTCCTATACAACTTGGAGGATTGCCATGAAACTTTACTTACACATTCATCCCCACGTCTGCTTGGTCTTAAATGAAAATTGTTGCTGCTCAGACATCCAATCTGGCCACCACAGCAACCAACTTGAAAATCTTGTATTCACAACTCTTTCTGAATGGATGGTCATATAACTATGGGGTTTTCACTAAAAGACTTCTAATGATGTCTAGTTGGTCCTAAATGAAAATGGTGCCATTATGACATCCAATATGGCTACCTCAGCAGCCATCTTGAAAATTTGTTATCTGTACTCCCCTTGAATGAAGAATCATATCAACATGGAGTTTTCACTAGAAGACTTCTTACAATGTCTGGTTGGTCCTAAATGAAAATGGTTCTGCTTGACATCCAATATGGCTACTACAGTGGCCTTTTGTTAAAAATCTTGTTATTGCTACGTATATCAGCATGGGGGTTACACTAAAAAACTTGGTATAATGTCTAGTTGATCCTAAATGAAAACGGTTCCTCTTAGACATTCAATACGGCCACCACAGTGGCTATCTTGAAAATCTTGTTATCACTACTTCTGATTGGATGATCATATCAATATGGGGTTTTCACTGGATGACGTCTCATGGTGTCAAGTTAGTCCTAAAGGAAAATGGTGCTGACCTGACATCCAGTATGGCCACAACAGCAGCCATCTTGAAAATCCTGTTATTGCTCCTCCTCCTGAACAGGGGGCACAAGGTGGCTGAGTAGTCAAAGATGCTCACCTTTACAGATCTCTCAAATATAATAACTATATAGATCAGAAAACCACACAAAGGTTCGAAAAGTTAATGATTAATAGAAAGCTGCACTTGACAAGAATCATAAGTATTTCATTTCATCATCATCATGGTGCTCAACATTGTAATAACATCTGGCTTGAAGAATGATATTAATAACATGACTTTTAAAGATAATAAAAGCACATATAAATGTAAATGCATTATAATGTTCCAAAGGTTATGGCTGTCATCACATATGACATTCTTTAGCCATTTTGAATTCCATAAGGAATATCAACTGATGCATTCTGATAGGTGCAGTATTTTCCTTTTCATCTTACTACAGTTGAGGCTCATCTTTTGCCTCATGTTTAACACCAAAACTGATTGTAGTTGTCAAATGTGCATTCTGAGACAGAGGCTTGAAGAGCATTTAACCTTTACTTCCTAGATAGCTGTGAAATTTGTTGCTGACTCAGTTTACTGTGTATTCAGTTAAACGAACTATTAGATTATGTGAAGCAGTGAAGTGTACAGTTAGTGGTAAATGAGTTCACATTGATGAGCATTGCTTTGTCTTGTACAAGTTATTCGGTGTATATTGTCATAGATTTGCTGACCAAGAAATTCATTAAAGTTGTATTTGTTTCAAAATAAGACAGTTTAAAGTGTTATTTGTTTTGTAAATTGAAGCATCAAACTTTTGTCTTAAAGTTTATTATTAAAATTATCTAACTTTTCTTCAGCACAGTATGTAATTACAGAATACATGCCTGTGGTAAACTCTCAAATTCGGTGATTATTTGTGAAGAGATAAAGTAATCCATGTTAAAAACCATTCTTTGTACATATAAATTCTAGAAAGACAATCAAGATTAATTATTTGCTGCTTATTTTTTTTATAAATTACAGGCATTTGATGAGAGAATGAAGACACATGAGATGACAGAAGGTATTGTTGTGACAGAATATTACAGTTTTCAAAATTTGTCTATCATATGCCAATTTTTTTAACCAGTGACAATTTCTTGTCAAACAAAGATTAAGTTATGAATGAATTGAGCTCTAGAAATTGAGAACTATACACATTTTGTAGGTAAGTATGATCAACTCAAAAAAGTAACTAACTTTGTTACAGATAGTATTATTGTTATTGTTACAAGTATACTGTTGTAATCAGATCTTTTATCTGCAATAGCTACCACTCATTCTTTTTGGGAGAAGATTGGAAACTTTATTCATCATCTGTTAGTGATGTTATTATACACCTGCCTTAACGATATGACACATGTCAGGCCATACATCCATCTGTCTTCAGTTTCTGCACAATAACTTAAGTTCTAGACTTATGACTTTGACCAAACTTTGTGGAAGATGACTTGCACTGGGGATAAAGACAAACCTGTTTATTTTAGGGTCAAAAGGTCAAAGACCAAGGTCAGTATGACTCGGAGCAGAGTAATGGTTTCTGCACAGTAACATTCTGGATCACATACCATATTTATTGGATGATAAACCCATGCTTGATGATAATCCCACTACTACCCCATCCCACCCACCCCACCCCACCCATAGTGACTTAGTTTTGGCAAATAATTATTAAGGGTGTCTTTTTATAATAATAAACCAACTCCCTACTTTTTGACAAATTTTTTAGGTATCTTGCTCATAATGTTTTCCCTGCAGGCTCAGGAACGTAGAACATGCCCAAAGCGTCACCCCCCCCCCCCCTTGCATTTCATAAAAGGTACTTGGGATGCATCCTGTGATGATATTCTTGTTGAGAAGGTCATGGACATTTTTTAAAAAGGTAGACTTGTATACAAAATTTGTCTCTGTATTAAAGAAATGTATACTTTTTAGGTTACCTGGCCATAAGGCCAAGTAAGCTTATAGCCTGCCCTGTGTCCACCATGTATTGTCTGTCGAGTGTTTGTCAGCAATTGCTGTTTTAAACTTCTCAGAAACCACCTCATTTGGCACAGAGTATCCTTGCATTAAATTGATCTTTTATATATAGCTGTCATTACTAAAAATAGTAAAAACCATTTAAATGACTTCGAAAAACTGTTATACCGATTTTGATCAAATTTGACAAAAAGCATCTTGGCAGGAAGACCTTTCAAGTTTGTACAAATCATTCTGATTTGCCTTCAAGTATGGTCAGCATTATTAATGATAGAGAAGCTAAAAAAATTGGAAAAACCTCTAATTGACTTCTTCTTCAAAACTGCTGACTAGAATTTGAACAAACTGTACAGCATCCTGGCATGAATACATTGCAATTTTGTACAGGTGATGCTGATCCACCATTGAAATATGGCCACCATTACTAAAATTAAATGAAAAACTTTGAAAGACTTTTTCTCTAAAGCCATAGAATAGGATTTGACCAAACGTTTCAGAAAGCATCCTGGCTTGAAGACCTTTAATGCTTGTAAAAATGTTGCTGATCTGCCATCAAATATAGCCACTGTTACTAAGAATATAAACACGTTTAAAATGACTCATAAAAAATTGCAGAACAGAATTTGACCAAATTTTGGTATCCTGACATAGAGAGCTTCAGGTTTATACAAATGTTGTAGATTAGTTATTGCTAATGTGCCATCAAATATGGCCACCATCACTAAAAGTAGAAAAACCTTTAAACTACTTATCCAAACCTGCTCAACAGAATTTTGTCATATTTGACAGAAAGCATCCTGGCATGAAGACCCTTTGAATTTATACATTAATGCTGATCTACCATCAAATACAACTGCCATTACCAAAAAGTAAAAAAAACAAAAAACATTTTAACAAATTCTTCTTTGAAACCATTGAATTTATTAATTATAGAAACCATACTGTACTTATGAGTTTGCATATTAAAGCAAGTGAATTAACTTATGATAAGAACTATTTAGAATCACAGGTTTGTGGTTATGCGGATATCCCCTTTGTGGAAAATAGTTCAAACATTTTTAAAATATTAAATTTACAATACGGACATCATACATTTCAATAAAATAAGTGGTATAAATTAGCAAAATAATAACCCTTTTTAATTACATTGAATAATCTTTAATTTAAAACTCAAGAAAAATATTAAATGGAATTATAACAAGTAACACTGTCAGTAGCTGAAATAAATTATGCATAATATTAGCTTGGAAAACAGCGGAGTATGTATAATCTCATGTATGAATTTGTTCTATTGTGCCTTAAAAAAATCAAGTTGAAAGTTATTAAAATGAAATTTGATGGGATTTCAAACAGGGTTTCATCACTATATGAATATAGAATCTAGCAATCTAATTGGATGAAGTTTAAGTCGGACTGTTTTGACCCATCAAACATTAATAAATGACTATGATGCAAGCCCAGGTGTGAATTCCATCAAGAGAGCTAAAGACTAGAATTAATTGCCTTGCCAGCCATGGTGGAAACTCGAGAGAGTGATCACTGGCATCTGTGTGCATGTCCATCCAGCCGTCCACACCATAGATTAACTTGAGCATTAAAGTTTATTTACTTTTATTTCAATATCATTTTATCTTACCCTCTTCAGATTTCAAATATAGCTTCAGTATGCACTCTCTTTATCTGACTAAATGAATACCCTTATTGTCAAAGCTCAGGGCTGGCCTCGATATGGATGAAATTAAAGTTTATGGTTTAACTTTAGACTTGCTTTTCAAGACATTGGTAAAAATGGGGCTAGATTGAATGAAATGTTAGTTTTGTCTAAAGTTTCACTAATCCACTTGCTTGTATGCAAAAGTCAACACATTTCAAATTGTTACCTCCCTTTGTTGCTACTCTCCACTTTTCATGAGATAAGGGAGATTCGTTAAAGTGAATCCCAAAGAGTGAACAAACAAACGAGCCATTCAATAAATGAATGAAATGAATTAATGATAAATGACTTAATAATTATATGATTCTTCAAAAATGTATATATTTGAATGGAAATAAATTGCAGACAAATGGAGAGAGGTACCAAGGTGTGAGAAACTAAAGAGAAATTTCAAGTGTAATCCACAGCTTTGCACAATATATAATATGTAATTGTTTTCAAAATTTCTTTTCTGCTTTCAGTTATTAATTTGAATTAAATTTAGTTTAATGATATCTTTTATCATATGAGTGATATAAAGAATGTTTTTAAAAATCTTTCTTCTCCTTACAAAACGATATTGGGGCAGATCGAGGAACTTTTTCTACGGGGTTTGATTTGAGGATTTGAGATGGGATGGTTCATTTTGCTTAAAATGGCCCCCTTTTTATGTTTTTTTTTTTAAGTGAAAATGTACTATTTGTACCTCTAAATCCACCTCAGTTATATAACTCCTTCTATGTGCATGTTTTTGCATTTAACAGCACCTCAGCACAATTACTGGCTATATGGTGCAACTTAAATGTAAAGTTCTAAAAATGTAAAAATGAAGATTTTCACATAAACTTAATTGTCACCTATACTACATGAAGAATATACTTATTAGAAAAATCTTACAATGTTGACTTCCAAGTATCCATATGAAAAACACAGTACTACAACATTGTCCATAAAATTTAGGGGCCCAGGGTGGCCGAGTGGTCTGAGGCGCTCGCCTTTACAGATCACTGACATCTCACCTTGGTCCTCGTGGGTTCGAGTCTCTGGTTCGGCCAACGTAGGTATGTGAGAAAGCTTGCCAGTAGCTTCCTGTGAGTCGGTTGTTCTTCCAGGGTTTTCTCGGGTTCTTCGTCCACCAAATATACTGGCCGCCATATATAGCCTATCATGTGCTGAAAAATGGCGTTAAACCCATAACAACCAACCATAAAATTGAAGAAAAATTAGTTTGTATGTCTGTATTTAATGGTTTTAATGGCACATCAGCACAATCCTGGCTATACAGTACCATGTAAAAGTCGGGTTGCAAAAATGGTAAAGGAATTTTTTTTTTAAATCATGAAAAAAATAAACCCTTCTGAATAAAAAATAAACATATTCCTTTAACATTAAAAATAAGAGGTAATGATGTAAAAATTCTTTAAAAGGTATAAAATGCAAGTTAAAAAAGGTACTACACCACTCCCTTGATAACTCGTGCACAGATAACTCATGAACCCGCTTATAATGCCGAATCAGGCGTGGATCCCATTTTTTTAACCGGAAAATATGAAAAAACATTGGCCCTTATTTATTGAACATGAAGAAAATCACAATCAAAATTGGTAAATGAAACCTGGATAGATCACTTGTTTTATTGTTGCAAATGGTGGTTAGTACTCGGAAATTTGAATCAACATCATGAAATTAGCAACTTTTAATAACAAGTGATATATTTTCTTAAATTTTCTTTCCAAACAACATTCACAGTACACTAAATAATAATATTCGATGAAGTTTTGATCAATGAAAATATAACTAATGCCTACTGGTTTCAACACTTTAATAAATAAATACCAATTAAATAAGTTTTATCAACTGAAATTCGTGTTTTAGTTCTGTCTTTTAATTTGGTTTCAGTGTAATCATCATAAATGCAATTTGCCCTATTGTATCCAAACGTGAAAAATGTCATTCTTCTATCACAGCTATATCCATGAGCGTTTCTGTGAGAACCAAAGTGCCGACCTTGTTTTGATCTCTGACTTGCGCAAGTATTTGTTGTATTTTTACACTCATTTAAAAGCAGACCTGCTTTGTATTATCACGTTAATTATGTATTTTGTAACAAATCAAATAAAGGGGTGGAATAACAAAAGTTAAAAGGAATGCAAATCCGTCCTGCATAAGAGCTAACTGTCACTGTCGTGTGTCAGGTCAACTCATTTAAATTGATCAATTGAACACCGTTATAAATATAATTATGTTAGTAATATAATTAAACTACCTTACATTAGCATACTCATTCACAGATGTGATCAAAGATAATAAGGCAACCAAGCGAAATGAGTACTTGGTGAATAAAAAGCTTTGTTTCATGGAGAAGTTAGTTCCTGAGTTTGTAGTGAAGTTAAAATTCCTGAATTGGCACTCAGAGACTTCTTCCGGGATGAAAAGAAGTTTCACTATTACTTGCGATGAAATCACAGCATCAATATTTTAGTAATAGAACAAACAAAAAAATCGAGTTTCAACGTTGACAGTTGTTTCACGAAATAAATGTCCCTGGTTTTTAAAAAAAAGGAATCTTTTTTTTTTATTGTGAATCAACAACAGCAAACAAGCAGTGACATAATACACAATGTTATCACATACATGTGATGGTTGTTGAAACTTTTAGAAGTAATGTTGTTAATGATCTTTCAGAGGTTGGAAATAAAAGTAATTTACACAGCAAACAATTTAATTAGAAAAACCTCTTTATTGGTATTCGGCCATTTAACAGCCCCATTACCCCTCTCCCCCCCCCCAGTTTTCTTGATATCCAATGGGGATAGCATCCCCTTCTTAATTCTTTTTTAGGTCACTCGCTTATAGTGCGGTCTATGTTTTTGGACCCCATTGTGCGCAAGTTATTGAGGGAGAGGTGTATCATTAAACCATATATATATATATATATATATATATATATATATATATCAACCATATTGTAGTAGAAAGTTCAAACTTTTGTCCTGCAGGATGGAAAAAGAAAAGTAAGAGTAATATTCATTTTTTGCAAATAATAATAATAATAATATAAGAATTTGTTGAGTCAACTTCTAGCCTGGTTTCATTATAGTTAAATTGTCTGTATGTGATACTTAGTGAATACATTTTTTTTATTGAAAGAAAAAATGAAGGTGAAAGTTAGAAAGATGGAAGGAGAAAACGAAACAATCAAGCAAGCAAACATAAAGCCAATCAGTGATGCACTATAACATATGATTACATTTCGAGTTATGTCTAGACAAGGACCAAATATCCCTTTGGTTAGCTGTCCTGTCCAGAATTGATTCATGAAGATCAGAAGAAGTAGTAGAAGAAGATGATGATGATGTCATAGAAGTTAACTGAGAATGTGTTGAGGATCGCTGACATGCATATCAGTGGCAAAACTGCCTTAAAAAGACATCAGGATGCTGGAAGAAAAAAGTACCCTCTGAGACTGCACATGCAAAAAAAAAAGGAAAATATGACGACCTTAATTGTAACCAAAGCTTGCAATAATAGGTTAATTTATATATGGTATTGCACCCTGAGTGGAACTTTATGCTTGAAAATTGTATTTAATATTATTTGAAAAAAATTAAAAGTTTGACAATTGAAAAAATAAATAATTTGAAAATCAAAGTTCTTAATATTTGAGTTTAGCAAGTAAGGTGGAATCCTGTATTGGGGATTTTGGAAAACCTCAGAACTTATTTCATGTTTTGCCTAATCAAACCAGGTGTTGTCTGCATCTCTGATGTACACCAATAATGTAACAAAATACTTCAAAATAGCCTCAACCCGACCAAACCAGGTATTGTTTGTGCATTTTTGATGCACACCAATAACCCTTTGAGGGAAAATACATAAAAAGGCTTAGACTAACCAAACTAAACTAGGTATTGTTTGTACATATCTGATGCACACCAGTAACCTTCAGGCATAATACCATAAAGCTGGCTTAAACAAACTAGTCTACCGGTAATGCACATAGATAACCCTTTGGCAAGATACTGTAGTATCACTAATTTTCATGGGGTATGAATTTAATGGATTTTATTGTTGCCCTGAATCACAAATTTAAAGACCCAATGAAAAATTAGCCACACATGATAAAGAAGCCCCCAACCCTGACTTTTTACTGTTTCATTCCTAAAGATCAATAAAGCTGTTTGATAAATCAACATCATTTCTGTAATCTGGTAAAAAAAATTTAGCTTTTACATATGTTTGTTTTATTTTAACCCTTTAAAAAAAAAGAATTATAATGCATTTTATATCATTTCAATGCACACATATCTATACGGTATCCGGTAGCTGTAATTTCCACTTACTGCCTTAAATCGATATGTTGTGACATAAGTAAGTATAGAGAGAAGTGAGAAAAAGCATAAGGTATTCAAACTCCAGTATTACTAAAAATGAAAGAAAGAATAATAAATGATACTAGTATATGAAAATTAGATTTAATACTTATTCAAATCGATTCTTCATTCAAGTGAAACTTGTTAAAAAATTTAAATCCTCATGAAAGCATGTCTCATTTTATCCATGCATGCTTAATCCCAATTAACAACATGACTGTAAAATACCAGAACTATACCTTGAAGCACAATTACTACTCTGTATATACACTAATTACTGCAAAGTGTTGAAGCTCACACTTCACTGATTTTCGGAAAAATAAATCCACTGAATCAACATCCTGTTAATAAAAGTCAGCTGGTACACACAAATGTTTGTCAGGTAAACAATCCTAAAATTGTGGAATTAAACAAATTCAGCATTCTTAAAGCTGCGGATAATTAGGTCCAATCTTTCACACATTTTCATGTGAGCCACAATTATTCATTCAGCATAAATCAACTTGATTGATAAAATTTTAAGTCATTTTTTTAGTTGAAGTTAGTTCATACATGAGGCAGGCTAAAATAAAATGAGTGATTTCATTGTTTTTCAATTTAGTTAGCATCTTCGCACTTTGATGGGCTCTGAACATCAAATGTTGATACTGTTTGCTAACCGCATTGAACAAGGGGCAGCTGGTCACTTGTTTCGTTCACATGTGGAATAATGACATTATCCGAACCGACGAGGATCTAAGTTAAATTTTACCACCCTTGAATCACTCTGTTAACTCCATGGTCGTCCGAAACAAATTGATGGTGCAACTTTATGGACAGTGTTTTAAGAAAGAGATCATACACATGTACTTTAATAACCGATTAGCTTAGTGTTGTTAGCTGCATCAGCTCCCTTTGATGTTGCGTGTAAGTGATTGATTTTGACAGGTGCTTGATTTGTGTTCATACAAGTGGAAGTATTGTTTTAATTATTGAAACGACCACTGTTTGTTGTCAGCATAGTTTGTTCTTTTGTGTTCTTTATTTGGGGTATTTGTAGAGGTTAATCCACAAAATTAAATACTGTGCCTACAAATATGCAAACTTTGACAGGCAAAACCACGAATTTAAGTACCCACAAAAATGTCTTTTTTTTTTTTACAAAACCACGAAAATTGAGACTCACGAAAATAAATGATACTACAGTACTTTACCCAGATAATTGTGTTATCAAGTACCTTTTAAGGCAAAATAACATAAAGCAGTCTTAGCCCAACCAAACCAAAATATTACTGTGCATCTTGAAGTGTACAAATAAAAGTAACTTTTCTGTCATTGCCCAACAAAGAATAACTAAATCACTAAACACCTTAAAATAGTATTGCCATATTAAAATGCCTGAAATATTTGGGTTCTTTTACATCATCTCAATGTATATGCAGTATTTTATGGCATTGCATATATTAAATGCCATTAGTCGCATATTATTTTTAATTTATATTTCGTATTTGTAGCTTTTAATATCTCCTCCGCAAAATAAAACCCAATATGCTTTCATCTTGAAACTCTTACAAATTTA
Organism: Margaritifera margaritifera; assembly: GCA_029931535.1. Classification (NCBI taxonomy): domain Eukaryota; kingdom Metazoa; phylum Mollusca; class Bivalvia; order Unionida; family Margaritiferidae; genus Margaritifera; species Margaritifera margaritifera. The sequence goes on along the minus strand of JAQPZY010000373.1, from coordinate 61,610 downwards.
AATTATCATCATTAATCCAAATATCTTGATCCTCAAATTATCTAGAGGCTAACCCTAACTATTTTCTGACCATAATAAAACGAATTTAAGAAAAGAACAACAAACAAAATAAATTCCAGATTTTTTGAACGTTGTGACCAAACCACATTTCATTTTGTTCATAGGTGACAGTATTAGACAGTAACACTGATTAAGATGTGTACTATTTTTTCCAATATTTGTTTAGCATTAACTGGACATGAGCAAGGGAGCATGGTTCAGTAATGGTTACCTTTGCATACTGTTCACTAATCATGGTCATTTCAAATTTACAACAAGTTTATATCAAATTATTTATGTAATGTTATAGAAATTTGACAGAAAACATTCTAGCACAATGGCCTTCCAATTCAATACAATTGATAATGATCAACCATCAAATACATTACTGTATTGAAATATAAAAATCTTGAAACAGCTTCACACAAATCATTGAACAGAATTTTATCTAATTTGACAGAAACCATCCAGGCATGAAAGCCTTTTAAGTTTATACAGATTATGCTTCCACTTTTCAAAATGGCCATTGTTATCAAAAATAGAGGGAAAAAAACAAACTTAAAAAGCTTGTTCTCAAAAACTGCTGGATAGAAGTTGACCCAATTTCACAGAAAGCATACTGCCATCTGGGGGCAACTGTAGCTCAGGCAGAAGGTCAGACTCATAATCCATGGATTGTGGATTTGATACCCATTCAGGCCTGCCCAGGTTGGCTGCCTCCATGTGTCCTTGAGAAAGGCACTTAGCACTCTTTCCTCAGCCTAATACAGCCAATAATATGAAAAAAGTGCCTTTGAAACCATCAAAAACAAAATTAACCCATATTTCTTGGCCAGCATTTGGTTTCTATGAGATTCCAGACAAGAGGGGAATCAGAGGCCAATGTAATTAAACCACACATTAGTGTACTGAAATTACTACATTTGGATGCCTTTGACATAATGTCATACTTTTGCTTCATAATGACACATCATTTGTTATTATTACACATGTATAATATGGAAAATATGAATCAGATGTATTAACCTTAGAGATGATGTAAGAATCTATTTTTCATCAGCATAGCACAGTTTAACTCGGTCATGATAAACTCCAATTAGTAGTGAAATCGAGTCATTGAAACTATATTAGCTGTTGTGTAAAATTTACATAGGGGTTGAAAAAGTATTTTTTTAAATTGAGAAAATTGTTAAATCCAAGTTTGTTTCAAGCATATCTGCGGTAATTAATCAAGGAATCTTCATATAGTCTACACTTGTTCTTATGGGGTGATCATGTAAAATTTCTTGCACACTATTGCAGTTTATTATTTTTGTTTTATAGTTCACGAAAGTTTACGTGTCACATGTTCTGGACAACAATCACAACAACAACAACTTACCAATGAGCTGCTGTTATATTTACATAGTATACTCTGAGCAAGAAGAATAAAGTAGTTTGATCAATAAACCTTAGCTTACGTGGGTGCTGCCTAGGAATTTCTCGTCATCAGTCAATCCAAGTAAGGAAAGGAGCTATTTTTAGCTCTACTAGTCATAGACCAGAGGAGCTTATGGGATTGTCTGTTGTTCGTTGTCCCTTCAGCCGTTAGCACAAGTTTGTTATCGCTACTCCTCATAAACTACTTGGAGGATTGCCTTGAATGTTTACACACTCATTCATCCCATGGTCTAGTTAGCCCAAAATGAAAATGGTGCTACTAGGACATCCAATATAGCCGCTACAGTGGCCATCTTGAAAATCTTGTTGTCACTACTCCTGAATTGATGGCCATATCAACATTGGGCTTTGACCAGAAGACTTCTTATGATGTTTGGTTGATCTTAAATGAAAATGGTGCTGATCTGACATCCAATATGACCACCATGGCAGCCATCTTGAAAATCTTGTGATCGCTATTCCTCCTGAATGGATGGTCATATCAACATGGGATTTCACTAAACGACTTTATGATGTCTAGTTGGTCCTAAATGAAAATGGTGCTGAACTGATGGCCAATATGGCTGCTACAGTGACCATCTTGAAAATATTATGCTTCTCCTCTCATGTGGATGGTCATATCAACATGGGGTTTTCACTGAAAGACTTCTTGTGATGTCTAGTTGGTCCTAAATGAAATGGCCCTGATATGACATCTAATATGGCCACCACAGTGGCCATCTTGAAAATCTTGTTATCGCTACTCCTCCTGAATGTATTGTCATATTAACACAGGGTTTTCACTAAAAGACTTCTATGAAGTCTAGTTGGTCCTAAATGAAAATGGTGCTGATCTGATGTCCATTAAAGCCATCACGGCAGCCACCTTGAAAATTCTGTTATCACTACTCCTCCTGAATGAACGGTCATATCATGGTCCTAAATAAAAATAGTGCTGCTTGAATATCAAATATGGGCACCACAGTATCAACATATCAACATGGGGTTTTCGTAAAAGACTTTTTATGATGTCTAGTTGTTCCTAAATAAAATGGTGCCGATCTGACATCCAATATGGCCGTCACAGTGCCCATCTTGCAAATCGTGTTATTGCTATTCCTCCTACATGCATGATCATATGATCATATAAACATGGGGCTTTCACTGAAAGACTTCTTGTAATGTCTAGTTGGTCCTAAAAGAAAATGGTGCTAATCTGACTCCCAATATGGCCACCAGAGCAGCCATCTTGACAATTTTTTTATCGCTACTCCTCCTGAATGGATGGTCATATCAGCATGGGGTTTTCACTATAATATTTCTTATGATGTCTACCTGGCCCCATTTGAAAATGGTGCCAATCTAAAATCCAGTATGGCCAGCATGGCAGCCATCTTAAAGGTCTTGTTATCACAACTTTGCTTGAACAGAAAGTCATATTGACGTGCGGTTTTCACAAGAAGACTTCTTATGATGCCCAGTTGGTCCTAAATGAAAATGGTGCCAATCTGATGTCCAATATGGCAGCTACAGCAGCCATCTTGAAAATCTTGTTATTGCTACTCCTGAATGTAAAGCCATATCTTGAAAATATTGTTATCTCTACTCCTCTCCAATTGGATGGCTTTATCAACGTGGGGTTTTCACCAATAGACTTCTTATGATACCTAGTTGGTCCTAAATGAAAATAGTGCCAGTCATACATCCAATATGGCTGCCACAATGACTGTCTTAAAAATCTTGTTGTCATTACTCCCCTTGAGTAGATGATCACATTGATGGGGAGTTTACACCAAGTCCTAAATGAAAATGGTCACAGTCATACATCCAGTATGGCTGCCACAATGGCTGTCTTGAAAATCTTGTTTTCAGCACTCCCCCTGAATGGATGATCCTTACGACATCTGGTTTTCACCAAAAGACTTCTAATGATGTCTACTTTGTCCTAAATGAAAATGGTGCCAAGCTGACATCCAATATGTGCACCACAGCAACTAATTGGAAAATCCTGTTATCGCTGAAGAATCAGAGATGGTTTCAACACTCAGCAGTTAAAAAGGAAGAAATGGTCTTTTATTGAATTCGTGGAAATTCTTTCACCCAGTAGAGCGTCAGTCCCTTTGAGCGTTTATCTTCAAATTTTGCCTGTTTTGAAAGTATGTAAAGAAAAAGTTTTGTATTATTCCTTCATTTCTATTGCATAGTATACCCTGAGCAAGAAAACAGAAATGGTTTCATTATTAAACCCTTAGTGGGTGGTATTTTTTCACCTTTAATCCCGATAATGCGCATTTTAAGAAACATTTGATGACACTACTGCATGCTGACCCTAATGCTATCAAATATTCCTGGGGAGAATTATGATGGTTTATGAACATGATAACACAAGCAAGTATGAATGGATTTTTATTGAACCCATTTGAGGATATAATTGAAGAATACCTTGAATGATGTCAGTTCAGTAACATTTTTTAAAACAAGATATGAATTATGGATTAACTCAAACTTGGTACTTGGATACATCTAGACAGTATCTGAGAGGAGCTCAGTGACCTACCATCTATAAAAACGGGTTCAAGCACAAAGGCCATAACAAAACTTTTTGTACCTTTTTTTAAAACTTTTTGTGAAATATTGTTGCTACCATATTTGATAAGAATATGTACAATAATTTCAATATCAGCAATTATAAAAGATACAAATAGAGAAGAAACAGACATATCATGAATTCCTACAAATTCTTTTTGGCCATTTTAGCATCTGTCCCTTCGATGGTTTCAGTCTTTATGTTTTGTTTTGTAGGTAAAGTCTTTTATCATTCTATTTAGTTGAATGTCTTTAAGTATTAGGTAAAACTCGACAGTTTCTTGATTAATTTTGCTATTGTACAGTGAGTTTTTGAGTGAAATTCATTGATGTCAAAAAGGATATTTTTTGCTGTATTATTTTCAAACTGCTTTCACACGAAAATGACAAAACCCATTTTCATGAAACTTGGATAATACAAAATAATATTCCCAGTCCCCTGTATTTCGTATTATCCAGGTTGAACTGTATATTTGTAATATTTGGAAGATATTTGTCTTTTTCATTTCCTGCTGTATAAAATCTTGTTTTCTTTTTGATTACTTGGAACATGCTACGGCTAATATTCCAAGAAAAAAATAGAATATACATTTTAAGTGACATCAAGTAAAACGTTTTCGTAATAAACTCTAGAGACCACCAAAATGTGTCAAATATAAACAATCTTGCCATCAAAACAAGAAGTTGTTCGATTCTGAATCAATGACACCTCTTTCCTATTAGTAAATATACCTTGAGTGATTCCACTGCATCCTGGAGTAGGCATGTGCAACCTATGGCCCATGGGCTGCATCCAGCCTGTGGTGGTTTTATCTGATTACATTTACATTGTATGGTGTGGCTTTAAAAATTGCTATCTGGCCCTCACCCTGGAGGAAGTTTCACATGCCTGTCCTATGTAACTAGCTGCCAGGACTGAGCCATATTTTTATCTTTGGCACCAATGGTCATAGACCAGAAAAGCATCCATTAGCACAAATTAGCTGTCACTGCTCCACCTAAATTACTGGGAGGATTGTGAAACTTTACACACATGTTCATCCTACAGTCTGCTTGGTCATAAATAAAAATGGTGCCACCAACATACACCTTGTATGCTCATTATGGTGACCATTTTCAGAATCTTGTTATTGTTACAATTCCTGAATGAATCGTCATATCAGCTTGATGTTTTCACTGAAAGACTTATTATGATGTCTAGTCCTAAATGAAAATGGTACTGATATGACATACAATGTGGCCACCATGAAAATCTTGCTATTGCTAGTCCTCCTGAATTTATGGTCATATGGACATGGGATTTTCACTTAAAGACTTACGATGTCCAGTTGGTCCTAAATGAAAATGGTGGCCCTCAGATATTCAATATGGCCACCATAGTGGTCATCTTGAAAATCTTGTTATTACTGCTTATCAGGAATGACTGTTCATATTGACATGGGATTTTCGCTGAAAAGCTTCTTATGATGTCAACTTCGTCCTACATGGAAATTATGCTGCTATAACATACAATATGGCTACCGCATCTTGAAAGCCTTGTTATTGCTACTCTTCCTGAACTAGGGATGGTCTCACTGACATAGGCTTTTAGCAGAAACACTCATGATGTCCACTTGGAACTAAATGAAAATGGTGCTGATCAAACCTCCAAGCTGGCGACCAAATCTTGTTATCGCTACTTCTCTTAAACAGATGACCATAGTGACATGGGGTTTTCTTTAAAAGACTTTTTTTCATTTCTGGTTGGTCTTAAATGAAAATGGTGCCGACATGAAATCCAATATGGCAACCATGGTGGGCATCTTGAAAATCTTGTTACTAGCTACTTGTCCTTAACAGAAAGTCATATCAACATGGGGTTTTCTTTTGAAGACTTCTTATGATATATAATTTGTCATAAATAACAATTTTGCAGATCAGATCTCCAACATGAAGGCTATGTTGGCCATCTTGAAATTGGAAATCATGTTATCAGGACTGTTCCATTTAAACATACATGGTACCCAGGGAAAGCAGTTTTTTTAGCTCTACTGGTCATAGACCAAAAGAACTTATGAGATGGTCTTTCATCCGTTGTCTGTCAATTAGCACAAGTTTGTTATCACTACTCCTCCTAAACTACTTGAAGGATTGCCATGAAACTTTACGCACATATTCATCCCATGGTCTGGTTGGTGCTAAATGAAAATGGTGCTGCTCGGACATCCAATGATGTTGCTGTGAGGTTCATTATGGCTGACACAGTGGATATCTTAAAAGTCTTGTTATCACTACTTCTCCTAAATGAAAAGTCATATTGACATGGTGTTTTCACCAGAAAAGTTCCTATGATGTCTATTTAGTCCTAAATGAAAATGGTGCCAATCTGATGTCTAATATGGCTGCCACAGTGACCAGCTTGAAAATCTTGTTATCATTACTTCTCCTAAATGAATGCTTATATCAGCATTGGGGTTTTCACTAAAAGTCTTCTTATAATATTTTGTTGATCCTTCATAAAAATGTGATCTGATGTCCAATATGTGACCATCTTGAAAATCTTGTTTTCGTTACACCTCTTAAATGGAAAGTCATTTTGATATAGGGTTGTCATCAGAAGAGTTCTTATGGTGTCTAGTTGTTCCTTAATAAAAATGACTAACCATAAATATGGCCACCATGGTGGCTAGCTTTAAAATATTGTTATCTCTACTCCTCCACAATGGATGTCTATATCAACATGGAGTTTTTACCAATAGACTTCTTGTGATATCTAGTTGGTCCTAAATTAAAATGGTGCCAGTTGCACATCCAATATGGTTGCTATGACAACTGTCTTAAAAATCTTGTTGTCACTACTCCCTCTGAACGGATGATCTTAATGACATGGGTTTTTCACCAAAAGAATTTAAATGACATCTGCTTTATCCTAAATGAAAATGGTGCCAAGCTGACATCCAATATGTGCACCACAGCAGCTAATTTGAAAATCTTGTTATCGCTGAAGAATATCCGAGATGGTTTCAACACTCGGCAGTTAAAAGGATGAAATGGTCTTATCTTGAATTCCTGGAATTCCTTTTTACCCAGTAGAGCATCAGTCCCTTCAAGGGACTCTTGTTTATATATACCAGGGTACTCTGATTATTCAGAGTACATATAAAAATTACAAATTGCATTTATGGGTGTCTCCTCCACATTGAAAGTACCTTTCCTGTGTCCCAATATGTTTTACTGGAACAGCCGTCACTATTCGTCTTTAAGGGATGAATTTATTGACATGGACTAGAACACCTCTCCCTGTATGTAGCTGGTCCATAGTGGAAACGATGCTAGTGTCCTCCCAAAATTTACACAATTTTGTAACAGCTACTTCTCCAGATGGATGGATGGATGGTCATATGTACATTTAAAACAAAATACAACTACAACAACAACAAAGACTTGTTTCTTGCATTATATACTTGCACCTGTTCTAAAATGATGCTGATCGAGCATCGTGTATGGCTGTCTTAAAGGCTGTCCTGAAAATTTATATATGGCTACTTCTCCTGAACATATGATCTTATAGACATGCATTTACACTATAACACTATAGCAATATATAGCTGGAAAATGGTGCTTTTCTGACCTCCAACATGGCATCAGCTATAGTGGCCATCTTGCAGGTCATGTTATTACTTTGACTCCTCTTGCATGAATGGTGGCATTAACATTGGGTTTTCATTAAAACAATTATTGCAATATTTAATTGGTTCTGAATGAAAATTTAAAATTGTGCACATCTGACCACCCATATATCTGCACTAATGTGGATGAGTTTTGAAACCAGACTTAATTGACCTTGGGTTCAAATCAGAGTTCATTGATTACAGTTTTGGACTTCACTGAGCTTATGAATACAGTGACTTGTAGCTATGCAAGTGAATTTTGACCAGACTATGTATTTATTTGTTTTCTAATGAACAAGTTGATAGACCATGACATTGATTGTAAGGTCAAAGGTCTTGACTCGGAATTTTAGCTGTACTGGATTCTGAGCATGATAACACAAACAAGTATGAATGGAATTTTTATCAAACCCAGTTTGAGGTTATAGCTGAAGAATACCTCAAATAATACCATTTCAGTAACTTTGCTTTTGTTTGTTTGGTTTTTTTGTTTTTTTCTCCCCAGGTCATCGTGAAATATTTACCATCATCACTGCTGACTTGGGTTGAATCAGAAGCCACAAAACCAGAATTTCAACCAAATTATGTAAATAGTTGTGACCGCTCTAACTATATCGACTAGTTTTGTCTTCCAGGTTGTTGAATTACAAAGCTATAGTTTTCTCAAGAGCTTGTACCCCTATCTGCATCTAAATAACTATCTGCATCTGAATAAAAGCACAGTATTCCTAAAATTTGCATGACAAAAAATTCATTTCTTTCAAATATTTTAATTTTTCAAAACACCCTTCTGCATCACCATGCAAACACTATTGTATCCATTTTCATTCCAAGTGAATGGCTTAGCTAATGTTAATCCCATGACATCTTAGTCCAGGTCACTGAGATGTTTGTTGATTGCAGTGAACCATCATGAGCTTCTATTTTAAGTTGAATGAATCAGTTGGTGCTTGTATGTCTGAGCTGTTTGACATTTTTCTGTGTACACCTCTCCCTCGATGACTCGCACACGACAGGGTCCAAAGACATAGACCGCACTATTTAAGAAGGGGTTGCCATCCCTGCTGGACATCGAGAAAATTGGGGGGGGGGGAATGGGGCTGTTTAATGGCTGAATACTTGTTTTATAATTGTGTTGGGAATAATTGTCAATAAAGAGCTTTTTCTGATGAAGTTATTTGCTTTTCTGTGTAAATGAACTTTATTTTCAAGATATCCAACCTCTGAAAGATCGTTAACAACATTACTCCAAAATGTTTCAACAACCATCACATGTACATGAAAATATTGTATATTACATCACTGCTTTTTGCTGTTGTTGATTAACAACAAAACAAGATTCGTTTTTTTTGCAAAAACCAGGGGCATTTATTTCATGAAACAACTGTCAACGTTGAAACTCTATTTTTTTGTTTGTTCTGTTAGTAAAATATTGATGCCATGATTTCATTGCAAGTAATAGTGAAACTTCTTCTCATCTTTGAGGAAATCAAGTGCCAATTCAGGAATTTTAAGTTCACTACAAACTCAGGAACTCACTTCTCTGTGAAACAAAGCTTTTATTCATCAAGTACTCATTTCGCTTGGTTGCCTTGTTATCTTTGATCACATCTGTGAATGAGAATGCTAATTTAAGGTAGTTTAATTATAATTACTAACATAGTTATATTTATAACGGTGCTCAATTGATCAATTGAAATGAATTGACCTGACACATGACCGTGACAGTTAGCCCTTATGCAGGTAGGATTTGCATGCCTTTTAACTTTTCTTTATTCCACCCCCTTTATTTGATTTGATACAAAAGACATAATTAAAGTGATAATACAAATGCTTTTAAATGAGTGTAACAGTACAACAAATACTTCCGCAGGTTGGAGACCAAAACCAATCGGCACTTACTTAGGTTGTCACAGAAATGCTCGCGAACATAGCTGTGACAGTAGAATGACATTTTTCATGTTTGGATACAAGAGGGCATATTGTATTTATGATGATTACACTGAAACCAAATTAAAAGATAGAACTAAAACACGAATTTTACTTGACAGCCATCTTGAAGATCTTGCTATCGCTTCTACTGAACTTCACGTCATATATTGACATGGGGTTTTCACCAGAAGATTTCTTATGATGTCTAATTGGTCCTAATTAAAAATGGTTTCACTTTGACAAATAATTTGGTTGCTTAAATGGATGGTCATATCAACATCGGGTTTTAACTGCAAGACTTCTTATAATGAAATTGGTACTGATCTGACGTACAATATTACCACCACAGCAGCCATGTTGAAAATTAAGTTATTGCTACAGTTCCTAAATAGAAAGTCATATCAGCATTGGGTTTTCATGAGAAGACTTCTTGTAGTGTCTAGTTGATCTTAAATAAAATTGTGCCAATCTGATATCTAATCTGGCTGCCACAGCAACCATCTTTAAAATCTTATCGCTACACCTGCTACATGGAAAGCTATATTAGCATTGCACTTTCACCAGAAGACTTGCTATGATGTCTGGTTGGTACTAAATGAAAATAGTGCTGATCTGACATCCAGTATGGCTGTCTTGAAAATCTTGTTTTTGCTACTCCTCCTAAAAGGAAAGTCATTAGGTTTTCACCAGAAGACTAATTATGATACCTAGTTGGTCAATCTAACCTCAGATATGGCTGCCACAATGAACATGTTGAAAATCTTGTCTCTAATTCTTCTGAATGGATGGTCATATGAACATGGGGTTTTCACCAGAAGTCTTTTAATGGTATCTAGTTTGTCCTAAATGAAAATGGTGCCAATTTTTTATCCAATATGGCTACCACAGTTGCTAATTTGAAAATCATATTGCTCAAGAATATTAGAGTTGGTTTCAACACTATGCAGTTAAAAAGAACATGGCCTTATCATGAATTCTGGAAATTCTTTTCAGACACTATAACATCATTCCTTGTTCAATTACTACAGTCTTCATGGTAATTCTAAAAAAAAAACTCAATAACAAATAAAAAGAAGACTCAACCTGGATACGCAATATTATTTATCAAAACCAAGAACTTTTTTTAAAGAACTTCTGCTTATTTTCATTTGATCGTTAAAGATATATTATAGAAAACAAAACTATGTCTGTAAATTTCTTGTGAACTGAAGTTACTTAACAAGTGTAAACTTTCAAAGTTTCATACAGCAAAAGAAAATCTGATTTCCATCCAAGATGTTAGTGCTGGTAGTGGTGGTAATGTGTCAATTGTGGCTATCACCACTGTCGATTGACAAAGTTTGCCTTATCTTTTTTCTGTCCTGTGGGAACACAATTCATAGTGTTCCCACACAACACTGTGTCACTTGTCTATGGCTGTTGTCAAGTCACCAGCTTCGCAGGACTCCAGTTAGTGCATATATAAATAGTATGGTCGCTAAGTGACACTAACATATGGGGGCCATTTCAAAGTTGAGGAACTTACAAGACATGTTAAAAGTGGACACATTCACATATAAATGATGACTAGACTATATGAATACCAGTTTCCAATTAGAATATTTGCCAAAAAATATCTTATTCAAATATTCATTTCAGTACTATCCAAAATATGTTACTTTTAGATTTAAGCAAACTAAGCCTGTGGATATAGGATTGTCTAAGACAAGTTCAGGGATTTTTTTATCCATTATATCAGATTCAAGGTCAATGGCCATGTGAAAGAATTGTATACTGCACTTGGCAGGTATCTTCTGAACATGTTAAATCAAACATGGAAGAAATTAGTTTCATTTTTAAATTTGGTTTGTTTGAGTTTCTCATGAATATCAGAGATGATTTCACTACTCAGCAGATACAAAGAACAAAACGACAGGAGAAGCAAACTTATCTTGGAGGGATTCTTAGAAATTTCCAGCAACTTGTGATTGAATATTTTGCAGTTATATGTGTATTACCACCTTTGTATTTTCTTACAGGTTCATCAGTTGATTCAGTTCCACCCTTTCCCTCTCAGGGAGCAAGACCAAAGACAAAACCAGCCCCTTCACCTTCTCCTGATCAGCACAAGCCACCAATGGTAAATGTTTGATTTTTTTTTTAATGATTCTCCTACTGGAAATACAGCTTGAGTATCATTATTCACTTCTGTCCATCCATTTATCCATATGCCCCTCTGTAATAAATCCAGGCAGCCACAGTAGTTCAGTTGGTAGAGTGTCTGACTTGTATTCAAACTGTCATGGGTTCGATGCATGCCAAAGCCAGTGCAGTTTAGCTGCCTCGATGTTTCCTTTTGAAGGCACTTGGCACCCATTTCCTTGTCATGATATAGCCACTATGAGACAACATGAATTCGTTCATCAATCCATCATGATTTCAATGTTTCATTTGTTAATGTAAAGTTAAGTGTTTCATGCCTAGAAACCTTTGATGTAATACTTCTGGATTCCATTAAAATGTCATGTTTTATATTAGAATATATCCATTTACAGTAAATCTGCAATATAATAATAATCATTTTGGGATCTTAAAGATCATTAACCAATATTTCTAAAAGCAAGTATGACCGACCCTTTCATGTAGGACTTCCTTGTTAATGATTTTACTATAATTGCTGTATTTTTATACACTTTCTAATCAGTGATTATGTTGCACTGAGGCATATCAATCATTTCTGCAGACATCAAAATACTTGAAACATCCGCCTCTTTTATAGGGATTAATTTCATTTGTGACGAAAACTACAGCTGCTTGGGAAATAATAAATATTAAAAAATGGTATTCATCATTCTTATAATGGTTTCAGTTGAGTCTCCTCTCTTGTATCTGTTTATACAGTGTTTCCAGTTAGATGTTTTTATTGTATCCTGTAACTCCATGGGAAAAATGTCTTGTTGTATCCAACCTCTGTAATGGTTTGTGTAGGGAAAGTCACCAGGTTTAGTTGTTATCATGGTGAAAAGAGATATTCTGCCCAGTGACAATGGCCAATTCTGTCTGATGAAATGAAAAAACACCACATGGGGATTGTCTGATTTAAAAAGAATTTGGTGGAAATTTTCCTACCATATAGTGGTCACTTCTCAAGTTGGAAGTCCTTCTGGACAAAGGCATTGTCACTACTTTAAAGGATGTATAGCTGCAACATGAAATAGTTTTACTATGGAGTGAAATTGCTTCTTTTTCATCTGATAATTTTTCCTATCTCCTCCTTTGTATGTAAGCATTGTTTGTTCCAAATTAATTATTATTGTGATGGCAGAGGCCCAGGATGTTTCAATTCATGACAGTGTCCACGATACATTGTGAGATAAGTGCACTTGACATTTTTATTAGACTGATTTCATACATCTGTCTCTTCTGATTCATGTTTTTTTAATAATAAAAATGTGGCAACCAGTCTACATTTGGTAGGTAATTAAAAAGTTCATTTTATTAATAAATTGTGATCAAACCCAAGGCAGTAAAAGCTTCCAAGAAATCCATAACAAATTTAAAAATCAGTACTTCATCTCAATTTGTAACAACTGCCATTTGCAAAGGCAATATTCATAGCGAAACCAAATAGGAGAATCCCCAATAGTACAGCAGACAACCTGAACATTTCCATGGCATCATTGCATGTGGCTGGTGTATTGGGTGAACATTGAATAGCCATTCATGGATAAGGAGACATTGGAATCTCCCCAAGATGCCAATGACAGCTTCCACCTTAAAGAGCTTAATCTTAATCATCCTGTTTTCTATTCTGGATTATATGGCATGATTTTAGAAGGATTACATATTTCTCAAGACCTCAGTTATTATGAAAAGCTGTTTAATAAACAAAAGTTGACCCAACAAGACAAAATAACTTGCAGCTAGGACAGTGGTCACCAATATGAAGCACAAGTTGGAATCTAATTTATTTATATTTATATCTGGGACTCTTTGCTTGATGGGATAAGTATGCCTGAATTTCACTATTTATAATTTTAGATTTTAGAAAGAAACATTAAACACTTGTATTAAACTTGAAAGCTTCAGGTATGCATACATCAGCATGCTGATTGAGATGATGTCATCTAGTAACATTGTGTTCTTTTTATAGTGCATTATACAATTTAGCAACAGAAATGTATATGCTGAGCCCTCCTAAGTACTGGTATTAGGTGCTGTGATTTACAAATTGATTGCTAACTCTTGTGATGACTTTTTTTTTAGTCTACACTAGTAGGAAGTGTGAAATGGCAGTCACTTTTCAGGCAACAGTGGCAGCAGCACCATTGGCAGTTTGTAAATGTTTTTTTGTTAACATTTTTCATTTGAATATATTTCCTAAACCTCATGATGGATTCTCATCATAATTGGCATGAATCGTGAAGAAGCTAAGACAATTAATTCTGTGACATACATGCTCATCCCTTTGACATTGGGATCAACAGGGTTTCCACACTACCAGGCTGTCGGGGGGAAAAGTCAGGAGAAAGAATAGGTTTGTTTCCGACCGGGAAGAGCCTTTTAATTTTGCAAATGTTGATCATAGTCCAATAAAACTGGCGTTATTCAGCTGCCATTTCATCACAGAATAATTACATAACTGAGTCATAATTGAACTGATTGTGAGTTAAATTTATGAGTTCTTACCAGAATTTTCAGAGATTGCAGTATTCATAAGTTACTTGAGGTACAATTGCTGTACGGATCATTTGGGTGCTTCCCCATAACATATTTGTATAGTCAATCCAAGCACTCAGATGATCAGATTGGTTAAGTTTACTGATTAGCCCTTAGTCAACTCCATATAAGTTTATTTTCTTATGTAGATGCTGTGAAGACCAGTATAGCATCACATTGAGCCAACCTATTGTCTGCAATGTGATCTCGAAGAGTTTAAGATAAAAATAATACAGTTTATCTTTCCCAGTTCCCCTTTTGATATGCAAAGTTAACGAACATGTATTGTGATCAATCTTTGCTTATTATATTTGCACTGTAAATATGGTGTTAAACATTATAATCAGTAGTAACTTTCATCACCATTCCCATCCCCGACTCGCTTTTGCAGTGAATTCTACTATCAGGCTTTGCTAAATAAATAGAAATCTGCCAACTACTGGGGCAATTTTCAGTGCTGAATCATATGCTACTGGATGTACTTGACAATAATTGCTTTTAATATACAGTCCATAGTCACATTACATTGAAAGTAGATGTTAGGGCACCAACCAGACATAAGAGGATTTGAAAATAGAAAATACAGTCCTTCTTTCTATACAAAGTTATATAATTTTAGGGGTTTTCATCAAATTTAAAACAGCCCTTTTCTAAAAGAAACTTTCTTCATGCCAACACAAGCAGTTAAGCGTGGTGAAGTTAGCATTTTTATTCTGTAAATTCAAAAGAGTTACTTGAATGTTAATAGCTATTCTTGTTTCTAGTGATATATCCTGTGGTCATGTGTCTAATTTGGATGTTATGCGAGAGTCTCAAAATACAAGCAGCTGTTGTTTTTAAAAATGCATGTTTTTCGAAGCCAAAATGTTGTCAATTCCATTCAGTAAGGGCCATATGCAAACCTTGAAAAAAAAACAATTTCATTCAGGAAAAACCTGGAAAAGACCTGGAAATTTTTCTTTCAAAAAGCATGGTAACCCTGGATCAAAGGCACAGTCATAGAAAATTTGTGCTAAGGTTCTGGTTAAAGTTTTTTCATTTCCTTGCATCTCCTAAACCTCTTGATAGATTTTGTTCACATGTGGGATAAATTATTATGAAGCTAAGACAGTGCTTCTTTGACTTTGGGGTTAAGGTCACAATCTGAGAAATTTTACATTTAGTTCTGGTTCAGGTTTTTTTCTTTGCTTTAATGTTCTACACCCCTTGATGGATCTTGTTCATACTTGGGTTGAATCATAATGAATCTAATATAGTTCATTCTGCAACATGCTCACTTGCCCCTTTGACCTAGGGGTTAAGGTCATAGTCATAAAAAAGTTGAATTAAAGGTAGACCTGAGGCCCCTATATCACTTAACTCTAAATTATTCAATATGATGATTTATGCAGTATCTGAAAACTTAGACCTGATGCGATAAACGGTTGGTGAGATATTTAGTTTAAATGTACATGTCATGAATATTCCCCCTAAGCCATGTACAACTTCGGCAGTTTCCGTGCCTGGAGACCGTGAAACATCACAAGAGGAACCCAGCATTGCTAGCCACTATTGTTTTATCAGTGTCAAGCGTGAAGTTTTTCTGGATTGTTTTCTGATTGCGTGTATTATTCAGTATGGGAAAGAGGTGTATCATTGGTGGATGTAGCAATGCACCAAAAGATGGTGTTTCATTACACTTTTTTCCCTCGGACATTAAATATAGAGGATTTTGTTCACGGTTTGTGTGGTTGACATGAGCGGATTGGAGAGAGCCATCAAAATATGCAACAATCTGTAGTGAGCATTTTCAACCTGATTCTTTTGGGGCCAGTCAGAGTTTGATGGCTACATTTGGAATTAAGAAAAAAGTTGTTATTCTGCCTGAGGATGTGCCATTCATTATTCCATGAACAAAGCATGCGCACAGATCTGATGTGGATGAGAACTACCCACCCACCACACCCATTAGTTCAAGCCAGACACCAAAGTGCCAGAGGTCAGCATACAAGAAGAGGGAGAGAAAATGGGTAATCTTGTTACTCTCACTTTTTGCACATTGTCTTCATTTTATTTCACTGCTTTTTGAATGATTGTGTTTCCTTCTCATTTCTGTGTACATGTATGTGTGTATGAGAGACAGAGAGAGAGAGTTACGCTGTAGACCTAACAGAATCAGCTGCCAAGCGATCATTATTTCTTCTTGATTTCATTTGTGCGTTATTGAGGGGGAAAATATTTTACATAAATGTATGTAATAAAGTTTCTTCATGCAAAACTTTACATGACCATTTGATCACTATAATGCATGGTAGTACAACATGAGCTTAATTTATCTTTCAGACATTACAGGATGGTATGGCTACATGTACAAGTTCAGTTGACAATGTGGCACAAGATGAGGCAGAAAATTGGTTCTGACCCATTTATGGTAGGTTTCACTAAGCAAGATTATAAGGGGTTCTGATGCTAGTTGGTATGATGTGTTTTTCTATCAAATCATGATCCCACCCCTATGATTTTGTACTATTGTATTTTTTTATATAAGATGATGCATGTCCTAATGTTGCCAGATTGTAAGCTGAATATTATGTTAAGAAAGTATTTTCTCCTAAAATACAGTTTATAGCTATGTTCCCTAGTAATAACCATCTGCAAGGAGGCTGTGTGTTATCCTTGGTTCCCGCCTTAGGGTCCCTGGCTATATAAATATACAGATACAAAAATTGAAATTACAGTAACATATTTTGCATTTATGAACCCAGGGTCACAGTCGAGCAGTGATAGAATGGGGATGGGGTGGATGGGCAGGGTATTATTGGCTTTGAATTATGCAGTAGTGAGCCATTGCAGTTACTATAGTTGGTTCTTTTTAAACAGTTTCCAGAAGTTTGATGCCTGTGACTCAATGGTGAAAACAGCAACAACTGGTTGCCAGATATCAGTCAGACCAAAAAGAAAATCTGCAAGAACCCAGTACAATGGACCAAGGAAAGTTGACAAAGGTAATAGAGATGATTGATGGTCCAGATCTTGTATTGACCATGATATGGCTCAGCATAGCTGCTTCAGACTTGTTGTTGTGTGAAAACCTTACTTTATACAGTGGTCCCCCTCTTATAAGGCCACCCCTTCTGCAGCAAGAAAGTGGCCTTATAAGACGGGTGGCCTTTCTAGAGGGGGATCACACAGTTGTGAGAAATAACTACATATAAAGTATAAAAGATGCAACTAATTTTTATATATTTTATATTTTCATTTAAAAATCACAGGAATATTATCTGGTTAAGGACTCAATATGATAAAACTAATATCATTGAAATTTTTAAAAAATATGAATAATCATGAATCGTGGTCCAAAACTACATTGTCAGTAAATTCTGGGCACAAACATTTGGTTGTAACTATCCCTGTACATCCGTCGATTCCGTCTTCCCACTCAATGCAGTTGAATGTATATTGACGATGTTTATTTGAATCTTTCTGACATAAAATTTCCCCGAAGTTATCAAAAGGCTCTCCCTCTTTTCGTTTAATTTAATTCCTTTCACTTTTTGTTCTAAACTGAGAATGTCTGACGATATTTTGCGACAACTTAATCCTTCGCGGGCATTCACGCGTGAGGCACAGTGTTTACAACGGAAGTGAGTCTGTCACGTTTTCGACTTTTTTTTCTTCTTACCACTTGGTTATGTACATTTCATAATCTACTAGAGAGAAACCATAAAGGCTAACATACCATTTTACTATCTGGCGACCGGATGTCACGCTGACTTGAGCTGAACAATGCTGTGCTTCTCAGCGGTTAGCTTTTGTCCTCTTGATAATTATCGGTGGTATTAATAGCCAGTAATTATCAAAGTGACAAAAGCTAACATCTAAGGAACACATGGCAGTAATTGGATTACTTAACTCTTTGTAAGGATTAAAGTTACTTTATTGGCATGTTGGAACAAAATGTCAGTGTGTTGAATTGAGAAATTAAAAAATATTATCGAGATTTTACTCTGTAAACAACCATTATGTGGCCGCTAACGGGGGTAAATTTGACCGTTTTTGCATTAAAATGCTATCCGCTGGCGCGTTAGAGGGGTGGCCGTCCTTGAGGGGTACTTTTGAACACAAACTCGTCGGTGCCAAGGGATTGTGGCCGTATAAAGCGGGTGGCCGCTGGTCAGGGGGGCCGTTCAAGAGGGGGACCACTGTATCAACATTCATGCATTATTGTGCTCGTTGCATGGTGTGATCTGACTTCATGTTTTTTTGTTGTTTTTACCATTTCATTTACTCATTTATGCATAATAATTTTATTACTCATTATTAACAGCAACATATATATCCTAGTATTAGTGAAGATTTTTATATTTTTCTCAGGTTTGCAGTTCCTGTTTAAGCCACACGTAAGGAGCTGCAGGACCCGAATCGATACCCCTGATAGCACAGATGAACCACAGCAGACCACAGTTACTGTAGAGGACTTTGACACCTCCTCGACATCTAATTCCAGTGAAATGGCAGTCTTAGCAACCTCAGTAATTCATTGGACTCCTCCTATACTCCCACCAATTCAAGAAATTCATCCTGGCAGAGCAGTTTTAATGAGGATCAAGGGTAAGTACATTGAAGCCTGTGTAACACAGCCACCAGTCCACCTTTAGTATTGGCTAAATCTAGCTGTAATATCGAAATGGCTTCTATATGGAGGTTAATTTTATATGGACTGTATTAAGATCGGTCTTGAATAATGTCTTTCTTATAGAGATGACTGTAGACCACTAGATTTTTTTTTTATGCTTTCAAGTATTGTTGCTAATTAATGAACTAAACAGTTCAAAGAGTTTCTTATGGTGTTTAAAATTTTCCTTTTATTTGAAACCTATTACACCAGGAAGTAAACAGCATACTTTATGGTGATGAGTTTGATGATATTTTTAGTTACAATGACCTCAAAGCTGAAGTTTGTAGGAATTTCTTACTGGTTTTATCAATTCAAAATTCTAAATAAAAAAGGAAGCATAGTTTTGCATTTAACTTATGTTATAGGACTTGTTTTGTGGTAGTGTTAGTATACATTTTTTTTAATTTCCATATTTCCTTTCTTGACAGGTAGTCTGTACCATACAATAAATGTGTATTTTTCTTACAGACAAAAGCCAAATCATCAGGAAAGGAAGTTTTTAGTAGCAGAGAGTGCTCTCCTAAGCCTGTTCAATTTTTTGTGCAAAGTGTTGAAATGAAGCACAAGGACATATTAACCACAGAATGGGAACTTTTATAAATATTATTCAGAAGTGATTTTTATAGTCACAAGAGATCCTGGAACAGCCACCCCTTTGTTGGATCTATTCCAGCTGGAAACTTGCAGCTTTCAGTCACTATTTTGTTTGCTGGAGCCATTCCTACTCTTGCCTTGAGGATTTTTGAATTCCTGAAAATGGCCCATACCAATATAGATACTTTCTACATGCACCAAAGGTACTACCTCCAGCCAACAATTACACATTTTTGGATGCAAAAGCAAGAGATCTACTTTGAAGAAGTGAGGTGTGGTAGTGGTAGCATTGTTGTAGCTGGAGATGGTTGTGCTGACTCACCTGGTCATTCTGCCAAGTTTGGGATTTATAGTACTATGGATGTAAATACTGGGAAAGTAGTCAATATGGAAATTGTGCAAGTAATTAGTGATACCAATATATTATTAGATCATAATGAGTCTTTTTCAGCAGGGTAGGGGTTGAACATGATAAAAAAGAAGCAGTCATGCAAGAGTGTAAAAGCACCAAGTCTTCAAAAGAACTTACTGTTATTGAACATTTTCATGTTATTAAATGCACATTTATGTTTCATATTGAGAGCCGTGGTAGCTCATTTGGTAGAGCATCGGATTCATAATGCAAGGGTTGCAGGTTCAATACCTGCCCAGGCCAGCCCGAGTCAGCTGCCTCAGTGTGTCCTTAGGAAAGACACTTAGCTCCAATTTCCTCTGTATGTTATAGCCAATAATGTGTTAAAAGTGCTTTTAAACTAACAAAAACAATGTCTGATTTTACTTACAAAGGTGAAGAGTAGTTATCACATGGAGTTGGAGGGTCTTTAGCACACATGTGATGTGTTACAGGAGAATGGAATCCACATTGAGTCCATCATTACAGACAGGCTCTCACAAGTCACAAAGTGGGTGAAGGAGAATTTATCAGACCACCCACTACGACATTTGGCATGGTGCTAAGGGTAAATATTTTTACTTTTTATTAATGCCAATTTTTTGGGCTGATGTACTTGAACATTTGATAAATTTAAACAGCTTAAAGGGGGTGGTGGGCAGCAGAGAAAATAAATGCACCCAATATTGTTCAGTAGACAATTCAACCAAGATTGAACACTGTAAATCAAGCACAAATGACCAAATTTGTTGTTAAAAAACCAACATTTCACTACCAGGGTTTTAAAAGATGATAAACTTGCTTTCTAAGAAGAAAGAATGTAAAGATTTAAAGTTTTGGACAACGAGCGTGACCAATCACATGTACTGGGTGGCAGCATCAGTGCCTGATAGTAACAAAGCAGTGATGCTGGCAAAGTGGCTTTCAATAGTGAACCACATACAGAATATTCATAATGGAAATGGAGACCTCTTCCCAAAATGCTTACATGACAACCTAGAGGGACGTGAAAGCAAGAAGAAATGGCTTAAGCCAGGTATGACCTAATTTCTTGCTGTTACAGGGAGTAGCAATATGTTGTGGCAGCGTTTCAGGTGGATATTCATGTAAATTTAAAAGAACACATTTTTGCAGCTGAAATTACAGAACTTGCAGAAATACATAATTTAGCCTTGAAATCAAGATAACATCTTCAGTATGTCTGCAAGATTGTTTGATAACCTTATCCAAACCATTTGAAAGACACATTTCCAAATATCTCAATGGTTACCTTTCAAGTAGTATTTAATTCACCCATTCCAATCAGGATTTACACGGAACCACTTATTGATTGGTTGCTCGCTATGGTTAATGGAGAATTGGTTGGAACTGTATATCTTGATTTTAAGATGGCTTTTGATCTAGTTGACTATAAGATACTTGCATGGAAACTTGAAAAGTACAAATGTTCTCACTTAATACTCTCATGGTTCAAATCATACCTTTGTGACAGAAGTCAACAAGTTGTTATTGGTAACATTAAATCAGAGCTGATGTCCATCAACAAGGGAGTTCCACAGGGATCGTATTTTAGGGCCTGTATTATTCATATTGTTTATAAATGACTTGCCACTGTATGTACAACATTCAAAAACTCGTCTATATGCTGATAATACTACTTTGCATAAGTCTGATTCTAATGTTAAAACATTAAACAAATGGTTTATCAAGTTGAATATTGGTGCTCACTGAATAACATGTTTATCAATCCCCTAAAAACCAAGGCAGTATTGCTTGGAACTAGACAAAGATTATCAGTGAACAGAAATCCAAATCTTGAGCTGTATATTGAGGATTACCTAACTGAAAATGTTGACACAGAAAACTTTTGGGAGTTCATGTTGATACGAATCTAGACTGGTTCAAGCAAGTGAAACATGTTTGCTCTGTTGTAAGCTCAAGAATTTACCCTTTGCAGAGGATAAAAAGTTATCTACCACTCAACTATCGGAAATTATTCTATAATGCATTCTTCCTCTTTTGGACTACTGCTGTACAATTTGGGGAAATACAACTGATAGCAATATTGAAACAATCCACAAACTTCAAAAAAGGACAGCAAGAATTATCCTAGATTTACCATTTTGATACACCATCCAACATTCTATTCATTGAAATAGCTGAAATTTGAATACAGATTAGTCTACCACAAGTCATTATTAATGTACAAAGTTAAGAATGAACGTTACCCTCAATAATTGCATGGTATCTTTCATTTTAAGTCAGAAGAACAACACCAAGGACCTAAATTGAGATCAGTTACAAATGATCAGTGCAGAATACCATTTCCAAAACATTTGCTTACTCAGGTGCTATTTTATGGAATGAACTCCCCATAACCATTAGATCAAAAACAAATCTAAATGTGTTCGAAACAAAATTGTACAACCATTATCTTGAAGGGCAGTTTTCATGTTAAATATTGAAATACATGTTCTCCAATATACTCAGTTAATGGATATCATATACATTTTGTTCTTTTATATGTAATGTATCCTGAGGGCCTCAGGGGAGAATAGTATATTATACTGAGATACCCTCATAAAATAAAGTCTTTATTATTATTATTATTATTATTATTGGTATTCTGGTTGAGCTCGAGTGTTTTCAAATCTTTTAGTGGATACAGGTTAACGATATTTAGGCAAACAATTAAGTAAATAACAAATTTCATCTTTAGGTTCTGCTGCAGTTGCCAGATTTTGTGATTTGGTTCACAGTCGCCAAGTGCCATACAACAGTTGTCCCCGCTGCACCAAACATTTGAGCTGGAAAGCATCCACAGTGTGCTGAACTATTTTTGCCGGTATTTTGTTCACTCTTTCTTCATAATTGTTTGGGGTTTTTTTAATATTTATAAGTAAAAAGTTCTTGTAAGTTGCTGAAGCATATTTTAATATGGAAGTAATCTGTAGAAAAAAGTACCTAAAATATCTATTATTTTAAAAGAAGAAAGGTGTATACAAATATCAGTATGAAAAATTACAGAAAATATATATTTTTATTATTTCAGAGCATTATTAGCAGCATTACACTTTGAAGAAAACAACCAGAAACAGCAAGCTACCACATTATATGGACAAGTGTGATACAAATGTGGCGAATACTCTATCAAAGAAGTTAAAGTGATAAATACTGTTAGTAAGTTTCGTCACTTATTCTTAAGTAGACTTTTCTTAACAGCATGTAAGAAGTTTTATAAATGCTGTTTCTTTAGCAAAATATGTATGTTGGTCATCTGATGTATAATTTTTTATTTATTATAGGCTATGCTGATAGTCTGATGGAATTGGTCGAGGTACTAGTGGAGAACACCCACATGAATGAAGAATCTGGATTGCAGTTGCCAAGATATATCCTGCCTCCTCCATTGTGTGCACAGTACCAGCATCCTGAGAAAGAAATGGCTGTGTCTTCACATTTGTCTTGATATTCAAAAGCTAGTTAGGCCATTGGAACCAACATGGGTATCAGATGGGAATATCGTATTCTGTGGACAGCACATGCTGGCAGTAGGACTTCGACTTATTTGCCCAAGAAACCCCAACACCACTGAATGAACTGCTGATATGCCACATGCTGTCTCCTCCTGAAACTGGATAAAAAAGACATGAAAAACTTGTACATCAAGAAAGTACAATTATGCATACTAAGTATAGTATTTATTCACTGGATCTCTTTTTTTATAGAAATGTTTGCTTTTGTGAATCTTTCCTACCAAATTTTTATATTCAAAAGTAAGTCATGGTATTGTTACAAATTAATGAGCAGATGTAATGTTTGATAAATTGGTTGGGGGGGTCACATGTTATTTGACTCTGAAATGTTGACCGACTTCATCTATGTAATAAAATGTACTTACTCATTGCTGTCTTCCATGTGTTGATCATACTGCTGTCTGTGCTGGTAACGTGCTGTCTCTGGTACGCATTGGTCTAGACAAACTGTAAAGAACCCAGGATGGTCAGTGATACATTGCAATGCTTCATTAAAGCCAGTAATCTTGTCATGTGTTCTGATAATTTCATGGCAGCATTGACATTCCTCTGTTGTTGGCATTGCCTGACATTGAGCACACGGACACCTGTATAAATATATAAATCTCATGCAAGTTATTTGAGGCAAGTCTTGCTAGTGTAGAAAGTGTTTATTAGGGATTAAATATTTAGTATTTCCTAAAATCTTGTGACAAAACACATGCAATGATCAGCTATATTGCCTAAAGAGTGTACGGTATCAGGAAGTCTGAGTTTCCTTTAACATATCCCACCACATCTGAGATAATTAGACAGTTATATTGGGATGGTGAAACTTTTTGACAGTTACAAGGGTTAAACATATTATTTAATCTCCTACTGAATGAACTAGAAACTTTATAATCAAATGTGCCAAAATATCCCACCGATAACTGCATAAAGCTTTCTGCAGCCTAGTAAGTCACCATGGAATAGACTTGTGAACTATCAAGACCCAAGATAGGGTAAAAAATGAGTTCACATTGACTGTTGTATGCCTGAAAAATTTTATGAATCCAGGCACACTCAGTGTTGCCAGTCTCCCAAACATAATAGCCACTACATTTTTTAAAATTTTCATTTTATAATCATTATTTGTTTCCAGATAAGATTAACATTAAAAACGTGGTCCATGGTAATTTTCGCATTTGTTATATAAAATCAGATGAGGGGAGGGTATATGTATTTTTGCACATGGACATTTGAAATAAAGCAAGAATTTTATCTATTCACATTTTTGTTCTATATTATACTTGTGAAAATGAAACTATATGAGGGAAAAAAATAAAAAATGGAACAGTGCAACAAAATTAGCCTCAATAGCTCAGAAACAAAAGAATTCAGCAAAGTCCAACTTACCATTTGGTATTGTTCAGTCTGTTGCCGATATCTCACACAATTACTTTCGTTTCTTCTTCTTCTACCGACTCTTCACTTGTGTACGGTTCATAGTGATAAGGTTCAACTCCTTTTTCATTACTCTCTTCTTGGCCTTCAGCAAAAAGAAGAGGACGAAAAATACAATTCTGGTTCATATTCGCTCTGACTGTCACAATGAGAAGCCATGTTGCTAGCCAACATGGGTTCCTCTTGTGATGTCACAAACTTGCGCATGCATATCGGGTCGTTTACAAAAAGTTGCTCTGCTGTTTCAGTAGGGGTTGAATTTTGGTGGTATTTAAATGGCCATATCTCCTAATCCAGTGAATGAATGTGCATCCTGTCTTCGCAGTGTACATGAAATGTCTAACAAGTGTAGATTACAAAAGTAGTATATAGCATTCAGGTCTACCTTTAAGGTTTTAGTTCAACATTTTTCATTTGCTTAAGCAGCACAGGGGCTCAGCGTATCGGGTCATTTGACCTCCAAAATTGAAACAAATGCTTGCACCATTTAAAGAGGGTGTGTGAGTACCTCCACCAGGCAACCCCAACATAGATAAAGCATTTTAATTGAGCAATGGAAAGAGTTATGTCTGATCTAAGCACTGGTTGGGGAAATCTCCATTTTATTTTGGTGAACATTTTTTTAAAATGCCATTGTGCAAAAATGTTAAATCTATAGGGGTGCAAAAGGTCATCTGGCAGCTTATATCTGTCAATCCTAGGGCAGTCCTCCTCGGATTTAATTGCACCTGGACTGTTCCAAACAGAATTCATTTATTTTTCTATCATTTCATTTTGTGCAACCTCATTAATACTGACTGAATCATACTCTTTGTGTGTGTTTTATAGAATCCGCTCTTTGTATGATGTGTACTTTTCGTTTTCATAAAAGATTAGTCTGAACTCATCCACTGATGTTGCATTGTCTTGAAACGCCCTTGATATGTGGTCCACGATAGTGTTTAGTTTAGATCTTGCAAGGATGCAGAATTCATTATGTTTTTTAGCTATTGTTTTCAGACACATGGAGATAAGTTTGCCAATGAGTGCAGGCATGACGCAGGTTACAGTCAGGATTTTGAGAACAACAGTGATGGGGATGTCAGCAACGCTGAATAATAAAGTGAGTCCTGAAACTTCCGTGGCAGTTACAGGACTCGCTTTGGCAGTAACCACACTATCAAGCATAAGATCAACCTCATCAAGCACATTGATCATGCGTGGATACTTTTTGTAGAGACATCGCCAGTCCTCGATTTTGGCATGCAGCTATGCAGCTTGTCTTGAAGTTCATGTATTCTTTTTAGGTGAAAGACCCGGGGATCCAAAACAGTTTGGGGAATCTCTGGGTACAGCGAGGGGTGATTCATTTCATTATAAGTCACCTATGAGGAGTGTGATATGAAAGTTTAATTGATTGGTGGGTGGGGGGGGGTGGTTAGCTGTAACACAATCACACAGCTCTGACCTGTCATCATGGCGTACTGGCAAGACAGCGATGTAGTGAAAGAAAATTTCAGTTTCCTTTATACTTTTGGATCCAGAAATGACATGGTATGTAAAACGCCCTCTATCACTTGGCTCATGACAACACTCGCCAAAACCCACAACCAGCATGCCTTCTGTTCACAGGTTTTTTTTTCTGTGCCTGTTTGCTTTTTTTTACCTATCTTTGTATAGCACAGTGTTTCAGCCAGGATGCACCCTTGCGGGATTCGTGCAAAATAGACACTGTGTCCCACAAAAAAATAAATTCATTGTGCTAAAAAAGGCACAAATAAAATGGACAAGGTGTGTTTTTTATCTTTAATTTGATACAGTTGCACCAACCAATCATTAAATATTCTAATTTCTGTTTTAATTAACAATGAATAAATTCCATCGAGCGATCTTTTCCAATTGCACCTATGCCTTTCCCATTCTTCTAATCCTAATATAGCTGGGGATCATCCAAAAATAATCATGAACTCATTATATTCCATAATATTTATAGGCTTAGAATTAGACTGGTACCCAGTCTCGACATTAGGTATGCCAATATATTTTGAGACAGGGAACCAGTCTAGGCTTAGAATTGTAAAAGCCTCAATCAAAGAAAATCTGTAGTCTCTGCAGTTTGTGTAAGTCACATGCTACCAGCAGTGTGATGCGACCTTGACATAGTTCCATTTGCATTTGTATGGGCGGCAAAGTTTTACTAAGAGACAGATATGAATGGCAGATTTCTTTTCCCCAGTATCCTGCTTAGATCATGACAGCAGTCAGAATGACCATATTGATGATAACTGCACTGAACAAGATGGAGAAACCCACAAAAGCAGAGATGAAAGACTAACCGAAAATGAAACTTCTGATGAAGATTTTTATTACAAAATGGCAGAACCAAAAAGAAAAACTTCATGCACATGTTCCAAGAGGGCTAGAAAAGTGAGTATAGCTGAATGTAGAAGAATTTGACTTTTCCTCAATGTTAGTGTATGGGCTGAGGCATCAGAGAGGAGAATCTTTAAGTAAAGAAGGTAATTTATTTGGTTTTTCATGGAAATAACAGGTAAAAATATAAAATGTAAATGATCTCACTTTATTATGAGGTTGGTACATGTTGATTGGACCATTGTCCCACTTTTTCAAATGAAGGGGGCCATATGCCCCCATTTTTCTCAAACCTGGCTGAAATACTGATAGTTGCAGAAAATATTTTTTCAAAAAGTACACATTTATTTTCTTTTCTGGTGAGCCAAGTGATAGAGGGTGCTACATACCCAGAAGGAAAGGTTACTGCCAACAAGAACTTTTCCAAAGACTCTGCCAAATAATACATTAGCATGTAGCAGCAATCATGACCCCTCATGCTTTTGCCCAGTACTTTTGGGTTTGTTTTTGCACCAACGAAAGCGCAATTACCGCAAGCTGACCATGGGTTGGTTTAGGTGGTCCCAGTGCTCAGTGTCTATCAGATTTGCAGCATCATTCCAGTTTAATGTGAACTGGGGCGTGTCAACCCAATGTTAGTGTAGATGCTCTTCCACCGGCCTTTGTATTCCTTGTTGATATTAGGCTCTTGTTTTGCGAACTCATGTAATGCTCCATCTTGGTCCACTAACGCGAGATCACCAGGCATGGGATCTTCTTCAGGATCAGGAGGCACCACTGGTGCATGATCACAAGAATTAGCAGGATCAACACGCTTCACTGATATGTAATCATAAGAATGGGTAAGCCCCACTGGCACGTGAACAACAGGATTGCCATGCGCCAATGCCTCAAGTTCCTTGTCTATGTCTGGTTGCTTCCCCATGGTTTACTACTGAGCATGCTGTTTTAAGTTATGTGAGTTCTAATTGCTGCTTGAGATCGGGCCAAATAGGGTCAGAGTGGCTGAGAATCCAATTATATCATGGTAGTCGGGGTCCATAACTTCCGACTGCATTATGTACCAAACTGCGTTATATTGAGAACCGCAATATGTATGGAACGACGATATGTTGTGAATAGCATAATGCACTGAACCGCGGTATAGCGGAACTATCAGAATTTTTTAATTAATAGTGTTTGAACAGGAAATAAAGATAAAAGACTAAACTTCACCTCATTTTCTTTCAACCCATATTGCTATTCATTGGTATGATTTTGGTCCATCGTGATACTGCTTTATATTTGGAATCACATTTTAACAAAGTGCATTATAATGAGGGAGAGCTGCATCTGTTGGAAATCTCTGCAGCGTGTTAATTAGGTTTTGTTCTATGTGACCCAGCTCTGATACTCTCAAGTGTGTGTACTGCAGCTGTGAACCATCATAGTAATTACGCATCCTAGCAGAGCCATATCTTAACTGACCAACAAGCCAGTCTCTATTAATGTGCATACAAGGAAGTCTAGCTGTTCCTGGTCTGTAACCAGACTTCGTGTCATACACTTGCAATTGTTTGCACTGCCAGCTGTGAACCTAACGATGATGATCTGGCCCATTTCCTTGTTTTTGGGCAGCCAGACCTTAGTCTGCTTTTTGTAGGAGACAGTAGTATCAGATACCACTAGATGCTTGAGCACTTTGCTGTCAAGCATGAATCGCAGAAACACTATTGGGGCCCATCCCCTATTGTTCCTTTCCTCCTTCTCTCTGCTTTTCTTGCTGAAGTGGTGGCCAAACCAAGCAAGAATGACAGGATGGCAACTAAGCCAAAATTTCCAAGAATGTACCTTAGCAAATCACATTGGGTCTTTCTTGGGAAGGACTCTATTAATTGCCACACAGGCCATTTCATGCTGCAGATGGACAAATTACTCAAAGTACTTTTTTTGACTCCCCCATTCCCAAGAAACTGCCTGGATAACAAGCAGGCATTTCAAGGCTTACAACTTTTTGTACACTGTAGCCATCTGGGTCATTCCAGAGCCTGCCATGGCCAAATTCAATACATGCCCGTCGAACATTCTCCAACACAGATAAAGGCATGGGTCTCCAGTCATTTTGCCCTCTTGCTACTCTGTCCACAGCAGAGGATTTGCTAAAGACTTTGACTGCTAGGGTGTTGGCAGCCTCACTTTTGTCTGTGTACTTGTGACACACATCAGCAATCTACTTGTGTTTTTGTTCTGGTCCTGAAGTATCTCCCGTCCTCCAGTACAAACTGCTCCGCAACCATTGGATTCAGTTTTTTTTCTTGATTCTCCCTCCAATGACCCACACAGCCTTGGGTTCATCTTTTGTGGCCTCACTAATTGCCTCCCAGACATCACCCTCATAAAACTCCATCTTCCTCAACTGAGTGAATTAGAGGTCATTTGGCCAGGCATGGCCATCGTGGATTATCAGCTCAAGTTTTCCTTTTTTAACGTAGCATTTTCAAGTGTTGTAGATCTTGACACCTGTGAAGTCTTTTTGAATGATCAATCACTTGAGGAGACCTTCCAGCTAAATTACATCCTTGATCTTTGCTCCCCTTTCATGGACATGGCCTTCCCACCATATCAGCATGCTGAGCCTTGATTCTGTTAAGCCATCACCCCTTGGCACATTTTAAAAATAATCAACTAACTGTTGTGCCATGCAGTTGAAACTTCTAACCTTCATTGGTTCTAGTTTTCCCTGATCCAGCTCTCACACCTCATTAAGGTCTTAAACCACAGCTGTTACTGAATATGCATTTTCATAATACCTTTTATCAATCTCTACAAGAATGCCTGGCTTGGTCTTGCACATTATCATTATATTTTCCCGCTTTACTGGCTCAAATTTGTCCATTACAAGCCATTTCACCCAGGCTCTGCTGTTTGAAGAACTTTATCTGAATGAAGTACCTACTTGCTCATATAAGCTGCCAAATTGTAGCTGTGTGGTTTTCACCCATCTGGCTTCTTATTACCTTGTTTTGTACTGTTCTATATTTTATCTTTTACAAACACCCTTTTTGCTTTATGAAAACTGCTTTTCTTTTCCCTATCCAGACCCTTTGGAATAGGTTCAGGGTGTGGCACTACCTTATCAAGGTTTTTTAAGGTTTCCCTTTCTATTTTTATACCACCAAGACATGAGATCTCTCTCTTTTCGTCCTTTTCTATTTTTCTTCGCTGCCTTTTCTCCTTAACCACTATATCCTCTTTTATCTTGCAAAATTCCTACTCTAGCATGTTTAGCACCTTTCTGCTTCTTGGATACAGTGGTCTTATCCCCCACCAGTTCATAATATTCTTTTCTAACCCTTGCTGCTTTGGTGTGGTGGGTCTTTTTTTGAGGTGACATATTTATAGCTGTATAACAACAGATTATCCTTTTTCTAAATAAAATAATTTCTTCTTTGTTCTCGTGCACTTAAATGTTGTCAATCACAGTCATATAATAATAGTTTATCTTTTTTTCTAGATAAAATAATTTCTTCTTTAATCTTGTATGTTTGTATATTTATCAGCTGTAAAACAATAGCTTTTCATTTTTCTAAATAAACACATTTTGGGGGGTTTAACAATAAATGTTGGTGAGGTGTTGATACTCCTCATTAAATATTTTCTCCCCAGCCCCTGCAAAGTGCATAATGATGTTTTAGTCCCATTCCACAGCCAGTGCAAACGTGAGTCCCTTCCCCATTTCATATTAGTTTCATGTGTGAATTGACTACTGTCCCGTGCTGCGATTTTCACATTTGTTCACCTTTTCCAACATAATCCAGTCACACTTAAAGGAAGGAAAAATCATTTTCAGCTATTGGTATCCACCTACAACTGTCTTCTTGGTATATATAATAATACCATTTTTAGTTCAAATAAAATGTATACTCTTTCCCAAGCCAGTGCTTAGATTGGACTTTTTTTGTTGTTGCTCAATTCAAATTCTTTATCTATGGTTGGGGTCACTCACTGGGGATTATCATGCCCCAACTTTTAATGGAGAAAGCATTTGTTTTTTATTTTTGAGGTCAGATGACCTGGTACACTGAGCTCCCTGCTGCTGCTGCTTATATGTCCTAAACCCCTTGATGGATATTTGTTCATAATTAGTATGAATCATTATGAAGCTAAGGCAATTCATTCTGTGACGCACTTGTTTGGCCCTTTGTCCTTGGGATAAATGTCAGAGAAAAAGAAAATGTGCATTCAGATTTTTATTACATTTTTGTTTTGTTTTGTTTACATTTCCTAGACCTCTTGATGGTTTGTTTGGATTGATGTTTTATGGCACAGTAGCACAAATAGGCTCTTTGGTACTGAGGCAATTGGGGTAAAGTGTTCAAGGACACACAAAAGAGCCAACCTGGGCTGATCTGATTGTAGAATTGTAACCAGTACCCTCTCAGTCACGAGTTTGGCACACTAACCACAGAGCCACTACTTCTTCACTTCGTGATGGATTTTGTTACAACTTGGGATGAATCATTATGAAGCTAAGACAATTGTTTCTGCAACACACTCACTTGACCTTTAACCTTGGATCATGGTCAGAGTCACAGAAAATTTGTGTTAAGGTCATGGTTAATTTTTTTTGGATTTCATTTTTATTTCCTAAACCCCTTGTTAGAGTTTGTTCATAATTGGGGTGAATCATTATGAAGTTAAGACAATCCATTGTGCAATATTAACTTGCCTCCTTTGAACCTTGGCATAAAAGTTACTCGTTACGCAGCAATGCTTCAATCATATGCTCAATATACAGGCCCTGGCATTCTAGTTATTGTTCTCACCTGCTTTTCGAAGATTAAATTGGACCAGTCCATAATTCTCTCTGTTTGCCTCTCCGTCCATCCCACTTTTGTTTAGACACAATAACTTCCTTTATTATTATAGGACTTCAACCAGATTTGTTATGCAGCTTGATATTGATGAGTCTTTGAGCAAGAGTTTGATTGTCAGTATTCTAGATTATCATTTAGCAGAATTTTAGCCCCAGATTGTCATGCCCGGTTTCTTTTCTGCACAGTAAATCCCTTGATTATTATTGGATTTCAAACAAATTTGGTCTGCTGCTTGATATTGAAGAGATCAATTGTCAGCATTGTCAGTCAGTATTAGTAGAGTTATATCCCCATATCTCTTCAAAAACCTGAAATTGTATAACATGTTAATATTTGAAATCTTACAGAAATATGATTTGAATCTGGAAAAAGTATTCTATACTGTTAGCTGTCTTGTCACATTGGTACAGTGAAAAACCCCACAAAACCGAAAACCCTTGGGAACCATTTTTTTTTGGGTTTTGAGAAGTTTTAGGTTTACTGAGGTTTTTGCAGATGTGAAGAAATAAGTCTTTTTCTAAGTGCTTATGTGACTAGAGAGAGAGAGAATGTAATTATGAAAGCATCACTGTCTGTGTGTGTAAGAGTGTGCAAAATTAAGAAAACTCTTTGTTTGTTTTTTAAATACATGTATTTAACGAAGAATTAGCCGAACAATATATGTTCCTTCTGAAAATGATATCCTGTCACATAAACACAGTTGTTCCACATAGAAATACAGTCCTCGTCACAAGAAACATCTGAGGAATAAGATACTTTTATAACTTTACTAAAGTCCATTAGAATTATGAATGATAATCCACAATGTTTAAATACTCCATATAATTCACAATGTTCACGTTCAAGAGCCTGGCATGAAGAAGGCATGGAGCATTGTCTGTTTTTTCTTTCTTCTTTCTTTAACTAATGTGGTTTATGTTAATGACTCTATTTCTTGTGCCATAGCCAAATAACACTCATCCTTAGCAATTGCGAAGTTTTTAATCTCTGTATAAGATCTAAAACTTCAGGGTATGTCATTTAGTTAATCTGATTTTTAGAATACTGCTTTGTTGGTCTCTGTCAGCAAAGTATCAAAAAGTATTAATTTTAAAAAACAAGCAAACAATGTTCTATTGATCAAGTATATAAATGAATAGTATCAATCACAATTAGATAATAAGCAGATAAGCATAGTTTTTCTTAAATGGCTTACTTACAAGCTTTCTTGTTATTAATAATTTGCCTTAAAAGCTGGCCCTTTTGTATGGTGCAAAGAGATCCGATTAGCCTATTTTCACCCCTAATCTGTGTTGGTATGCATGTCAACTATTGTTTTAACCTCTTGTGCCCTTGAGACATTTTCTGGGTCTTTGTCTCACAGATCAGCCCACTAATGTACTTGCTAACCATAAATAATATGTTCCAGTGTGGGTCAGGAATTTAGCAGCTAAAATATATTTCTAAGTTTGAACTGAGTTTCAATTTTATGGGGTTTTCAAATGTAAAATTGAAATTTGGGATCCAAATTTGTTTCAATATTCAGAGTTGAGGGGTTTCGGTTTAATGGGATAAAAATGATGATATTAAAGAAGGAAAAATTCGGAAATGAAAATAAAATTCGGTATTGAGGGTATTCTGGTATACTAAGGTTTCAGTTTTGAGAAGTTTCACTGTATAAAGGGTAAAGAATGGGCAGATAAAGCACTCAAAACTACTCTGCAGTCACCCATTTCCGAATATACTGACTTAAAATATTATTTAACTGAACATACTCTTCATACCTGACAAAATATGTGGAATGAAAACCCCACAAACAAGCTTCAGAACATCAAACCCACTATTGGAAAGTGGCATCCTTCATGTAGAACAAATTGCAGAGATGAGGTGGTATTGTGCCGATAGCATATTGGACACACATACCTGACTCCTGAATACCTCCTGAAGGGTGAATTTCAACCAGTGTGCATACCCTGCCAGTGTCTGCTGACAGTGGAACACATTCTTGTTGAGTGTGTCAACTTCCACCCTGTGAGACCGAAGTATTTTGATGTGAACTCGGTGAAGCAACTTAATGACGATGTACTACCAGAGAAAATCTTGGACTTTTTGATTGCATGTCATTTTATATAATACATTTTTTGGGATTATACATGTTTACATTTTTCTTTTATTGTATATATCTTTTACAGAATTGGAAGGATTTAATATATTCCTTTTTTTTTTTTTTTTTTTTTTTTTTTTGCAATTGACATTTTTAGATCTATGCTTTTTATTAGCACCATATAGCCAGCATTGTGCTAACATGCCATTAAACCCTACAACTACTACTACTTGAATATTCTTCAAATGAAAGTTGTTATTACAATTGGGATTGAAATTGCATCATAAACAAGACTATGTTAAAATATGCATTGTAATTGTATACCCTGTTGTAATAGGACCCCACATCAAGATGCAGGAACCTATAATAGCACCTTTTCCGTCTGTCCATTACAAATGTAAAAATCAATGTTTCATCAAAATGTTTAACAACTGCCATTTTGAAAGGCAGTATTCATAGCAAAACTAAATGGGAATATCCCCAAGAGTACAGCAGACTAACATGTGGCTAGTATATTGGGTGAATACTGAAAAGCCAGTCATGGATAAGGAGACATTGGAATCTCCCCAAGATGCCAATGGCAGCTTCCACTTTCAAGAGCTTAATTTTCATCCAATTTTTCAGGGAGCAAGACCAAAGACAAAACCAGCCCCTTCACCTTCTCCTGATCAGCACAAGCCACCAATGGTAAATGTTTGATTTTTTCTTAAATGATTCTCCTACTGGAAATACAGCTTGAGTATCATTATTCACTTCTGTCCATCCATTTATCCATATGCCCCTCTGCAGTAAATCCAGGGAGCTGCAGTAGTTCAGTTGGTAGAGTGTTTGACTTGTATTCAAACGGTCATGGATTCAGTATCCACCCAGGACAGCCCAGTTTGGCTGCCTCAGTGTTTCATTTTGGAAAGCGCTTGGTTCCCATTTCTTTTGCATTATATAGCCAGTAATGTGTAAAAAGTTCCATAAAAACCAACCAACATATTTGGATGCAATTTGGTGTGTGCATTGTCTCATGGACCTAGATTTGCCTTTTATGGGCTTTGTCTTGTCAACTCCATTTTTGATAGAGTTATTGCTCTTGACAATTAATATCATATCTTCATATGGGATGCTGCTTGTAACCAGCACAACTCGAGAACTATTCAACATATTCTGATGCAATTTGGTATGAACATTGTCTCGAAGAGCTAGATGTAGCTTGTATGTTTTTTTTTTCCTCCTCCACTCCATTTTGGATAGAGTTACAGGGTAGATTGCAGATTGTCCACTCAGTACATGGACATTGACACGGTCCAAGGGATTAAGTTGATTTGGGTGACAACTACATCTGACATCTAACAATAAATTATTTTCTATAATTTGATTAAAAATAATATTATTTGGCACCAAACATTCAACTGTGTATATTCTGATGAAATCGTAGAAAATAATTTATTCTTGGACACTGAAAAATTATTTGACATGGAGAAAAATAATATGGAGCCCGAAAGATTTCCGTTGCAAATGCTATCATAATTTAGACTTGGTCACGCTTTCATTTCTGAAATGTACACTATTGTCTGTCTGCATCGATGGAATTATGTTACGCTGAATTGTTCCCTATGGCGGTTTTGTTTTGTTCGCTCTTTGTGCTTTCCAGCATCATGCAGTATATTCAAATGTCCAAGGGTTCACATGCCGACAATTGAATTTGGGACAGCCTTCATTTAGCAGCTGAAGTAGAATGGCCATCAGATTCTGAAAGAAACTTCTTTCTTCACTGCCGCCTGTGAGTCAAAACCTGCTTTTGAATTCAGTTGTCGGGGACTACTTGATGATGATATATTCTGTCAAAAATGTATGTTTGAAAGAAATTTTTTATTTATTACTTGGGGAATAAATTACCTTCATGGTTATGACTTATTTGTGTTATTTCATCTAGCAATTTAATAGTGAGTAAGCTGTTTCCAATGTGGTGGCTCAAAGCAGCAGGCTAATATGTTGGAAATCATTTCACAAATTGTCATTTAAATGGAATTGTATGAGATTTTTATCAGGTCGGAACTTACAGTTAGCCATTTACATGTATACATTCTATAAAACTGATAACTTGTATTTATATAAGGACAAAATTTATTATCAGTCGGGGGAGGGATTGGATTTTTTAGAGCCCATATTCATTGAAAATAGCGGGAATTCACTTTTATCTCATTTACAAGTGTGTAAGTGAATGATTTACATTTCACTTATAAGTGAAGTATATTTCATTTATAAGTGAAATGCCTAATTGACCTATATGTCACTTATATGTGACCTATAAATGTAGTAAGTAAATGGCTCACATTTCATTGATAAGTAAAGTGTATGTATAAGTGAAAGAAGGAAAGTATTCTTCATTTATTACTGAAATGCCTAATTTGGAATATTCATAAGTGAAATGCCTAATTTACATATAAAGTCCTAACACTTCACATATAAGTCACTTATACGTGATCTGTAAGTAAAGTGGTAAGTCACTTAAAAGCCCCTTATAAGTGAGTAATATAAGTCGCTTATCATCACATATTAGTTTTTTTCAGTAATCTTTTGGGCATGTTTTATGAGTGAAATTTTTTTATTTGTAATTACTCCAACTTCTCAGGTCAGTCAGGTTAAAATTCAGTAACTTAGTGGTACAACAGCAACTTAACTGGTAAGTTGATAATAATATTTGCTTAACATTTGGAAACAGTTTTGCAGTACTTATCACATGGATTGGATGCAACTTGACAGGTAATAAATAGATTATAATATTTGCTTGACATTCAGAAACACAGTTTTGCAGTACCTATTACATGGTTTGGAAGAACACACCAAATGAAGTCATATCTGCATCAACTTAATAAGAAACCACTACCAAACTTTCACTGTTAGATTTAGAAATACTAAAATCATTGGATGCCTAAAATCAACAGCTATAAGTACATTATTTGAACTGTCAACAAATACTACAACAACATGTGATTTGTAGAGTGTTTTTATCAATAGTGGGTCTTTGATAAGTCAAAATATGTCAAGTAGTCTGGGTCCTTGGTTTGGGGGAAAATTTGTCACATATTGGGTGTGGAAGTGCTACACAGAGGTTGGATGAGAGGATGTATCTTGCATATCGGTATGACTTTTGTGTATTTCATTGTGCAGGAACATTTTAAACAAAAGATTGTAAAGTGGCTGGCAAAATAAAAATGAAAGATCATTGCATTTCTAAAAAAAATTATTTTATTATTTGGCTAATCCAAGCAGTCATGTTCCAGACTGCTTCAGTGTCTTCTTTCTTTTCATAACAACCCACTTATAGCTGTATTTTCATTTTGTTTTAAAGCAGAATCTCTCACTTAGATTTCATTAAGATCAGTATACCCATTATACTTTTTATATTTTGGGAAGCACTTAAATATTCTCCAGGGATTCTTTGCTCGAAAATTTATCTTTCACCTCAAACAATACATGTATGTCAATGTGTTTTAGTGGGCAAGTCTTCAAATATTAAAAAGCATAGTGTACAGCTTAAAAAGAGCATTCTGCACTGTCTGCTATAGTTCAGCTAACAAGTTTCATATGTTTTAGTGGATGACCACTATAACATGATAATTATATTGCTGCAATTTTCAGGTGGGGCCAATAAAGCTTAACCCAACTTCTATGTGCCATGATGTGGACAGCCATGACTTCAACATGGTGGACATAGTATGGTCGGATTAAGTATCTACCACATTGGTATGGATTTTGCCCAAACCCACAATGTGTATATTATGTGGCCCTTGACATTGAATTGCATATCTACACTTGGGATGTTGCTTGCAACCAGCATAATTTAAGAACCATTCAACATATCCTGATGCAATTTGTTGTGAATACTGTTTCTTAGACCTAGATGCACCTTGTACGGCATATAGCTCAATGAGCATATGGTATGTTCCTGTATCAATCGTGTGTTGTCCGCCAGCAACAATTGCTTGTTACCACTCTGAAGTCCATATTTCTGATCCCATTTTAATCAAACTTCGAATATGGGTTTATACCATAAAAATCTCGAATGAGTTTGATAATGTGCAAGAACCATGAATATGAATGAGGTGATCTTGCATCTGATTGGTTAACCTTTTTACCACTCTAGAAGCCATATTTTTGATCAGATTTTGATCAGACTTGGAATATGTGGTCGCTGGTATAACATTAAGATCTCGGATGAGTTCCATAATGAATGAGAGCCATGCATAATAATGCAGTGATCTTGCATCTGATTGGCTGAGCATGTTACCACTCTAGTGGCTGTATTTCTGGTCTGATTTTAATCAGACTTGGAATATATATTTATATCATTAGTATCTCAGATGAATTCAATAATGAGCGAGATCCACACATACTAATTAGGTGATCTTGCAGCTGAATGGCTGAGCTTCATATCCTTTTGGAGGTCGTATTTCAGATCTGAGTTTGATCAAATTTGGAATATATACTTATATCATTAAAATCTCAGACAAGTTTAATAATGAGTGAGATCCATGCATACTAATTGTGTGATTTTGCATCTGAGTGGCTGGGCTTGTTACTCCTTTTGGAAGCCACATTTCTGATATGATTCTGATTAATTTTGATCATTATGATTCTGGATCGGTTTGATAATGAGCAAGATCCACACATTAATGCAGTAGTCTTGCATCCAATTGGCTGAGCTTGTGACCAATTTAGAGGTCATATTGCTGATCTAATTTTTATCAAACTTGGAACATATCCTTATATCATAAAGATCTTGGGTGATTTTAATAATGACTGAAATCCATACATATTAATTGGGTGATATTGCATGGCTGAGCTTATTGCCAATCTAGAAGTCATAATTCTGATCTGATTTTGATCAGAATTGGAATAAAGTCTTATATCATCAGAATCTTGGATAATACTGAAAGTGAATGGGATCCACACTTATTAAGGAGGTGAACTTGCATCTGATTGGCTGAGCTTGTTGCCACTCAGTCAGATCATGTTTTTGATCTGATTTTGATCAGATATTAAATATAGACTATCATACATGTGATTCTACCAGTGGTAGGTTAAATATACCATTTTAAAGGCTGTCTACCACACATACCATTTAGTAGTTAAAATCTACCACTTTTGAAAATTATAAGAATTTGAAGAAAAAAAACAAATTTATCCCAAAAAAACAAAATAAGAAGGTATGTTTATGCGTTCTATCAACACATTAGAGAAACCAGCGACAACCAGTCTACTGGGGACCGGAAATGCTCCACCACTACAATGACTGCTGCGATGATGCGTGGCTGAGCAATAAGAATTAGAATTATTAAAGAATAGCTGACATCTGTACACAGCAAGCTGCTAATTGATTACCGAGTTAACATCTAAATTACTTGAAAGCTAGGCTTGACTAGCCGTGATAGATGAAAAAGAGTGCATGCTGCTATATATTTAAAAAGAAAAAAAAACATTGCATAATTTGATGAAAACATTTTGGCTGAACATAACCATACATGTGATTCTACCAGCGGTAGGCCAAAAATACCATTTTAAAGGCCATCTGCCGCACATATTGTTTAGTAGTTAAAATCTATCACTTTTGAAAATTAATAGAATTTTTAAAAAATTTACAATAAAAATACCCAAACATGGTATTTTTACGTGTTCCATCAACACATTAGAGAAACCATCCAGAACCAGTCTACTGGGGACTGGAAATGTTCCACCAGTACAACGACTGGTGTGATGATGCGTTGCAGAGTAATAGGATTCGAATTGTTAAAGAACAGCTGACATGTGTACACAGCAAGCTGCTAATTGATTACCTTATTGTTGGAATTTGAGGAGTTTAGGCCAAATGCGGGATGTTTTTTGAGGTGTTGTAAGTAAT
Organism: Margaritifera margaritifera; assembly: GCA_029931535.1. Taxonomy (NCBI): domain Eukaryota; kingdom Metazoa; phylum Mollusca; class Bivalvia; order Unionida; family Margaritiferidae; genus Margaritifera; species Margaritifera margaritifera. The sequence continues at coordinate 21,499 of JAQPZY010000373.1, read as the reverse complement.
AAAGGAAGGAAGGGTGGTCCATGATGTCTTCTGAGCCTTTGATGAAAATCAGCTGACCCTTGGCAGAGGGGAGATAAAATGAAGAGACCAACCCTAAAAAATTATTTCGGCAGACACACTAGAGTAAGTATTTTGATTTTTGCCCTGTTTAATTAGTTTTCGTATTGTTCCAGATGTTTTAAGAGGACAGCTCTTAGATTTTTGGTTCAATTCTAAATGTGTGCTTTATCCCAATGCTAAGAAACCACCAGCTAAGAAATCTTACAAGTTCAACAATGCTTGGATATCAGAGTTTAAATGTGTGCAGGTGAGCAGCAAAGGTCCTGAGTTTGCATTGTGTTTCAAAGGTACGCATCTTTTGTATTTCATAAAATATTTGAAGTTTTCATGCACATAAATTAAGCCCTAGATAAAATATAGTACAAGATAATTAATTTAAAGTTTGGATCAATTATTCATAAAGCATAAATACAGCATGTATTTTTTTCATTTTTATTTCAAGTCTAAATCAATCTTTATTTTTTTTTATTTACAGTGGTGAAACTTGCCAACAGATTTTGGGATCTGAGCCATGAAAAGAAAGAAGCCCTTGAGGATAAGGCTCAGTAATACATCTTAAGTCCAAGTTAGGAACTCCCTCCTTGGGGTGAACATAGCTTGGAAGAGTATTGGAGAGTAGTCAGCAACCTTACTAACCCAGTAACAGGAAAATGAAGTTAGAACTTCTTTGCAGGCTGAGCATGGTTGTCCTGTCATTACAACATTCTAATGCTGATACAGAGAGGACATTCTCCCATCTTCACAAAATACAAAGTGATTCATGGGGAAATCTGGACCAGAAAACTATTGAAAACGTGTTAAGTGTGAAGCTTAATAATCACAATGAATGTCATCAGTGGTCATTAGACAGTGATGTTGTGAAGGAAACTAAAAATGCTATTGGATTTTATAAAAGAAAAATCTTTGCAGTGAACTATCAGATAAACAATTCTTCCCATTTCATTATTCAACCATATATTGACTTGTAATAAGTAATTATTATTGTAACATTTTCCATCAGAATCTGAATCTGATTCATGTTCAAACTTGCTATTTTATTATAGTATGAAGAGAATACATATTATGGCACAAGAAAGCACTGGTTTTGTTTTCCATCCCCTTGAGACGTAAAATGTATGCAAATAAAAAATCTACTGGTTTATAGGCCAATCTACTGATCAAAATTTGCAAATCTACTGGTTTGAAACCCTAGTTCTGTCACATGTATGCATAACAAGTATTGGTTAGGCCCTGGTTACTGGTTAGAGGAAACTCGATTCATCAACATCAGATTTGGATCATTAATCACATAATAATCAATATTTATCAACTATGAAATAATCATATGTAAGATTTATTACCATTCTGAAACAAGAGGTGTTGTAATTTCATTGAAAAATTAGACTACAGCATTCCCAGTACCAGTTACAGCAACGGTGTTACAAGGCCTCTATGATTACAATTTACTCCATGCTTCAGAGAAATTTCAGGTCTGAAAATTTGACTTGTTATAACCAAGTATGTATAAATTCAACAAAGATTTTGTGTAAGTTACATACATTGAATAAAAATATTTATCATAATTGTATCCTTTTATATGTCACATGTATATTTTATAAATTTGTACCAATTTTATGCCTTTAAATGGGCCACATATCTTACCTTCTCGAAGGTTCTGAGAAATGTTTGAAGCATTAAGACTTTATATCATCTTTAGTCTTCATCACCTGAAGACTTACAAGATTGTTTTTTTTTAGATTAATGTACTTGTGAGGCAATCCTGCAAAGATGAGTTTGGAATGCGGTAAAAAGTTTATCACTGATTACATGCCAATGATTGAGCATCACTACACTTAGACATCCAATATGGCTGCCACAGTGGCCATCTTCAGAATGTTGTTATTGCTACTCCATCAGAATGGATCATTATACCAACATGGCATTTCCACTAAAAGATTTCTTATGATGTCTGGTTATCCTAAATGAAAATTGTGCTGATCTGACATACAGTATAGCTACCATGACATCCATCTTGAAAATCTTGTAATCTCAACTTCTGATAGGATGGTCACATCAACATGGGGTTTTTGCTAAAAGACTTCTTATCATCTCTAGTGAAAATGGTGCTGGTCACAAATGCCTTTAGAATATGGCCACCATGGTATCCAATTTGAAAATGTTATGACTACTTCTCATCCTGAACAGATGGTTGTACTAAAATGGGTCTTTTGCAGAAAGACTTCATATGATGTCAGATTTGTCCTAAATGAAAATGGTACCAATTTGATATCATGGCAGCTATCTTGAAAATCTTGTTATTGCTACTCCTCAAATGGATGGTCACATCTAAATGGGGTTCACTAAAGGACCGTCTACTTGGTACTAAATGAAAATGTTGCTTATCTGACTTCCAACATGGCCATCAAATCTTGTTATCATTATGTCTTCTAAATGGATGGCCATAGCTACATGATGTTTTTCACCAAAAGATATTTGTATCATGTGTGGTCGGTCCTAAATGATAATGATGACAATTTGGCATACAATATGGTCACCATGGTGGCCAACATGAAAATCTTGTTGTGGCTACTTCTTCGAAATGGATGACCGTAGTGACATGGATTTTTTCACTAAAAGATTTCTTAGACATGTTGAGTGATCATGTTCATGGTCAAAGGCCATGAATAAGAGTTATATACTCCGCTTACATGTATCATGTGAACATGTTAACTCATACATAAGAAAATAGTTTTTGCCATACCTGCCATATTCCCAGACAGTGTTGGGCTGTCGTAGAGACTCAAAAAGTGTGTATTGAGGTCCCAAGGGGTTTCAGTGCATGTGACCCACCAAAATAAGGATGTCATCCAAATGAGAATAAGCTATCTTTTCATATCAGCCTATAGCAAATGACTGGAAATTCAAATTTGAATAAAAGGAAATACCATCTGTTTTCTCTGAATTATTTAAAATATAGACTCACAAAAAAAATGGTAGACTTAGCATTGTCAAATAACATCACCACACACATATGTGCACATGGTCACAACCTCACAGACATTAAAAAAAATACACCAAGTTACTGTCTTTAAAATCCATTAGACAGTGGAGTGTAGTCTTAATTAGATGCAGTCTTTGCTGCTTTCAGTAGTTCAGTACGTGGTTTGAAGGTAATGCAAGTGTTATTTGTGTTCATCTTTGCCCTCATTAGAGACTGGATGTTACTGTTGTTTAGACTTCAACGAAGATCTTGTTGAATATTTCTAAGCATAGAAAATGGTCTTTCTGCATCTGCATTGCTGTGAGGGAGTGCTGAACATGTAATGGCCACTTGAGTCAGATTATCAAATCTTGGTTTCCTGAAAGAAAATATTGGTTTCTCATTTCTGCCCAGAACTAGCTTCGATGGTTGTTTCATTGTCTAATTGTGGTAGCTCCTGAAGTGGGGTAAGTATGTTGTCTTTGTCTGTTCCAACAGATAAGCTTGTTCGTCCTCTTGAAGTACTCGAAAACTAACAGCCAGATATACAACTGGAAGATGTCAATGGAAAAGCTAAAGTGAACTTTCTTCTCAAAGAGAAGCAGCATATTTGATTTGGTAAAAATGTAATTATACACACAAAGTATGCAATTTCCATGATGTAACTGCATTTTAAAAATTATTAAAAGACCTATTATTTTTTGGTTTGCTTTGCTAAACAAAAATGGGGGGGGGGGGTAGTGTATATATCCAGTATATTATTTAATTTGTAATTTTTCTTGTTTGTACATTTTAGTTGTCAAATTGTTCAGCGATATTTTTAAGTGCTGTCAGTATTATAAATATATTACTAGCATGCATCTGTGTGGATGTCTGTCTTTATTAGAGGATTCAGAAAGCTCAAGGTTTTCTTTGAATGAAAACTTGGACAATAGCTGGCTGGTTACTTCCGTGTTGAATGTTCTCATATATCTGGAACAATAAAACTTGGAAAAAAATCTAAGAAGGAAATTCAAGTGCTTTTTATACCCTACAAGTGTGCATTTCATTCAGATGTTCTTATCGTGTGGGGTCTATTGTATTTTCCTTTCACATATTATATGGTCATAACAATTATACAAGAAGCACTCAGAAATTAATCAAATTATTTACCTAAAGAATGTCTCGGGGGCCTTCTTCTTGCTCACGTAAATATTCCCTGGTCTTGAGGCCCACTGCTATCAGGTCATTGTCCAGTTGATTCTCTGAAGAGTTTAAATGTACCTTTGCAGTGCTCCTCAGACTTGTTATCACTTTGGACTTCACAAATTTCTCCATCAGTCTCCTCAACAGTCTGGTCATTTCTGGATGGAGATGACCAATTATGCTCTCACCAGCCTATAAATAAAGGAAGAATAATGCTGATCAATAGGAAAACAAGTGACACAAATTATTTTTTTATCTAATATATTATCTTAGTACCATGTATTAATTCAAGAAAGCAGGTTTGTTTTTTTTAAAATAAAATTATACAAGAGTGCAGGCTTGATCTTGTTTATCTACACTTCAAGATAATGTGGTTATTGTATTTTGGTTAACAAATGTAAATTAAAAATATATTTTTACCTGGAATGTGGTATTAAACTCATTCATGATTGGGAATAGAAACTCCAGGTAGCAGCAGTCTAGCACTTCCAAACACCTCTTCACTCTTCCTGGCTTTTCAGACTCTTTGTGGCTCTTAAAATAGGCCAAGAGAGCAGGCCACTGCTCATCAAGTCTCCTCTGGCACTTCTCCAAGGACAGCCATCTAGTTGCACAGTGCTTAAAGATTTTCATGGGCTGAGTGTCTGCGAACTCTTGAAAGGTCATGAGATTGGCTTTATGCTTGGAATTGAAAGAAAATATCATGGACATTCAAGGTTGATTTGAATCAAATGTATTGTACCAATTTTAAACAGTGCTGTCTCAATTTTATACACAGTTCAGAATTGTACATAATAAATAGTTTACAGAAAAATTTATTTCTTCCATTTAACCTAGAATAATTTTATATCAGGACTGAAATTTTTGTATTTCAACATAACTTGGTTACTTGTTTGTCCAGCATGGATGCAATTGCATTATTTATGATATTCGTTGTTTTTGTTCTTTTGCAACTAAATTTCTTAGCGATATTGCTATCAGGGAACATTTCCTTACATAGGTCTGAAAATTGATTTGCTACTGAAAATGGCAGATTGTGCTCAGCAACAAAATTGCAGAAAAGTACTTCAGCTCTAGCGACATTATCTGTCAACAACTGTTGAAACATTGCTAGTTACTTTGGGAATTGAGCTCTGCATTCATGCATTGTCACAATGCTGGATGGTGTTGCTATGTCAACGGATGTCATACATTCCAGAATGTCTAATGTCAGTATGGTGATTGCAGTATTTGCACAGAATAAAATGCTCCCCCTTGCTGCTGCGCTTCATAAAGACAAACTCCGTCAACCAGGGGTTCTGAATTTAGCTTTTCTGGGCTTTGCTCACTTTGCAGATTTACATTTTTCTGAATCACAGCTACATTTCGACATTTTGCCTTCAAAAATTAATCAAACTTGTACACTATTCCAACTACTGAAATAATCGTGTTTTGCATTTTATATTAGGAGTAAAAATCCAGCTTCAAAGAAACATTGCCAATGATCACAGACTTGCCAATAATGCTTAATAAAGATGGCTTCAACATTCTCATTCATTGCAGTGATGTGTAATAACATTTGTTCCTCAATATGCATCTCTTTGATGTACATAACTTAAGACGAATTGGGTTGTTCCACTTAGTGTACTTTACCTATGCAAATTAGCCTAATGGGCTCTCCCACAGCAGTGTTCAAAGAATTTGACACAACACATCACCATAGCTATTGTCAGCCAATTAAGTAATCTGTGTTTATCTCTTACCACCTTACCTTTTAATTGCCTCTATGACAATCAGCTATATAAACTGCACGAGGATAGTTTTACATCTGTGCAGGACTGTTTACTGTTTATACATACTACAGGTTATGGGCATATATCGTGGTGGTCAAGAAATATACATCTCTGTTTTTTTGTGGGGTTTTTTTAAATTTTGGCTAAGATTACTGAAAATCATGTTTTTCAAAACGAGACCATGTCTAGGGGGTTTGGAAGTCTAAAATCCTGTTTTTCGTGTGACACATCATGTTATGGCATGTATGTTTTGCTAACAAATTTGGCATGTTGGAATTTCTCAAGAGTATTAGAGATAGTTTCAGTACTCTGCAGTTAAAACGAAGAATGGGCTTAACTTGGATTCCTAAAAGTTCTTTTTGGCCAGATGAAATTATAAAAATTAACACTGATAAATGTGTTTGCTTCATGGTCAAAGGCAAATTGTTTTATTTTTTTATGCCTATAAATTTGTTTTTAGTAGTTGCTTACCATTGAAATGGCAGCATTAATAAAACTTGGTGTATGTTATGTAAAGTGTATTATTGATAATATAATTGATTTCCATATTTTCATATTTTTCAGAAAGAAAAATCGGCTCAGCCAGGTACAGTTTATTTTTTTTAAAAATCTCATTGATACTTTTACTAAATGAGACGTGAAAGAAAATATGTACCATATTATTATTTCATGGTTATCCCTCAGACAAATCCAAGCAACTTGGCTCATATCATTGTTTTGTGATTGTATTACTTTTATCATAGGTGTTTATACACAGTAGACCAGAGGATATTCAACACACACATTCTCTCTTGTTTCTAACATTTTTCTTACTGTTTGCATGAAATTGCAGCAATTCAAGAATACATTTTTTTATCTTAGTGAGAAAGCATTAAGTTATGTAAAATCTTTTCTGATGATCTTAAATCAATAATTTTTTGTATGCCCCCACTGCTCTCAGCAGGGACATCTTGATTTGCTCCTGAATGTCCAAGCATCCATCCATCACAGGAAGATTCTTAGCAAGATTGCACAAAAACCACTAGGTGTGGACAGATGAAATTTCGTAGGCCTATTTGCGTGTATATGTAGATGACAGGTGTAGATTTTCTGGCCATTATATCATTTTCTTGATAATTTGTACAGTTTTGAACATTTTGGACTAGACATTTTAGCAAAAAACATTGTTAGCATGATCAAGTGAAACCCACATGAGGTAGACAAGTGAAATTTTATAGACTCATTTGTATTCATATGTAGATGAACTGGGTAGATTTTCAGACCATGACATCAATTTATCAATATTTTACACATTTTTCACTTTTTGTATTTTTTACACCAACCACATATAACAGACAAATTAAATTTGGTAGGAATATTGGTATTTATATGTAGATAACCTGATTTCAGGCCTTTTTAAATTTATTCAATTTGTTTACACATTTTTTACACTTCATGGACTTTTTGTTAGCATGATTGAGCAAAAAACATGGTTTGGATGTTTGTATGCATAGATGACATTATTAGATTTTCATGCAGTTATTGCAATATTTCACATTTTTCAAAAAATTTGAATGTAACATAGACACGTTGATCTGCATGTTTGCATTCAGGGTGTATGTGTTTTACAAACACAAATTTAGTTACTTCCTAATCATTTGAATGTTGAAAATATGTAATTGAAATTCCATCAAGTAGGATTTTTCAGGTTTTAGATTTTAATGTTTCTATGTAGGCTTCATCACAATAATTTTTGTCTAGATCCAGGTAAAGAAGAAACTTTGTCCATTAATGAAGATGAATTAACAGAAGAGCAGGTAAGATGTTTATTGATCTTGCTCAATCTGTGATGTCAAGACATTGTTCCTTGCTCTGTCCATCATTCCCAAATTTTGTACCAACATGAATGTCATTGTGTTTTTCATTTGATATAAATTTGTTGTGACCAGTGTTTTAAATTCTCCTTTTTCTTATTTCATATCTGGCAGTATCATGCACTGCAAAATAATGTGATAGGAAAATAATGTGTGAATGGCATTGATAATGCATACAAAACATTTAGTTGTCCAACTAAAACTTACATATCTCTTTATACATATCAAGTTTTTAAAATCCATGTGATTTGATCAATTTATCACTATTCTTCTGTTGTTCCTGAAATTTTTGTTTATATATATATATATATATATATATATATATATATATATATATATATATATATATATATATATATATATATATATATATATATATATATATATATATATATATATATATATATTGTTTTTTTTTTCAATTGTCCCAGGAATGTGTTGACATTACAGGGCTGGGGAACAGAATTCACCTCTTTGCAAAAATTGGGACAAAAATATTACTATATAAATAAATAAAACTAGAGAGAGAGAGAGTATAGATTATTTTCTGGTATAAGGTCATTGCAACTTTACATGATATCTTTACATGATATACTGATCATAATTGTCTCTAGAAGGAACTTGCTCTACTGAAGCACATTTATGTAAGTCATCCACTTCAGAAGAAATGTTTCATCTTCAAAATTCTTAAAAGCATTGAATTTTTCTACTAAATAAATGCTGTTTAAAGCTTGTTTAAAATGTGATATATGAGGATGAGAATTACAATACTTGCACTTATAAATGTAATATTTTGCATGCAATAAGATAAAATTTAATACATCATCTACTCCTTGCCTATTGTATATAGCAAACAACACCTTTTCTTAAAATAAATTACAATTGTATATGAATATATTTATTAGTAATCAGTGGCAAAGTCTGCCCAAAACTTCTGAACTATGTTACTTTCCCAAAAGAGATGGCATATGGATTCCGGAACTGCCCACCAAAAAAGGATATTTTACTATTTATTATACCAATTTTAAATAAAAATGTATTTGTAGCAATAATTCTGTGCAGAATCTTTATTTTGAAACCACCTTATTTGTGGACACTTTGTTAATCTGAATGTAAGAGAGACAATTTTTTGCCAATCATTATCTTCTTGAGGTAGGAATTTTCCCATTTTTGATCAGTTTCTTGTAAATACTTTTGCAACTCTTTTTGTCCTCTTTAACATATAAGTTTAGAGCCTATACACAGATCTGTGAGTTTTTCTGTTTGTCTAATACCAAAATTTGTCTGATATGCGGTTATTGCTCTTATTAAGCCTTGGTATATTAGATTATTTGTCAGAATTGAAAAAAAAGCTAAAACTGATTCACACTAAACCACAGTCCGCTAGCATCCACTAAGTCATTAATTCTTCTAATTCCATGTTCAAACCAGTTCTTATAAAAAACGGATTTACCACCTACTCTAATATTGTAATTGTACCATAAAGGACTATCTAAAACATCAGCAGGTGTATCAACTGAAAAAGTATTTTCAAAGTTGATCCATGCGTAAAAAAACATCTCCAAAAAGTATTAAGTAACCTAATTTCTTTTTTTAGATAGTCTACCCCAAACAAGTGGAAATTAGTGATATTCTGGCAAGATACCTCTAAAGTATGTTTTCATGTTCTAGATGTAGTTGTGAGTCATCTAATCCATGTGATTTTTTATGCTTCTACAAATGCAGATACTTTTATCATTCGTAAACCTCACAAATCATAATCATTAAAGACTATTCTAACTTCATCCACATAAATTTACTAAATAGATTGTTAATCTTGATTAGAATTTTCTTCGATGGCAATCATAAGGATAGAAGTAGATGGTTTGTTTTAGATAATGCTAAACTTGTTACAACTGTGATTCTACCAAATGGTGTAAGAGCTCTTTTTGACCACTGGTTTAATAATTTTTTATTTCTTTAATTTTACTTTCATAATTTATTTCTAACATTTTTTTCAAGCTTAGTTGAAAACGTTACACCTAGTAATGTAAACTCATTTTCTCCCAAATTTATTTCATAACTCTGACAAAATCTATCCTCACTTCCAGCTTTACTTCCAAACCAGACAGCCATGGTTTTATCAATATTGACACTAAGTCCAGAGAATTAAAACTAGTCAAATAAAAGATCAAGGACAGACTTTTAAAGATTTACTATTCCCATACAGGGTGAAAAAGGTATCATCTGCATATTGAGAGATCAAATATTCTATATATTAATATGTATTCCTTTAACATTTGGACTTCCTATTACCATGTGTGCCAGTATCTCTGCACAAAGGATAAAGATATATGGAGGTATGGGGTCTTTTCTTGCCTACATCCTTTTTATATGTAAAACCAAGAAGAGATGTAGCTGTTTACTGCAACACATGATTTTATATTATTATAGAAAGTTGATATCTCCAAAATTTAAAAAGATAAGATGTTCGTAATGTAGGACCAAGCAACTGAGTCAAAGGCCTTCTCAAAGTAGATTAATAGTAATAAACCCATAGTGTTGTGTTTTTCACTGTAAAACGATAAATCATACTAGGCTCTGATGTTTTCCCCAATATATCTGCCTTTAATAAAACCAGTCTGGTCTTCGTTTATAAGGTGAGTTAAGATGCTTTTCACTCAATTAACTATACAAGCTGAGGCTATTTTATATGAAACATTCAGTAATGTTATTGGTCTCCAGTTCTTAAGATAATCCTTTGGTTTTTTGCCTTTTTGAATACAAATAATTATTCCCTCTTTCTGTGTTAATGAAAGTTCCCCTATATTGTAACCATAGTTTATGGATCTGACAAGAAAATGACATAAATCTTTTCAAAAAGAACTCTAAAAACTCAATAGTATAACCATCGGAACCTGGATTTTTTGGGTATGCAATCTGTTTCAAGCATCTTAATGCTTCCTCACAAGATACGTGTATAGGACTTTATAATGATAGTTTCTGCAAGTTATTTAGTTTTGGAATACCTACATTCACATTATTAAAAAGTTCATTTAAATGGAAGGAATCTACTTTCCTGTATTTATACCAATGCTCAAAATATTTCTTTGTATCTTGTAACATTTCCTTTTTGAGGTAATGCCTGTGACCCATCACCCCTTATTAACATAGGCATCATTTTACTAACATAATTTCTTTTCTTAAGGGTGCAGAACTACTTTGTAACCTCTTCTCCTTTCATCAACCCATTTTGCTCTAGAACAGGTCAAAACTCCTTACATTTTTGTCTCCTGTATTCCATCAACTCTTCCTTTTTTTCGGCTCAGTTCTAGAGAATTTTCAAAGTTCCACAAACTTTTTCTCATTTCTTAATTTCCTCGAATAACTGTACTTCTTTTGTAATATTCTCTTTTTGTTGTATGTATCATCAGAAATAGTTTTACCCCTTATTTCTAATAATAATGTTTCAATAAATAACTGATCATTTAACACAAGTGGTATTTGACATTCATCATGTGAGATCTCATGTGGGTTTTCAGCATATTGTTCTACAACATCATGTACAGTTTGTTTAACTAGTTGTACGTATTCTGCATCTTTCAATAAAGAATTAATGGAACATTCAAAAACCTTTTCCCTTTGTAATATTTGGAATTCAAATTTAATAATCACCATAGAATGATCTGTTCTGCACCCATGTTCGATCAAAGCTCCCACTAATAGATGCTCTGATATAAAAGAAATCTAACCTAGGGTTTGTTTTTCTCCAGGTATACCTCTGAGTATCCATATTTAATGCCTTCCAAATATCAATCAGATCAAATTCTTGACATAGATCAAAAAAATTTTCCCTTTCCTTGGGATTATTGATATTAAAATAATTATAAGTGTCTATAGTAGGGTTCATGGTAAGATTAAAATCACCTGCTAAAATTATATTTTCATTATGTACATAAGAGATATCCCTTGCTATCTCTTCATAGAAGACTAGCGTATCTTTGCTTGGGCCATATATATTTATTAAAGTCAATTTATTATCCTGAATACTAATCTCTAAAATAAGCTTATTACCCTGATTATCACTTTTACTGGTATGTACTTTGAATTCAAAATTATTATTTAGTAAAATAGCAACACCCCTAACATTTGATGTATTTCAACTAAAGAAACATTCATATCCCCATGTGGTCAAAATATATTTTTTCAAATTCTTAACAAAATGTGTATCTTGTAAAAAATATATGGAAAATTTTTTTGCTTTAAAAAAATTGAGAATTTCTCTTCACTTCTTAGAGTTCCATAGTCCCTGACAATTTATTGCACAGATCCATTTGCTACTTCAATACAATTTTTTTTGACTGTGGATGTACCTGATCTATGTCAGCTCTAATTGTGCAAAGATTTTGTTTGACAAGATAAGGGAAAGTTGTAGATCAGTACTAGATAATTGTGTAGTTTCAAATCTGACCATGTACACACATTTATACATTAATTTCAAATAAGTAAAGAGATCAACACAAACAGAAAGCCAATAAAAAAGAAGAAGCTAACAGGCATATCCATCCTTCCACTTTACATTTTGCCAATGTCATCTGCCTAAAATATAAAAATAGAGCAATTAAAGGTTAAATCATGTTGGCCTATTATTAATGTCCAGTAATTTCTAATGGCTAGCCAGTCAAGGCACAGTATAGTGAAAATATCACATCAGAAACAAGTTGGCGCAATTTAATCTGTCCTATAAATAAACAGCGCAACTCAACAAGATCTTTAACAGATTTATTATGCTAAGCCTGCCAGTAAGACAGAAATTTATCAAGTTCAGTTACGTCTCAAAGAAAATATTTCTGCTTATAGTTATGCCAGACAAGGCAGCTATGTTCAAACCTGTAGCCAGCAAAAAAATATTGGCAGAGTACAACAGAATTATTTCTTAATACTTGCCAGCAGATAACACTAGCATCAAGCAGACATGATATAGTTGCAGACATGATGTCCAAAAATAGTTGCTTGCTGGAAAACTTTAGACAGTAGACAACTTTGTTGTCAGACAGCAGACAACTTTGTGGCAGACAATTCTTGATCATAAAAGGATCCAGAGATATGTTTGCTATTAAGGTCTGCAATTCGGTATGTTACAGGAGTTGTTTTCAATATCTCAGTTACAGTAAACACTTCTTTGGTCCAGTTTGCTGTATGACCTTTTTCAAATATTTTTTTTTTAGTCTAGAAATCCTGACCCAGTCACCCACATTTTTGTCTAAAAATAATTTGTTTGCAACACTCTCTTGATTTAGTTTGTCACTAGCTTCTGTGTTTGGTATTGTTGTATTTATCTACTAGTGACTGCAACACATGGACATGCTTTTTTTGTTTTATTTTTTGTAAAGTGTTTCCAGGTAACATTTTTTAGTGTTCAATTGAATCTTTGAACAACAATTGCTTTACCCTCATTAAACGTGGAATACTTATGAATTTTATTTTGTAGGTTTGCATGATCTTGTAGCCATTTCGAAAGTGTCTCTGATTGTGGTGTCAGTTTTATTTTTTAGTGGCAAGCTCCATGCATACTTACTAAAAACATCAATGATTTTTAGCAAATACTTAACGCTGCCATTATTTCTGGAATATTTTAGGTCTATCAGATCAGCAGACCAAATGTCATCAACGGCATTAGCAACCACTCTGCGCCTAGGAAAACATTTTCTTACTGGTTTATGTAACTCACCTGCAAGTATGTCATCCTTATTTTGAAACCTGCAGTTTTGGCACCAACTCCAAGCATATATTTGAGTCCAATAGAACCTCGGACAAAAGCTCTGTCTATGTGTTCTCGTATCCCCTTTGGTTTTATCGTGACAAACTCATCAAGCATAATTTTGTCTCAGTGATTTTTTCTTCTGGATGATCTCTGTAGCAAATATAAATCTGCATTGCTGTGGCATCTACTTAGTTATACTGTTGTTGACCAGGAAGTGGTTGTTTATTGGTATCCAGTTGTTTATCCAGAGGATTCCACAGACCAATATACTTATGTCCGGGCAGAGTCCAGCCACCTTTGGGTTTTGGAAGATTTCCAATGAGCAAATGAAGGTCAAAAGTGCCGCCAGATATTTTATGACGCTTACAAACAGAACAGTGTCCGATAATTGTATTGCCTTGAATACAAATATTGTCATCGCAGGCATGAATATATATAACAAGCAAACATACAATTATATGTCAAGTATGACAATATGTTGGGCATCAGTACATCCACCAGAAATGGTCTTAACAAACCTGGATTTTCTTTTGCTGCAAACGGCGCATATTGATTTTATGACAGAATGTCCATTTTTAGTTTGAGATGAAGTTTCTTTAAGACTGTCAGTATTCTTTCTGCATGATAAGCACCATGAAGTTGTCATTATATTTGACATTTACATAAACTTGCTGCAGTTTTCTGCTAATTAAGCTACTTAAAACTAACTTGTCATTGTCTAGAGTTAGCAGTTGGTTAAATTCCAGTAAGATATCTAATACAGATTTTCTTTGGCTTCATGATCTGATAAAATAAACACAATAACATCCACAAGCTGAACTGTTCACATGTTGAATTTGTGTTGAGTCATAAATACAACTTCACTGCACACTAGAAATATATTTTTTAATGTTGTTGCATGGTTTCAGACCAAACGAATCAAAATAGTATGTAGCGCTATTATCTGGCCTGTTGACAATGGCAACCTAATGTGTTCCAGAACCATCAAAATAATTTTCTATATTTACAACGCAATATTCATTACTATTCATTTTTTATGGCATCATGTCTTTGGAAAAAATACCGTTAAATGATTTTGTCATTAAGCGCTTTCTCAATGTCAACATTGCTTAGCATTGCTGTGTTCCAGGTATTGCAATTCTTGTGCTCTTTTTTTTTACCTCCAGTCCCATGTCCAAAAAGCTTGCCAAGAAGTCCAGGCAAAAGCGCACCTGCACTATCAGCAGCTAACAGTGGTAGAAGTGGTTAGACTCTGTTTTGCTTTTTATGTTGTGCTGCGCACAAATCAAGTACAACACCTTTTCCTGCTGCACTTTGTTTTGTTTTTTTACTTTGTCATGTTGGCATTTTGTTAGCATTAACTGGTAAACATTTTTGTCTGTGTTGCAGTCCTTTGCCACTTGTTACCTTTTCTTTTGCTCCAGATATTGCTCCAGAGGCCACTGCTATTCCTAACGAACAAAGAATTGGTAATATTTGTTGTGCCCATGCTGCAGAAATTGTTAGGATCGCTGGTAAAGCACTGCCCATGCGAGATATTTGTTTGGCTGATACCTTTAGGGTTAATTCAGTATTGGAACATTTTGCTGTGTAGAAATCAGCATATTGTTTTTTTTTTGTGAGCACAAGAGCATGTTGCCCCAGGTGCAGTTGACTATTTCCAAGTCTAATGGATAGAACCATATGCTTTTTATTCACTTTTTTAATAGACTGGTGTTGTGACAGTGTCAAAACAACTTTTACTGAAGTGTAACTCATTTATATGATTTTTTTGGGACAATTATGTGCAACCAGTTTCTGTTAAACAATAATTGTCATGTTTCCAGTAAGAGCATCAAGTTTCAGAAATCTGTCAGAGGTAATTACTGCATAAACGTGATAATTTGCAGCTGGATCAGGTTGGATAGTCCACTTGACTTCAACATCTGCCATGCAGTCTTTTGCTTGGAAACATCAAAGTGATAAATGGTGTACAGGTTTGCAAAGTCCTCCAAAGATATTTGAGTTCCTGTATCAACATCTTGGTATTTTTGAATATCTTCCTGAAGCATAAAATAATCTCTTGAATAATTTCTACTTAGTGGTGCAAAATTACACTCGAGTTCACGTTCAGGATATTGTCTTCTATTCACTCTGACAGCAATATGATGTTGTCAAATATCTGGCTGCTTTTCTCTTGGTCTCCATCTCGTATGGCACATTGAAAAAAGCTACAAAATATGTGTCTAGGTAGTTCACTGCCAGGCAAAGTGGCTATTCTCCATGTCATGGATAATTGAGCTGCTAAATACGTAACAAATTTGTAGACAGGCATTTGCTCAAAATAAAGTTTCTTGCTAAATCTAGCTAAAAGATTATTCAATTTTAACGCATATAAATAGAATGCGTTATCGTTGGCATCCACAGTGATAATTTGGTAAGAATGAATTGTCCATCATCAACACCATCTGCATGATGCATGTATGTAGTAGGATCAGATCTTTCCAAGACCAGCGTGTGCTTAACGCCTCTAAAAACTGTATCAATGTCATGGCAAAAACCAAAATGGAGCTTAGTGGCAAGTGCATGCAAATTTCATTATGATCATCCATGCAAAGCCAACATTATAATTTCCATTTTCTGGATCAACAAAGATGCCTCAGATGTGTGCTACAGCATTAGCTCCACCATCAGTGCAGCAAGAGTATTGACATCATCAATCAGATTATCACCTTGTTTGTACTTTTTGCTAACTGCTGCATTGCTTGTTTCCTTGTACCAAAACATATTTGTTGCTGAACTTCTGCTGTGCTCATCACTCATTGAACTTGAATTTATGATGGTGCTGGCAGCAGGCAGACAGTTGCTAATGTCATCAACGGTCTGATTATATAGTTGATACCGCACCGTCTTAATAAACTCCAACGATTATTTGTTAGCACCATGTTTGTGTTAGGATAATTGGCGGAAGGAGCAACATTGGTTTGCAAAACACCACAGACTTCAAGAAGAGCTTTATGAGGCAGCAAATACACATCTTCATCACACTTGTCAATAATTCTTGTTCCAGGTTTATTCATTTGATGTGAGTCATTATCCAAGTATTCAACATATTCGTATTCAGTTGTTGACTCATCAATTGGTGCTTCATCAAAAAACTTAAAGTATTTTGGTGTACATCTAGACAGCATGTTTATACATCCTTATTACACAAATTTTCTTTTTAGACTGGATTCTGCCATGATATTTGACATGGCTGCTCTCGTATTGGCTGCTGACATGCACATCTCAAATTCATTCATAATTTCGTCACCATGCTTGGACAATATATTTTTGGCAGTACTAGTCACTGCACATTCAGCTTCTTTTGTGGGTGCAATTTCCTTGATGATTTCTTTGACAGGCTCCAATGTAACAGGCATCTGTGGCACTGGCATCCACCTAATCTTGTCTGCGATCTTTTGTCCAACTGTTGATCCTACTGATAAAGCAGCACTTTTTGCGGCATCAAAGGCAAGTGGAGCAACTTGTTTGACTAAGCCAGACACTGCCTTAGAAGCTTTTGAGAACAGTGTTGAAAAAAATCCTCCTATGATCTTTTTGCGCTTAATTAGTATTGGCTTCATTTATACAACCTGGTTACATAGTTTTGGCTAGCGCTTACAAATGCAGATAAAATGTGACCCACTCATTATTAAGATTAACATTGTTTCCAGATTGATCTGTGATTTCTGGTATGTTGTAGAAATTGTTGATGGGATAATAAATGAGTGGTGAAGGCTGTATGGTCATCAGTGATCCTGGTGGCACATTTGTACTGAAGCTGTAAATGACGTGGTTATGACCTCACATGTCAAAGGATCCTTCCGCTATGGGACAGTTGATAAGTAAGCTGTTGACATCACTAATGTTTATGGGAAAGTCTCCATCATAAACACCATTTTCTTGTAGAATTCACAAACTAAAACCTAATAGGTTTCTTAAGCTGTTGTCGATTGTACAGTTAAATCAGTAGCCACCCTTAAGCGTCAGTCATGTTTTAAGTGTGGAATAATTTGGCTCTATGATTGTTTTGGTCATTATGACCTTTTTCTGTCATCATTCTTTTTATTTCATCAGTGATGTCCACAATGTTATCGGTGCCAGGAATGATGGTGAGCAATATTTCTCATCGTTAGCAGAAGTAAAATAAAAAACTTGTTATTGCTAGTTGTAATATTATGAAACGAGTTCCATATTTCTGCATAAATTGCATTGATCTCATAGAGAGTATCCTGCAATAACTCTAGGGGTGTGCTGTATCTAATAGTAAATTGACTGCTGCTTCCTTGAGACAACTTGGAATCCAAGAGAAGAGTTTGCAACATATTGTCTATATCAGATCTTTGTATAAAACTTTGTATTCTGCATTACTAATTGCGCTTTGTTGAAGTAAATGGTCTATTATTTCTATAATTTCATTGTCCATTTCCACACCAAAGTTGCCCCCTTGTTTTACTGGCTGCTAATAATTTTAGACATGTAACAAGTACAGATGGACCACTATAATATTTAATGCCAGTACCTACTTCAGTTTTAAATCTAGTAATATTTTAGTTAAAATCCAGCTTTTCTACTAATTTAGTATGTGTTTGAATCTGCAAGGTCTTTTCTAATAGATAATACTTTGTCATATTCTTTTTTTTTTCTTTTTTTTTTCTTTCATATTGTTAGACCAAAAAGCAGCATTTTCAATAAGTTCTTTGTATTCTTCTGCAGAGAGCTCTTTAACCCAATCAGCAATAAGTTCATCATTTGTCTCTTCTTCCACTGGCTCAGATGCTGCTTCCTCAAAACTTTCTTCGATTTAAGCTGATTGTGTTGGTGATTTGTGCGCTATTATTTTTTGTAGCTCCTAAAGCTGTTGTTCTGAAATCTGTTATTGTTTTCTTCTGTTTGGTGTTTAGCGCTAGCAATAACTTTGCTAAGACCGCATCGTTAGCATTTTGGTCTTTTAATTTGCTTGTCTTGTTTTTTGTCATGTGCAGATGCTGTTTCAGTTATTGCTGTTGTCACTGGTTGAAATAATTGTTGTGCTACACCATGCTGAAATTCCTGTTCGCCACTTTTTTCTGCTATAATTCAACCACGTAGTTGTTGCTGCTGCTCTACATACTCATAATTTCAGCTTTGTCCTTTTGATCTTCTACTCATACAAACAGCATTGTATACAATGTATTTGCATAAAATATTGTTGCCAATTAATCTGGCAGATAAAATTCATCAAAGCCATGTCTGTACATCTCAGGAATATTTTCTGCATCTCTGTGAAAAACCATAAAATTGCGTTTACTGCCACCAGTGGCCTTGTGATAACATTGCTTAAATTTAGCAGCATCTATGCTACACCAGTGATCATATGCAATCAAATCTGTATCGTGGTTGTGTATGCCAAAAAACAAAACAAAGCAGCCAGTGTTGCGGCAAACATATTTTGGCATGTCATAGTAAGATTGTGCCAAGTAGGTAGAATTGCAGTTTTTGTTTTGTGACAGAGAAAAGTATTTGATTTTATTAATGTTGTTGCGGTCAATTTTGATGTTGTCAAACACCATGACAGAGTCAATATTGCCATCCAATTCTTCTATCAGCGTTATTTCTTCTGGCTCTAATATTGTAAATGTTTTGTTGTGATCAGCAGAATTGCTAACAGCCTTGCCAAAGTCACCAAGAGTCCTATATTTATCTTGACTCAGATTGAGCATGTAAATAACTATCCTGTTTTAAAAATCAGCCCATTGTTAAGCAGCAAATTGGTTTTGCTGCGACTGGTTGGACCAACAATCATGTAATGACAATGCAACAACTAAACTGTATGTGGATTCCAATAAAAATTATGATCGGGCATATTTCATCGCTGTCGTCCAATTTCGATAATCACAACAGATTTGTAGCCTCTGCATCATTGGAATATTCAGCAGCCTTTAGAGTGCATCAGGCTGACCACATAGCATCAAATAGTGAAAGGGCTACAGCAGGCATTTATAATAATTTTTGGATCGGAATAGATCATGCAATGGCGGTTACTATTTGGCACTTTCAACTTAGACACAGATCAGTTACAACTGAATACATCAACAATTGGCATCTAGAAGCATCCAATGACAGTGCTAACTGGACCATGCTTTACACAAGTATGGAAGGATCAGCTCTGGCTACATTTGATATTGCAAGCCCTGGTATGACAAAATATCATCTCTACAGATTGTATTGCATTTCTGTGATGCCAATCAATCCTGGTCTGACTTATTTTAAGATTTTTACACTAGATGATCTTATGTAAACAACATATTTAACATGTCAGAATTCATAAGAATTGCACGCGAATTGAACCCGCTGTTGTTTGAAGAAAAGCATAATGATGTTGATTTTGATGACGCAAGATATAAGACGTTTCATGATAAAATTGGTGAAAATAAACAACTGTAGAAAAAGTTTTTGGCGGATCCAGAAAGCATAAAAATAGATGATATCATGCTCAATTTATTGCGGGATGAGCTACACAAATATGACAAGCTAAAAAAGTTCTGCAATGACAAGGAATCAGCCAGTGCTGCTAGAAATGTAGGAGTGCTCTTTAAAACCATACTAAACGAGTTGAGTATTGGTAACATAAAAAATTTGTGAATCTAACCAAAACAAAATAAAACCCAAAAAATTTAAAGAGAAAGAAAGAAAAAAGATCTAGATGTTGACTACACATGCATGTAAATCAAATCTGTCAAAAAAACTTTAAAAACCAAGACAAATTTCAAGATCAAGTTGACAAGCGGTATTTTTACCAAGAGTTTGGTTTGGATTATGACGACGTAGAAACGATTCTGGGAATGATGGCACTACCTGATATAAAAGATCTTCCTGATGATCTGCAACCACAACCAGAAGCAGAAAAACCACAACCTGACGCAGAAAAGCCACAGCCACAACCACAACCAGAGATTCCTGAGCAGCCACAACCACAACCAGAGATTCCTGAGCAACCACAGCCAGATACTGATGATTTACAAAAAATATTTTAAAAAATTAGTTGAAGCATACTACAACATTTTTAAGTATTTAAAAGTGCCTGAAAATCCTAAGTCTCCAAAGGAACTTTACTATCTTAAGAAAAAATATGATGAAGGATTTAAGGTTGATTCTGTTGTTGTTTCAGAAATACCTACTGGCTATTTCAATGAGCCTGAGCTTACAAACGAGCAGATAAAAGAACTTGGAATAATTTCACTGATGATGATATATTTTTATTATAGGACTGCTAAGGAAACCAATCCAAAATTTCATGAACAAATGATGAGCAAGCTTAATCAGAATATCCATCTGATGAACCTTTTGTTCCAGAAGAAGAGATACAGCCAAAGGATAAAGAAATAATTGGCTAGCATTATTATATATGATCAAAGATATCATAGACTTCAATCAAATTAGCAACCATAACGAAAAAGAACAGAGCAAAGAACTTGTCGCATATTACCCAAAAGTATTATACACAAAACATGGCACTAAATTAGGTGGTCTTCACCAGCATTATTAACAACGCGTTTCTTCTTGGTTATTTAGCGTGTCTCAGTCATATTGTGCTAAACATTTAAGCACTGCAAGGTCAGTTTGCTGGACAACTGTGGCAAGACCCTTTAGTTAAATCACCATATCGCTGCTATGCTATTGTCTTGCCATTGGTAATTGCAGCACAAGCCAGCTTGTTTCCAGGAAAAATGGAGCCAAAAAATTAAAAACAAACGGTGGGCGTGAATATGCTAAATTCCACTTCTTACATCACGTACACGAAAAACTCTGAATCAACATTAAGACCCATGCTTATAGAGGTGCTTATGTATAAACATGGCTGATTATCTACGTTGAAATATTTCAAGAACTCGTAGCAGACAATATCATGGTAGATTTTAAGTTC